>JABMCL010000816.1:427500-835000 GCA_018857735.1 Alviniconcha marisindica
ACAGCGAATACATTATATATAAGTGAGAGGCTCAGCTACATATGGAAGAGCTAATTTCAAGAGAAATGGACTGGTATTATCACGTCCCGTGGACTTGTTCTCCATTATTTAAAAAAGAAATCACTGTTGCCAAGCACATCATTGTGGGGCGTTTATTCACAAACATTCATCCTTCATTACAATGTTCCTCCCGCTTTATTCACAGACATTCATCCTTCATTACAATATTCCTCCGGCCGCTTTATTCACAAACATTCATCCTTCATTACAATATTCCTCCCGCTTTATTCACAAACATTCATCCTTCATTACAATGTTCCTCCCGCTTTATTCACAAACATTCATCCTTCATTACAATGTTCCTCCCCGCTTTATTCACAAACATTCATCCTTCATTACAATGTTCCTCCCGCTTTATTCACAGACATTCATCCTTCATTACAATGTTCCTCCCGCTTTATTCACAGACATTCATCCTTCATTACAATATTCCTCCGGCCGCTTTATTCACAAACATTCATCCTTCATTACAATGTTCCTCCCGCTTTATTCACAGACATTCATCCTTCATTACAATGTTCCTCCCGCTTTATTCACAGACATTCATCCTTCATTACAATGTTCCTCCCGCTTTATTCACAAACATTCATCCTTCATTACAATGTACCTCCCGCTCACCCATTCATGTTTTTTGTTGTTGTTCCTTCATTACAATGTACCTCCCTGTTTTTTGTTGTTGTTTTTTCACGTGTACTATCTCTCTTCCCCTTGGTCACAGAAATATATTTGCCAACGCCAAGGACAGTCATGGGGTGGAGGTGTTTAAAAGATGTCATTAGTTGTTGTTGTTTTGTTGTTTGTTTGTTTTATTTAACTCACAGAAATCAGTAGAGTGGAACATACAAAGTTACCTGTAGTAAATCCCTTCGACTGGGCTAATGTTTTGGCTAATATTAAAAAAATGAAAGTTTTACTCTCTTTCTGCACAGTGGGGCATGAACAGATCGTACCAACCTGACAAAGCGTCATCATGTTTATCAAAATTATAAATGCCACAGAAAGGAGCACAAAAAGAAATGCATGTTTGTTCAATCCTTTAATTGCTCTATAGTGGATGGTTGTGTGACCTTTCTGTGCACTTCGTGGCAGCTTCATGGACTATGTACAAAGGGCAGGAATATAATCACTGATGGCAGTCACAGGTCCAGATACACTGTGAACAAAATTCTGATTGTTAGTGTACATATGGTCGGTCGATAAGGGCATTTGTGGAGCAGATCACTCGTGTGGTCATGTGATTAAGTGATGTAGAGCGAAAACTGAAAGTGTTGATTCCCTGGCGGCAAAATGGGAAAGACAAATACTGAGGGCAAGCAAAGGAAAGAGTTGCGGTAGTCAGGGCTCGAAAGAACCAAAAGAGACAAGGATTTGTGCGGTATCTATGGACAGAAGGCTACGGATGGAACCAATGCAGCAGAGTTCACCAGACTGAATAGTTGGGATTGTTTTGTTCTGTGACAGCCAAGCATAACAGCAAGCTTCTCGAAAGAACTACTCAGTTAAGGGGACAGATGAACTACCGACAGTCGTAGAGTCTGAGAAGGAAGAAGAGACAGGTCTTGACTTCCTACCTGGGGATACGATGATCGCTCCAGTCTTGCCGACATTTAGCTTAAGTTTATTCATCCAGGACTTCATATCATCAATGCATTTCTGCATGGAGAGAAGATCCAGCATTTGAGGGGAAAGGCTGCAGATTTCTGGAGCTGAGAGTCGTCAGCGTATGAGCTGCGAAGCGGAGAGTGATTTTTGCTGACAGTGGAAAAAAAGGTATTATGGACCAAGATGGCACTGCAAGGACTGATCCTTGTGGAACAAAAAGGACAGGTCCAAGGACTGGGTCTTGTGGAATAAAGCTCACAGGTCCAAGGACTGGATCTTGTGGATCAAAGAGGATAGGTCCAAGGGCTGACCCTTGTCGAACACTGAGGGAGAAGGGTTCTGGCTAAGCAATGTCTGGATGCTGACAGACGGGAGGGTGAAAAGCAATATAGGGCCGTGTCTGCCATCCCATGTCACGATGAAGTGTATGGAGCTTTATGCTGTGGACCATTGTATCGAAAGGTGTTGGTTAGTCCAAAAGAGTGAACAGAGAAACGTTGTCATTGTCTAAAAAACAAAACAAAACGGAAACAAGAATGACTGCTAGCGTTCTAAAACAAGATCCAGACACAAAAGGTTCAAAAGAACGCTTGTGACACACAATCTGCAAATTTTCGCGGTAATCCCCTCTGGCAAGCTGTCGTTTTCCTGTCCAGTGCTTGAAAGAGTGTTCCAGTGACAGAATGCTCTTCTTCCAAGCACAGGACAGGAAAACACAGCTCAACCAAAAACAATAAGTTATTTGGCTTCTCATCTCATTTGTCATCGTTTTAACCGTTTAGCGGTTGTTTAGGTGTCGTTTTGTAGCTTGGCAAAGGAGATTACCCAGAAAATTTGCAGATTGTGTAATTGTGTCATAATAAATAAGTGTTCTTTTGAAGCTTTTATGTGTTTGGATGTTGTCATCGTCTGCTGAGAGAAGGTGGTTAACTATTTTCAGAAGGGCAGTTTCGATGTTGTGTCCGGTCGGTAGGTAGACTGAAAGCGGCTGTGGGGGTTTCTGGCAAATAGACGGTAGGACGGCTGAGAAAGAAGCAGTTTTCAAGTATCGTCGAGAGAAAGAAACCGTGAGAGACATAGCCATCATCCTTCAGTTCACTGTAGCTAAGAGGAAGGAGTTGACGAGATGAGTGACTCAGAGAAAGAAGGAGTGTGTCGCGTGGAGACACTGCACAAGAAAGGATGGGTACCCGGAATCGGCTGAAGTCGGCAGGAGTTGGGGGGCTTGACTTCGTAATGCAAGTATCAACGAGACACCCAGAAACAGGCTTAAAAGTGCAGAACGGGACGCCGTCAAATGGCTGTCGGACGTGAAGTACTGGGTGTGTCGGACGTGAAGTGGGTGTGCCGGACGTGAAGTGGGTGTGCCGGACGTGAAGTGGGTGTGCCGGACGTGAAGTGGGTGTGCCGGACGTGAAGTGGGTGTGCCAGACGTGAAGTGGGTGTGCCGGACGTGAAGTGGGTGTGCCGGAGGTAAAGACGCGGGGCACACAAGTCAGGGCGGCACGATAATCGTTTTCACCACGAGGTTACTGGTTAGAGAACAGTCCTGGGAGGTCAGATAGCCGGGAGAACTTGGCAGGTCAGTAACTGTGTCCTGGCGTCCTGGCAACGAGATGTTTGTTGCGCTTACATATGGTTCTGTCCATAAGGAGGTGCCACTGCGGCATGTCGACGAACGCATAGGCACAGATAGCCCGCTGTTTTGATGTTAGGCACGGATAGCCCGCTGTTTTGATGTTAGGCACGAATAGCCCGCTGTTTTGATGTTAAGAACCGAAGTGACAGAAGACATAGGCACGAATAGCCCGCTGTTTTGATGTTAAGAACCGAAGTGACAGAAGACATAGGCATGAATAGCCCGCTGTTTTGATGTTAAGAACCGAAGTGACAGAAGACATAGGCACGGATAGCCCGCTGTTTTGATGTTAAGAACCGAAGTGACAGAAGACATAGGCACGGATAGCCCGCTGTTTTGATGTTAAGAACCGAAGTGACAGAAGACATAGGCACGGATAGCCCGCTGTTTTGATGTTAAGAACCGAAGTGACAGAAGACATAGGCACGGATAGCCCGCTGTTTTGATGTTAAGAACCGAAGTGACAGAAGACATAGGCACGGATAGCCCGCTGTTTTGATGTTAAGAACCGAAGTGACAGAAGACATAGGCACGGATAGCCCGCTGTTTTGATGTTAAGAACCGAAGTGACAGAAGACATAGGCACGGATAGCCCGCTGTTTTGATGTTAAGAACCGAAGTGACAGAAGACATAGGCACGGATAGCCCGCTGTTTTGATGTTAAGAACCGAAGTGACAGAAGACATAGGCACGAATAGCCCGCTGTTTTGATGTTAAGAACCGAAGTGACAGAAGACATAGGCACGGATAGCCCGCTGTTTTGATGTTAAGAACCGAAGTGACAGAAGACATAGGCACGGATAGCCCGCTGTTTTGATGTTAAGAACCGAAGTGACAGAAGACATAGGCACGGATAGCCCGCTGTTTTGATGTTAAGAACCGAAGTGACAGAAGACATAGGCACGATAGCCCGCTGTTTTGATGTTAAGAACCGAAGTGACAGAAGACATAGGCACGAATAGCCCGCTGTTTTGATGTTAAGAACCGAAGTGACAGAAGACATAGGCACGAGATAGCCCGCTGTTTTGATGTTAAGAACCGAAGTGACAGAAGACATAGGCACGATAGCCCGCTGTTTTGATGTTAAGAACCGAAGTGACAGAAGACATAGGCACGAATAGCCCGCTGTTTTGATGTTAAGAACCGAAGTGACAGAAGACATAGGCAGATCAGCCACGCTGTTGTGATGAGAACCGAAGTGTACAGAGACAACAGGTGCCCCTGTGAATCTTGCCTGTAAGAACGAATGACAGAAGCATGGCACTGAGATGACAGATAATCCTGTGTGCCGGTGACAGAACTAGCCCAGTGTTAAGCAATGACAGAAGCATGGTGACGAGAACAGCCCGCATGGTGACAGCCAAGCTGAAACTAGATCAGCCAGCCAGGGGTAAGAACCAGTGCAGCATATTGCAACGCCATGGTGCAGCAGCCAGCTTACATTCAGCCCGGTGGTGACAGAACAGCCATGGTGGACGCACAGTGGTGACAGACAGCCATGGTGGTGACAGAACAGCCACAGTGGTGGTGGTGACAGAACAACCATGGTGGTGACAGAACAGCCACAGTGGTGACAGAACAGCCATGGTGACAGAACAGCCACAGCAGGCTGAAGGCCTCCGCTTGCGACCTCCCGAGGCCGCTGTGAGACCGCTTTACCTTGTCAGGCTGCTGTGAGACCGCTTTACCTTGTCAGGCCGCTGTGAGACCGCTTTACCTTGTCAGGCTGCTGTGAGACCGCTTTACCTTGTCAGGCCGCTGTGAGACCGCTTTACCTTGTCAGGCCGCAGTGAGACCGCTTTCCCTTGTCAGGCCGCTAGAACGGTTAGTAATGATGAGCCAGGAAAATGTATCCACCTATACACACAACGACAACCCTAATGCTCTCTCTCTCTCTCTCTCTCTCTCTCTCTCTCTCTCCTCTCTCTCTCTCTCTCTCTCTCTCTCTCTCTCTCTCTCTCTCTTGCCTGCTTTTACATCTGTGCTGGCGGAGAGGAAGTGTGCAGTCAGAAGAAGAAGAAGAGATATACAAGATTTCCGGGATCCAATTTCTGCCTTTTATCGACATAAACAACATCGGCGGCATCGACGGTAATCCAAAGTGCGTGGGGGCTGGAAGGAGAGAGGGAGTCCACACGCTTTCCAAGGACACTTTGAAACGCAATACACATAAAGAAGAGCACAGACTTTATTCTCGTCTGTCGACAGGGCATTCATTCTAAACAACAGGTGTGTTCACAGCTTTGTGTACTTACACTTTCTACCAATGGTTCTTACTCAGAAGAGTACCTTAGTTTCAGATAGTTCTTACCGTAAGTTGTGTGTGTGTGTGTGTGTGTGTGTGTGTGTGTGTGTGTGTGTGTGTGTGTGTGTGTGGTGTGTGTGTGTGTGTGTGTGTGTTGGTGTGGTGCGTGTGTGTGGTGCGCGGGACGTGTGTGTGTGTGTGTGTGTGTGTGTGTGTGTGTGTGTGTGTGTGTGAGAGAGAGAGAGAGAGAGAGAGTGTGTGTGTGTGTGTGTGTGAGAGAGAGAGAGAGAGAGAGAGTGTGAGTGTGTGTGTGTGTGTGTGTGTGTGTGTGTTTGCAAAGCTGTTGCCCAGCTTGGTTTAGACTGCAGCAGTCACCTTTGTGAACAAACGTAGGTGATAAATACTGAGTTGTGCAGGCTGCAGCCATCTCCTCAGTTCACAAATACAGGTCATACAGCAAATGGTGCAGGCTACAGCAATCACCTCTCTGTACAAACGTAGCTTTTAAAAAGTGGCGTATGCCGCACCCATCGCCTCGGCCGTGCACAAAACGTACGCCTCAAAACTTGAAACGCAGCTGTCGAGAGATAATAAGCCTACTTGAAAGAAAAAGAGAAGAAAAATGCGTGGAGAGATCATCTGTATGAAACCTGATCTGTAATATCGTTACCTAGTGGTGTGTGTGTTGGGGGGGGGGGGGGGCCGTACTTGAATCACCGTGTCTGTCAGTTTCTCAGTCCTTCTGGCTGTCTCTCTGTATCGGGGTTTTGTCAGGAAGATATCTTCAGTACCGCCCAGCCTTGTGTAACCAAACTTAGTATGGTGTGGCATGATAGTCGGAGTGTCAGGCGAAAATATTGGGTCGCTGTTGTTACAACTGGCTAAGACATAATTAGTTTTGTAAACTTCCTTAAGCTCCACAGGCAGGCAAGTGCTACACGTTAATACTGCCTGCTGAGTAGTGTCCCTTGTGTAAAACTTTCCACCAACTGTAAGTGAAGCAGATTAATTTTGAGTGCTAGCATCCTTGTTGGTTTATTGTGTGTCAGTTGCGCATGTTTTGCAGTGTCCAGTTTAAAAAAGGTTCGGTCTTGTTCACCTTTGCTAGTTTTAGTTCGGAAAAGGTTTCAGTTTGAAATTTTGAGCAGCTTTTCGTTTGAAGATCGGAGACAACGAGACGGTTCGTAAGTGCGGAGAGGTGAAGAAAGTGAAGGGGATGTAGAAACCCTTCAACCTGCCGGTAGGCAAGTCACGATTTTGTTTCGCAGCAGAATGTTTCGGGCAGACAGTGAAGTTCGTGAGAAGAGGTGTCACGTGATCTCGTCTTCTTGTTTCATCACGAGCCGTGCTGCGGTATTCTGTACCCGCTGCAACCGAGCCATCGGGTTCGCTGGTAATCCTGCGAAAACTGACAATAATCAAGGCGAGATATGACCATTGCCGCAACAAGTGTGTGTGTGTGTGTGTGTGTGTGTGTGTGTGTGTGTGTGTGTGTGTGTGTGTGACTGTGTGTGTGCGTGCGTGCGTGTTTGTGTGTGTTTGTGTGTGCGTGCGTGCGTGCGTGCGCGCGCGCGCGTGTGTGTGTGTGTGTGTGTGTGTGTGTGTGTGTGTGTGTGTGTGTGGACCTGTAGTAGTGGCGATAACAACCGTGTGACTCCTTGTGTGACTGCAGTGTACGCGCGCCACCAGTCGTGCATCACCAACGCAGGGCCGACAACCGAGCTGTGCTTCCAGCGTCACCTCAACACCACAGACTCTGTGCGCCTGCTCGCCAACATCCACTCCAAGCATATATCGGACTTCTGCAGGTACGTCCCCTTTCCTCCTCTTCGTCTTCCTTCCTGTCCGTCTTCCGTCCTGTCCGTCTTCCCTACTCTCCTTCTTCCTTCCTGTCCGTCTTCCTTCCTCTCTGTCTTCCTTCCTGTTTGTCTTCCGTCCTGTCCGTCTTCCCTCCTGTCCGTCTTCCCTCTTGTCCGTCTTCCCTCCTGTCTGTCTACTTCCTAACCCCAAACCGGCTCTAACCCGCCAACATGGTGTGAAACCAGTTTGCTAACCACACACCACGAAGCCAGTTTACTAACCACACATCGTGAAACCAGTTTGCTAACCACACATCGTGAAACCATTTTGTTAACGTGACACACCGTGAAACCATGCAGTTTGCTAACCACACACCGTGAAACCAGTTTGCTAACCACACACCGTGAAACCATGCAGTTTGCTAACCACACACCGTGAAACCAGTTTGCTAACCACACACCGTGAAACCAGTTTGCTAACCACGCACCGTGAAACCAGTTTGTTAACCACACACCCTGAAACCATGCAGTTTGCTAACCACACACCGTGAAACCAGTTTGCTAACCACACACCGTGAAACCAGTTTGCTAACCACACACCGTGAAACCAGTTTGCTAACCACGCACCGTGAAACCAGTTTGTTAACCACACACCCTGAAACCATGCAGTTTGCTAACCACACACCGTGAAACCAGTTTGCTAACCACACACCGTGAAACCAGTTTGTTAAAGGCCACACATCGTGAAAGCATGCAGTTTGCTAAGCACACGTGGCGAGCTGTTCCGTCCCGACACGGCGAGCTGTTCCGTCCCGACACGGCGAGCTGTTCCGTCCAGACACGGCGAGCTGTTCCGTCCAGACACGGCGAGCGGCAGCACGGGAAGCCGCCGACAGCAGACGGAAGAAATAAGGAGCCAGGGCACGGCCCCTCCCCGACCGAGAGGCGCGCTAACATTGGATGAATTATTGGCACAGTGTAGCCACCAGCACGCGCACTTCCCTCTCGCCCTTCTAGTCTCGCCGCCGATCACAACTGCAAAGGGCATCGACAGGTGCATTTCACTTACCTCGCCTTACGCAATAGAAATACTCAGACCGTTCTGCCTTCAGGGTTATGGCCTGCCTGCCTTCCTTCCACTGCGGCTTTCTGCCATCGGAACCCCGCCCACTGATCAACAGACTAGGAGACTTCTTGCTATCGTTTCACTTGTACAACGCCACTGTCTGGCTGGACACAGGTTGACCGCTTGCCGCAGTGAACACTGGCTGACCGCAGTTCACAGTGAACACTGGCCGACCACTGACCACAGTGAACACTGGCTGACCGCAATGTAGTTCACAGTGAACACGGGCTGACCACTGACCACAGTGAACTCTGGCTGACCGCAGTTCACAGTGAACACGGGATGACCACTGACCACAGTAACACTTACTGACCACAGTGAACTGTAGCTGACTGCTGTTCACAGTGAACACTAACTGACAACTGTGAACACGGGCTGACCACAGTGACCACTGGCTGACCAGAGACCACAGTGACCATTGGCTGACCACAGTGAACACTAGCTGACAACTGTGAACATTGACGGACCACAATGAATACTGGCTGGCCACAGACCACAGTGAACACTGGCTGACCACAAACCACAGTGAATACTGGCTGGCCACAGACCACAGTGAACACTGGCTGACCACAGACCACAGTGAACACTGGCTGACCACAGACCACAGTGAACACTGGCTGGCCGCTGACCACAGTGAACACTGGCTGGCCGCTGACCACAGTGAACACTGGCTGACCACAGACCACAGTGAACACTGGCTTGCCGCTGACCACCGACGTCAAGCTATAGCAAGAAGAGGAAGGGATAAATAAACACCACGCAACGGTAAGAAGAAGAAGAAGGGATAGATAAACGTCACGCAACGGTAAGAAGAAGAAGAAGGGATAAATAAACGTCAAGCTACAGCAAGAAGAAGGGATAAATAAACGTCAAGCTACAGCAAGAAGAAGGGATAAATAAACGTCAAGCTACAGCAAGAAGAAGGGATAAATAAACGTCAAGCTACAGCAGGAAGAAGGGATAAATAAACGTCAAGCTACAGCAGGAAGAAGGGATAAATAAACGTCAAGCTACAGCAGGAAGAAGGGATAAATAAACGTCAAGCTACAGCAGGAAGAAGGGATAAATAAACGTCAAGCTACAGCAGGAAGAAGGGATAAATAAACGTCAAGCTACAGCAAGAAGAAGGGATAAATAAACGTCAAGCTACAGCAAGAAGAAGGGATAAATAAACGTCCAGCTGTAGCAAGAAGAAGAAGCTGGGATAGCTCAGTGGTTAGAACGCCGGACTCGTGATCGAAAGGTCGCGGGTTCGAATCCCTGCAGGATCGGCGGAAGAATTTTCTTCTCCAGGGTCAACTTTCTGTGCTGACTCTTATTTCGGTATCCGTTCCACCCCCGTGTTACCGCAGTAGCAGGTTAAAAAAAACCGGTCATTCTGCCAAACGTGCAGGTGGCAGGTCACAGCTAAACACGTATACACCTTACGTATCTGGCTTTACATGAAGTGGCATGGTGCATGGATGTATGGTGTACACAGAACGTGCGCCGATACGGCTGCAGTTTCATGTGGCACCAGCCATGTCAGCGCTGTAAGTACACCACTTCGGTGGATATTCAAAAAGGCGCTATAAAAAGCTAGTCAGTCATGTAGAATCACATGCGAGCGCACGGCCTGGGCGAGCGCAGTGGGTCTGATCGAGAGCGGAGAATAGCGCTCTATAAAAGCAATCGTAATCATCAAGAAGAACTTGAGAAGAAGAAGAAGAAGAAGAAGGGATAAATAAACAAGCTATAGCAAGAAGGGATAAATAAAGGCACTTAGGGATAGCTGAGAAGAGAGCATAGCTATGAGGCCTACACAAATTCAGGGGAAGAAAACACTGACGAAATACGGACGCGGGCGTTGATTGTGCCTAGACGTCAATAAAGCTCTGCGGCACAATGCAGGGCGCGGTGGTGACGGTCTGCTAGGGCGTGCTGCAAGTGCGGCAACCCCTTGGCCCCCTGGCCCAGTGTAAAGATCAGCGCCGGTCCCATGAGGCCCTAAGAGGAGCAGGTGGGCTGTAATAGGAATTACATGCATTTGTGTTTAGCAGTCTGACGTTGCCTCTTGTGTCTGCTTCTCTCACTCTCCGTCTGCTGCAAGGCCCAGTTTCACTCTGGTTGCTTGGCTGCACGTGCTCGTGTTGGGCGGGAGCTTAATGGCCGGGGATTTTTCCCTTTTGTTCTTGACTGGGGTGGGGACACCTTAATAAGGCAAACAAGACACTGCATTGTTGATTGGGTCACTGGGGTGGGGACACCTTAATAAGGCAAACAAGACACTGCATTGTTGATTGGGTCGGGGGACTGGGGTGGTGAGTACACCTTAATAAGGCAAACAAGACACTCATTGTTGATTGGGTGACTGGGGTGGGGACACCTTAATAAGGCAAACAAGACACTGCATTGTTGATTGGGTCACTGGGGTGGGGACACCTTAATAAGGCAAACAAGACACTGCATTGTTGATTGGGTCACTGGGGTGGGGACACCTTAATAAGGCAAACAAGACACTGCATTGTTGATTGGGTCACTGGGGTGGGGACACCTTAATAAAGCAAACAAGACACTGCATTGTTGATTGGGTGACTGGGGTGGTAGGGCACCTTAATAAGGTAAACAAGTCACTGCATTGTTGATTGGGAGACTCGGGTGGGGACACCTTAATAAGGTAAACAAGTCACTGCATTGTTGATTGGGAGGCTCGGGTGGGGACCCCTTAACGAGGTAAACAAGTCACTGCATGCAAGCTCGGTGGAAGTAGCCAGTTTTTCGGCACTGACTGCTAACGGTTGAAAGTGAACTGTGAGGCGGAAAGGTCAGCTTGTTGTCTGTTTTGTATGTGGGCAGTGACATGAGAAGAACGTTGCGCTGTATTCAGAGCAACGTCCGCAACAAGTGTGGAGAAGAGGCCTCGGAGCTGGCGGCCACCCTGGTCAAGCCCATGGTTCGACAGAGCACCCAGTGTGACTACAGCGTCGTCACCCAGGCCGTGAGTGTTGCACCTGTGCCTGGCTGGGGAAACCAGACCAACGTGCCAAGGAGGAAGGGGACACGGGAAATAGACGAGGTTTATTGTCAACATAGTTGCCTGATCAAGTGTAGCAGCATCTTCCAGCATGGAGAGAACTTTACAAACATTGAAACATGTGAACAAAATAACAGAACAGAAGCTTCTAGAATATTGTGGAAAATTACGATAATAAGAAAAGAAAAAAATCCAAAAAATTAAAAACATTGTGTGCTAGCCTCACTTTGCGAATCAGAACTGTATGTTTAGAACCTGATTTGGTTGAAACAAACTTAAAACAGTAGATATATTCTGCTTGAAATGCTGTTTAAAGAATGCTAAAAAACACACACCTACCCTCTCTCTATCACGATCCCATATATGAGATCACACTTCGAGTATGCACTACAAATTAACTGATCATATGTTGTTGTTTTAAATTGAGAGACTTAGTTTTAGATATTAAGTTAAGCTTCAGCTTTGCTTACTACAGAGTTATATAAATGTCCTTAGGTGAGCTGCTGTACACTAACCTTTGTGATGATATTATGACTGAACTCAAAACATGGTATGGTCATGCAAATGGCCGCTCCCAAAAAGATGTGTTACACGAAAATAATTTAAAAGCATCTTTTTAGCACTGTAGTGAGTTCCCTTGACACGCTCAAACAGTCATACAGTGGGGTTAAAACAATACAAAAGTGTGGGCATCACATGAATGCCTGATCCCATATATTATGGGATCAAGGTAGCATATGAGTTAAACATGAGTTAAATGGTGAAACATTAGATGTAGGATACTTATCCGCTTTTGATTAAGCTGTTTGTTATGTTGCTTTGATGTTCAGTGTTTGGAAAAATGTTGGCATTGCTGCATTGTCACCCTTGTCAAACCCATACAGCACGAGAGCACTATTTGCAGCTACAATGTCGTCATTTAAGGCTGTAGTGGTTCACCTCAGTGTGAGCGGAGTGTTTGGGGGAGAGGTGAATATGTGTGTGTGTGTGTGTGTGTGTGTGTGTGTGTGTGTGTGTGTGTGGAGGGGTGGGGGAGGGGGTAAGACGAAGGGACGATTTTTGGCCGGACACCATGCTGGACTGTAACAGACCGAGCCATCAGCTTAGTCGGTGGGAGGTAGATAGGTGGTGAATACCAAATAAGGCAGAAGATGAGATGAGAATGTTGATGACAGTGGTGGCAATGGACATGTCTACGCTGTTTTACTCTGGTCACATCTGAGGCACAGTGCGCCCTTCTAAAAGATGTAAACAAAACGTATATTAATACGTACAAATACACAAAATCAGAAGGCTAAACAAATATCCTCCGCCCCCCGACCGCCAAACCAAACAAAGATTTAACACACAACCATTTCAATAAATAAACGCATTCCTCACCAAATCTGACCTAACCATATATGAAATACAAGTAGATATACCCAGCTATTCTGTTTTAAATGTATTGTCACGAATAATTTATATGAAATATATTTTGTTTAAACCAAGTAGAGAGATACCACACTACTTAAAAAATACAGCGGCATATTCTGAGCGAACGCACGCACGCACGCACGCACGCACGCACGCACGCACGCACGCACGCACATATATATATATTATATATAATATATATATATATATATATATATATATATATATATATATATATATATATATATACACACACACACGCGCGCGTGCGCGTGCGCGTACGCACGTATGCAGATTTGAAAAGATGCGGTTTTAAGGATTGCTTCCAAGAAGATGCAGATGGTGAGTGACGTTAGGGCCCGTAAAAGTACATTTTTGTTGTCGGAAGGGGTTGGTTTTTGTGTCGGACTGCGACACGACGTCGGCAGACTGTAAACTGTTTTGGGTGGTATGAAACGTTAACACTGGAGAATAAAGCGCTAACGCTAAGGTGTGCCTGTCCGCACGTTGCAATATATACCCCTGATCGCCCAGATATAACCCTAATGGTTAACTGGGCGTAAAACACCAAGGTACTTGATGGTTGTGTTTATGTCGGTTTATTTCGTTTTTTCAGCCCAATTCTCGCCAAGACCAGCCATCATCTTCTTCGCATGGCGGAAGTCGGCAGGAAAGCGGCCCCGCGTCCTGTGGGCCAATGCTGTGGTCAGCGTGGAGTGTTGTGGGCTTCACGGCTGTGGTCAGGACTTTGATCTTCTCCTCATGAGTTCCCCCTGGTGGACATTCGTCATAACCGGCCTCTTTGGTCGTCATAAACTTTACCAGCAAGACCTTTTCTCTTAACTGATATATATTGTGGATAAATTGTGATAACGGGACAGACTAACGGTATTTTCTTGAATTTGATCTTTGACATTTAAAAATATATGTTTCAACAACAAAGCTCCCCCCCCCCCCCCCTCTCTACAACCCCCCCCCCTCCCCCCACGCCCCCACCCCGCCCCTCCCCACCCTCTAAGTCCTGCGCGCGTTGCCGTGCTGTACAACGTCATACATTTTCTACGGACGGCCTGGCAGAAATCTGCCATCACGAGTGGATCAGTTATTGCCCATGATGCCGGAAGGAAAGACAACAACAATCTGTAAACGACTTACAGAGTCAACAACAATCTGTAAACGACTTACAGAGTCATGACCGTTTGCCAGTTCTTCACACGTGTGTGAAAGCAGACTTTTTGTGGTACTTCAGACCTGTGTGAAAGCAGGATTTTTGTGGTACTTCACACGTATGTGAATGCAAGCTTTTTGTGGTACTTAAGGCGTGTGTCAAAACAGGCTTTTGTGGAACTTCAGACCTGTGTCAGTACAGGTTTCTTGTGGTACTTTAGACCTATGTCAGTACAGGTTTCTTGTGGAACTTCAGACCTATGTCAGTACAGGTTTCTTGTGGTACTTTAGACCTGTTTGAAAGCAGGCTTTTTGTGGCACTTTAGACCTGTATGAATGCAGGTTTTTTGTGGTACTTCAGACCTGTGTGAATGCAGGTTTTCTGTGGTAATTCAGACCTGTGTGAATGCAGGTTTTTGTGGTATTTCAGACCTGTCAAAGCAGGCTTTTTATGATGGACTGGTTACAGTCGCAGCACCGAGCAGGCGCCAGATGCGTTTCCTTGTTTCTTTGGCTGTTTACTACTTTTGGGTGTCTGTACTGGTGACTGCCTGCTTTTAGTGGATGTCAGGTATATCTGCTACTAGTGGATGTGTGTTACTAGTAAATGTCTACATACAGTGGATGTGTGCTACTAGTAAATTTCTACCTATAGGGGATGTCTGCTACCAGTCGATATATGCTACCTGTTGATGTCTGCTCCTTGTGGATGTCTGTACGTGTGTCTGTTTGCTGCTTGTGGATGTCCGTTGCTAGTGAATATCTGCCTGCAGTGGATGTCTCCTACCTGTGGATGTCAGTTTGATGCCGACACTGCCAGGCCAAGCCACCATTTCCAACCTTATGACGTCAGTGTGATACCGAGACTGCGAGGTGAAACCAACTGTATGACGTCAGATTGATGCCCAGAATGCGAGGTGAAACCAACTGTATGACGTCAGATTGATGCCCAGAATGCGAGGTCAGCCATATGACTGAGTTTGCTGTCGAGACTGCGAGGTCAAGCCAACTGTATGATGTCAGATTGATGCAGAGACAAAGCCTACTATGTGCGGTCCCAAGCCAAGTGTGTGACGTCAGTTGGACGCCATCTTTTTGAAACGTACTTTTATGTTTCGCTCCATGCAACGTACAACACGGTGTCATCATCAGGTCGTTGGCATGGCAACCTACCATTTGTAGGTTAACCATATATACCCCTTTGGAATTGAAATCTGTCCTTTTTAGATTCGTATTAATTCAAGTGGTTGCAGTTGCGATGATGTTATAGACGACTGATTTTCTTTTCTTTTGACTAAGTGGATTTGTTTAGATATCATATCTGAGTTAGTAAGCTTCTGTTCCAGTGAATGTATCGCTAGATGTTTATGTCACAACCCGGCGTCAGAGCCGTCGACGGGGGTGGGAGGTGTTGGGCGGTGGTGAGGGTTTTGGGTGGTGGTGTAGGGCGGGGGTAGGGGTGTTGGCCTGGAGTGGGGGGTGTTGGGCTGGGGTGGGGGGTGTTGGGTGGGGCTACTAGAGCTGAAGGTCGGCATGTCCTGCCACGTGTCAGTCCTTCTGTTCGTTGGCTGTGCAATGGTGCTCGTGTACGCCTCGTTCTGGTCCTCTTGACAACACCCGATCTGGATCCCCTGTAGATACCAATCCGAATCATCTATAATCTATGGATAACAACAATAATGAAAATGAAATAACTTGTAAAGCGCGAACGTCTAACATACAAATAGAGCTAGGCGTGCTGTAAAGAATTCAAATTAAAAACCCACGTCGAAACACCACAAGCGAAAAACGATGACAACAACCAGCACAATAACAATAATAGTAATAATATTTTGGATCCTCTGTGGACAACACGCTGGATCTCCCATAACAATATGGATATTATAGCATCGTCTGTAGAGACAATAGTCTGGGTCTCCCATAGCAATGTGGATATCATAGTCAGCATAGTCTGTGGGCAACAGTCTGGGTATCCCATAGTCAGCATAGAACAGTCTGGGTATCCCATAGCAATGTGGATATAATAATCAGCATCGTCTGTGACAACAGTCTGGGTACTCTTACCTGGCCTCGTGGAAAATAGTAGGAGCCCAATGTTATAAGCAGTGAAACATGCAAACTGTCCGAGTTACTTCTGTGATATTTGTCCATACACTTATCACGTGCCTGAATGAGGTTAAGCATGGTGGCGACTACCTACGTAACACCAGGCCTGCTCGTCATTTGACAGCTGTGCTGTGGTTCACGGGAGGCCGGGCCAAGGAAGCGCTACACTTGATGCCGATCGCGGAGCGATAGCCGTGGAATCAAAAGTTATCTTCACAAAGCATGCAGTTTTTCACTCCATTTCTCTTCGTTTTGGGTTAAAAGTCTGAAAATCGCGACCTGAGTGCTGCCAGTTTGTGCCCAGTAGTCTGTGTCAATGACGTCATCCAACCCTTTTTTGCTCTTCGTTGGTATAGAGCGAACTAAGATGGCTGCGCCCTGCGGAGCTCAGATTCGAAGCTGACAAGTACTTCTTTTGTATGGGAGTGTGGATAGTCCAGCGGGCACACTGTACTGGAAGACACACTGCACTGGACGCAGTGTACTGGACACACTGTTCTGACTGGACACACCGCATGTACTGGAAACACTAGACAGGAAACACTGTACTAACTGGACACATTGTGTCGTCGTGAGCAGTGCCAAGCAGTGTAGCAGCTAGCATCCATTTCCCGCGGTGATGTTACACAAGAACTGGGTCGGGGGGAAGCCGGCTGTTAACTGTCCACATGCAGCCTGTCGTTTCTCTGTCTTCAAGCGAACTTTAACCGGGAAACAAGGCAAACACACTGACTCTGACCCGGGCTCTGCTGGATGTCCGTTTCGTTGCTGTGACACTCGTGTCTGTCTCTCGTCGACCAGCCAGGCAGACAACTGTCGACTGTGCACGCCGTGGTACGAAAGTGCAGGGCAGCCTTTCGCAAGGCTCGCGTCAGTTCAACCGTACTGAATGGAAGACGTCAGTTCAACCGTACTGAATGGAACATTAAGTCCATGGAATGGAAGACGCCAGTTCAACCGTACTGAATGGAACATTAAGTCCATGGAATGGAAGACGTCAGTTCAACCGTACTGAATGGAACATTAAGTCCATGGAATGGAAGACGTCAGTTCAACCGTACTGAATGGAACATTAAGTCCATGGAATGGAAGACGTCAGTTCAACCGTACTAAATGGAACATTAAGTCCATGGAATGGAAGGTGCAGGCAGGAAGTGTGTCGTGCCGCCTTGGTGATGGAAACTCCCTCCCTATCAGCCGCAGGCGCTTGATACCATTCTTTTTTGTTTTGTTTTGTTTTTGTTTGGTGTGTTTCTTCTCGTATAGTTGTAATTTCTTCGTTCTGATGTGACCCTATGCTGCTGACGGGATGTTAAAACCCGGAAACTAACTTGTCTTTTTCTGTTTTTGTTGTTGTTGTTTGGTTGCTGCTTTGCTCTCTCTCTCTCTCTCTCTCTCTCTCTCTCTCTCTCTCTCTCTCTCTCTCTCTCTCTCTCTCTCTCTCTCTCTCTCTCTCTCTCTCTCTCTCTCTCTCTCTCTCCGTTAATTTTTGTCTTTTTCGGTTGTTTTTTTGTTTGTTTTAGTTTTTTTAGTTACTGCTTTTTCTCTCTGCCTCTTACCACACCCTTTTTATTTCTTTTTCTGCTGTTTGGTTGCTGCTAAGCTGTCTCTCTCTCTCCGCCCCCTCTTTGTGTTGGGATGTTCTTGGGCACGGCCCGCCACAGTGTCATTCTGTGCACAGTGTCTGTACTCTGTGAGATTCGCCTGATCAGAGGACATACCACTTTCGTTGACCTTGGCCACAGTTTCAGGTCCCTGCGAAAATGTAAAAATTAAACTACATTTTTATCCAATCAGGGTCAGGCTTTGACTGCTTTGAATGCATATAATGCCCCATGGCTGGTATATACTTGTATTTGTCCGTGTCAGAAACTTCTGTGTGTCTGTGTTATGAATCGTGATGTGTATTTTCCGTTGGGTTGTAAAGTGCTTTGGGCTGAAGCAGGTGAGTAAGGCGCTATAGAACTAGTTCTTATTATTATTCGTTCTGCGACCAAGACAGTGTAGCCACTGTTGCAGCCAGTGATCGTTAGAAGAGAGAAAGTGTAGCCACTGTTGCAGCCAGTGATCGTTAGAAGAGAGAAAGTATAGCCACTGTTGCAGCCAGTGATCGTTAGAAGAGAGAAAGTGTAGCCACTGTTGCAGCCAGTGATCGTTAGAAGAGAGAAAGTATAGCCACTGTTGCAGCCAGTGATCGTTAGAAGAGAGAAAGTGTAGCCACTGTTGCAGCCAGTGATCGTTATGTAAATTGTTGCCCATACAACTTCGCCATCATAGCGCATAATGTGGACACTTCACTGACCACACAGGACCGGTGGGGGCGCTGCACGTGACACCAAACCAAACACTGTACTATTTTTGCCAACAGTTAACTGACGTCACCGTACTGGTCGGCAGCAGTAAGAGCAATGGGCCCAAGACTATATTCACTGAGCGTGGCGGGTAGACTATATTCACTGAGCGTGGCGGGTAGACTATATTCACTGAGCGTGGCGGGTAGACTATATTCACTGAGCGTGGCGGGTAGACTATATTCACTGAGCGTGGCGGGTAGAAATATATTCACTGAGCGTGGCGGGTAGACTATATTCACTGAGCGTGGCGGGTAGACTATATTCACTGAGCGTGGCGGGTAGACTATATTCACTGAGCGTGGCGGGTAGACTATATTCACTGAGCGCGGCGGGTAGACTATATTCACTGAGCGTGGCGGGTTCGGCCACTGCACTGCCCATCAACCACTGTCCGTGATACACTGACTGCACACTGCCCATGGCATGCCGACAGCACAGTACCCATGACACACCAGCTGCAGACTGCCCATCAGCCACACACTGCATAATACCCATGACCCACAAACTGCACACTGTCCATTGCCCACAAACTGAACACTGCGCATAGGCCACTGTCCATGACCCACCAGGTGCACACTGTCCATGTCCCACCAGGTGCACACTGTCCATGACCCACCAGGTGCACACTGTCCATGACCCACAAGGTGCACACTGTCCATGACCCACAAGGTGCACACTGACCCACCAGGTGCACACTGTCCATGACCCACAAGGTGCACACTGTCCTTGACCCACAAGGTGCACACTGTCCATGACCCATGAGGTGCACACTGTCCTTGACCCACGAGGTGCACATTGACCCACAAGGTGCACACTGTCCTTGAGCCACGAGGTGCACACTGTCCTTGACCCACAAGGTGCACACTGCCCGTGGCCCCCAACTGTGATGTGGGCCTGAAACAGTGACGTGTGTATCACGTGCCCCAGTCTGTACCGCTCCTGTGACAGGTTCACAACAGGGTTGACAACACTCTGACAGGTTCACAACAGGGTTGACAACACTGTGACAGGTTCACAACAGGGCTGACAACACTCTGACAGGTTCACAACAGGGTTGACAACACTCTGACAGGTTCACAACAGGGTTGACAACACTCTGACAGGTTCACAACAGGGTTGACAACACTGTGACAGGTTCACAACAGGGTTGACAACGCACTGACAGGTTCACAACAGGGTTGACAACACTGTGACAGGTTCACAACAGGGCTGATAACGCCCTGACAGGTTCACAACAGGGCTGACAACGCACTGACAGGTTCACAACAGGGTTGACAACGCCCTGACAGGTTCACAACAGGGCTGACAACGCACTGACAGGTTCACAACAGGGTTGACAACACTGTGACAGGTTCACAACAGGGTTGGCAACGCACTGACAGGTTCACAACAGGGTTGACAACACTGTGACAGGTTCACAACAGGGTTGACAACGCTGTGACAGGTTCATAACAGGGTTGACAACACTCTGACAGAAGCGCTGTTACTCTGTGCCTGAATTTCGACACAACCGATTTGCGGACACAGAATGTCTACGTCGGAACTCTGACGTGTCCTTAAGTCCTCAAATCCCACGTTTGGATACTGTTTAATTATTATCTAAAGAGCTTACACTGTCTTGTGACACTTGTTTTGGCCTCTGAATGCAGTGTCTTGTGAGACGTTTTTTCTTCTTCCTCTGCTTTTTTTCTTTTTTCTTTCTTTTTTCTAACCTAAATGCATTGCCTCATGGACTGTTTCTATTGTCTAAACACGTATGTTCAGTCAGACCGTTTCTGTTGTCTGAATATGTATGTTCTATGAGACCGTTCGTATGCTCTATCAGACCGTTTCTGTTATCTAAACACGTATGTTCTATGAAACCGTTTCTGTTGTCTAAACACGTATGCTCTATCAGACCGTTTCTGTTGTCTAAACATGTATGTTTTGTGAAACTGTTTTCTCCATACCGACTGCTCGGTTATTGCTTACTCACTCATGCTTATGTGAACAATATCACTGATCGCGTAACGCGCCATTGTGTACACAGGTTTTATTTAACTGTGCGTCCCACCTTTCCTTGCCCTCAAGTGCATATTAGTTTTTGTAAATGGTCGTCAACGTTTCGTGTGTGTGTGTGTGTGTGTGTGTGTGTGTGTGTGTGTGTGTGTGTGTGTGTGTGTGTGTGTGTGTGTGTGTGTGTGTGTGTGTGTGTGTGTGTGTGTGTGTGTGTGTGTGTGTGTGTGTGTGTGTGTGTGTGTGTGTGTGTGTGTGTGTGTGTGTGTATGTGTGTGTGTTCCTCAAGATTGTTTTAGTAAAATATTTCCCTTTGTCTGTGCAACTTTAAAGACTGCTTAGATTGTTTCAATACTTGTGTCACATGATAACGAAGCATTGAACCACTGCATTTCAACTGGATTATGCTTATACTGTGTTACTTACTTGCTTGCTTTTTAAGTCCAGTATCATCTGTAACGAGGTGCATGTATCAAACTATCGACTGATTTGTTTTGTTTGTTTTTTATATCCATTTCTATGTCGGATACGACTCCCCCAGATCAGCGACTGGGATCATTACTACAGTATGAAAAAATATAAAGCCACTGCACAAAATTAACACTGATAGAAGTTCAGGCGAAACCTTCGTTGTCTTTGCCGAGTGAATGCTAAGGTTTTGAGCAGTATCAAAATGGATATAGAATCTCTCTCTCTCTCTCTCTCTCTCTCTCTCTCTCTCTCTCTCTCTCTCTCTCTCTCTCTCTCTCCTCTCTCTCTCTCTCTCTCTCTCTTTCTCTCTCTCTCTCTCTCTCACACACACACACACACACACACACACAAACACAAACACACACACACACACACACACACACACACACACACACACACACACACACACACACACACACACACACACATACACGGACGCACGCTCGCACATTTATTTGTTATGAGCGTTGTCAAGAAGTTTATTAATTTTGAGTGCCTTTATCTACTCTCCGTACGGTATTGTTTATTTTCATGGTCTACTGTATGTCTGTATTCATGGTCTGCTGTATGTCTATATTCATGGTCTACTGTATGACGCCTCTGTGGTAGACGCACTTATCGCTAAGCTAGGCATGCGTCGTTTGAGATATTTCAAAAATGTTTTCACCTGTCAACTGTGTGGCTGTGAGTGTGAGTGCCAAAATCCAAACTGCAAAGTAAGTCCATCTGAAATTGTTTTGCAGTCCCTTATCTTTATTTCTTTGTTCATGTGGTTATGTTTCTAACTGCTTTTTAATCATAATAATTATTGTTTTTGTATTAACTGATGTCAAGGGAGTAGAGTGGGCGACTTCATTGGGGGGGGGGGGGGGGGGTTGAATTTCTTTATCCTCTTCATTTCTCCTGCTTGTCACACTGTCTTTGGTGTTCTTCTCTTCTTTTTTATTTTCTTCTTCTTCTTTTTCAGTGTGTGTTGTTGTTGTCTTTTTTCGGAGGGCCCCCCCCCTAATCTGTTTTGACGATTTGTTTTTAAATTTCCCCTTTGAAAGTTCCAATGGCGTTGGTGCATGAAAGCACAAATGTCTAGTAATAAATGATATTGCCGTCTTTTTTGGTTATGCTTGATCAGTTGGAACTGTTTTTCGAGTGCTGCCTTCACAAGTCTTCCTCTCTGTGATTATCTGGAAAGGGGAATGGGAAGGTGGGAGGGGGGTATGTGAGGAACTTGGTGTTTTACGCCCAGTCAACCAGTACGGCTATATCAGGGCGAAGGCGAGGGAATGGGGGTTGGGGGGGGGGGGGGGTGAGGAACTTGGTGTTTTACGCCCAGTCAACCAGTACGGCTATATCAGGGCGATGGAGCGGGGAGGGGGGGGGGGGGTGCATGAAGCTCGTGGTCTCTGCGAAGATACAGTAACCCGTTAATGACGCTTCACTGGCTCCGGACAATTAGACTGGCACAAAATCGTGTCGTAAAACTCCCTCTCTGCTCCATCATACGAATAGAAAATGGTGACACAGACACAACGTAACTTAACAACAGCAACTGAAGCGGCGTGGAGGGAAGAGCATATTCAACAACAACGACACAGGAGGGGCTGTGTTCCGTGGTCAGTGTTTGCAGGCCCCACCCCTAATCCTGCTGTGTTCCGTGGTCAGTGTTTGCAGGCCCACCCCTAATCCAGCTGTGTTCCGTGGTCAGTGTTTGCAGGCCCCACCCCTAATCCTGCTGTGTTCCGTGGTCAGTGTTTGCAGGCCCACCCCTAATCCAGCTGTGTTCCGTGGTCAGTGTTTGCAGGCCTACCCCTAATCCAGCTGTGTTCCGTGGTCAGTGTTTGCAGGCCCCACCCTAATCCAGCTGTGTTCCGTGGTCAGTGTTTGCAGGCCCCACCCCTAATCCAGCTGTGTTCCGTGGTCAGTGTTTGCAGGCCCCACCCCTAATCCAACTGTGTTCCGTGGTCAGTGTTTGCAGGCCCCACCCTAATCCAGCTGTGCTCCGTGGTCAGTGTTTGCAGGCCCACCCCTAATCCAACTGTGTTCCGTGGTCAGTGTTTGCAGGCCCCACCCTAATCCAGCTGCCTCTTCTCCAGGTACACGGTGTAAAGGCAAGAGTAAGTGCAAGTTAAAGTTTGTACATCGCTTGACATCAAACAGAATCGTCCAGTTTCCATATAATGCAGAGAAACATTTATAAAGCAGTAACCGCCATAGACTTACTTCCCTCGCACCCACAGCATACCACCCAGCACACCCACACCCTGCCACCCAGCACACCCACACCCTGCCACCCATCGCACCCACACCCTGCCACCCATCGCACCCACACCCTGCCACCCAGCACACCCACACCCTGCCACCCATCGCACCCACACCCTGTCACCCAGCACACCCACACCCTGCCACCCAGCACACCCACACCTGCCACCCATCGCACCCACACCCTGCCACTCAGCACACCCACACCCTGCCACCCAGCACACGCATACCCTGCCACCCAGCACACCCACACCCTGCCACCCAGCACACCCATACCCTGCCACCCAGCACACCCACACCCTGCCACCCATCGCACCCGCACCCTGCCACCCAGCACACCCTGCCACCCTGCACACCCACATCCTGCCACTCAGCACACCCACACCCTGCCACCCAGCACACCCACACCTTGCCACCCATCACATCCACACCCTGCCACGCCAAACACCCTCACCCTACCACCCATCACATCCACACCCTGCCACCCCAAACACCCACACCCTACCACCCAGCACATCCACACCCTTCCACCCAAACCACCCACACCCTGCCACCCAGCACACCCACACCCTACCACACAAAACACCCACACCGTGCCACCCATCACACCCACACCTTACTACCAGCACACCCCCACCAAAACAGCCAGTACTCCCACACCCACTACCCAGCACACCCGCACCCTACTACCCTGCACACCCGCACCCTGCCACCCAAAACACCCACACACTGCCACCCATGACACCTACACCCTACTACCCAGCACACCCACACCCTGCCACCCAGCACATCCACACCCTGCCACCCAGCACACCCACACCCTAACAGCCAGCACACCCACACCCTGCCACCCACACCCTAACAGCCAGCACACCCACACCCTGCCACCCACACCCTAACAGCAAGCACACCCTCACCCTGCCACCCACACCCTAACAGCAAGCACACCCACACCCTGCCACTCAGCACATCCATACCCTACTACCCAGAACACCCGCACCCTGCCACCCAAAACACACCCTGCCACCCAGCACACCCACACCCTGCCACCCAGCACACCCACACTCTGCCACCCAGCACAACCACACTCTGCCACCCACACCCTACTACCAGTACACCCACACCCTGCCACCCAGCACACCCACACCCTGCCACCCAGCACACCCACACCCTGCCACCCAGCACACCCACAACCTGCCACCCAGCACACCCACACCCTACTACCCAGCACACCCACACCCTGCTACCCAGCACACCCACACCCTGCCACCCACACCCTACTACCCAGCACACCCACACCCTAACAGCCAGTACACCCACACCCTGCCACCCAGTAAACCATACCATCCAGCACATCCAAATTACCACCCAGCACATCCACACCCTACAACCCAGCATGACCAATCCAACACACCCAACTTACCACCCAGTACACTCACAGCCTACCCCCCAACACACCCAAATTACCACCCAGTACACCCACAGCCTACCACCCCAACACACCCAAATTACCACCCAGCACACCGTATCACCCAACACACCCAAATTACGACCCAGCACACCCTCCAACCAACACACCCAAATTACCACCCAATACACTCACAGCCTACCACCCCAACACACCCAAATTACCACCCAGTACGCTCACAGCCTACCACCCCAACACACCCAAATTACCACCCAGTACACTCACAGCCTACCCCCCAACACACCCAAATTACCACCCAGCACACCGTATCACCCAACACACCCAAATTACGACCCAGCACACCCTCCAACCAACACACCCAAATTACCACCCAATACACTGACAGCCTACCACCCCAACACACCCAAATTACCACCCAGTACGCTCACAGCCTACCACCCCAACACACCCAAATTACCACCCAGTACACCCACAGCCTACCACCCCAACACACCCAAATTACCACCCAGTACACTCACAGCCTACCACCCCAACACACCCAAATTACCACCCAGTACACTCACCGCCTACCACCCCAACACACCCAAATTACCACCCAGTACACTCACCGCCTACCACCCCAACACAAAGGTAAAAGACGACAGCCAAAGAAAACTGGTGGCAAAACCGTTGTGAGGAGGCGGTAAGTAAGTAACTTGGTGTTTTACGCCCAGTCAACCAGTACGGTTATATCGTGACGACGAGGAGGCGGTAAGTAAGTAACTTGGTGTTTTACGCCCACTCAGCCAGTACGTTATATCAGGGCGACGAGGAGGCGGTGTTGGCGGTAAAATGACACACGCACTTCCCAGCCACACCACGTGCACAAGGCTGGCGGCCCTTGCCGTCTCCACTGTGTCCGCTTTGGTTGGCAACTTCCGTCTGGCGTCTGACTGTCGCACACTTGTCAGTCAGGGACAATTACGGGACCTATCAGGGTATAGCCATGGGATTTGTCAGGCTACAATCATGATTTGTCAGGGTATAGCCATGGGATTTGTCAGGCTACAATCATGATTTGTCAGGGTATAGCCATGGGATTTGTCAGGCTACAATCATGATTTGTCAGGGTATAGCCATGGGATTTGTCAGGCTACAATCATGATTTGTCAGGGTATAGCCATGGGATTTGTCAGGCTACAATCATGATTTGTCAGGGTATAGCCATGGGATTTGTCAGGCTACAGTCATGATTTATTAGGGTATAGCCATGGGACTGGCTTATCACGCTACAGACATAGGATTCATCTGGTTACAGTCATAGGGTTTATCAGGGTTACAGTCATAGGACTTATCAGGGTTACAGTCATAGGACTTATCAGGGTTACAGTCATAGGACTTATCTAGTTTTGTTGTTGTTTTTTGGGCTGGTTGATTGGTTATATGTGCAGGCTTCTTCTTCTTTTTCTTTCTTCTTATTTTCTTGTGTGTGTGTGTGTGTGTGTGTGTGTGTGTGTGTGTGTGTGTGTGTGTGTGTGTGTGTGTGTGTGTGTGTGTTGTTGTTGTTGTTGTTGTGTTTGTTGTTGTTGTTTGTTTTGGCGGGGGGGGGGGGGGGGGGGCTCTATTTCCCCCCCCCCCCCCCCCCCCACCTCCTCCCTCCCCTCCAACAGCCCCTCTCTCCATGTTTTTTGTTTTTTTGTATGTCTCCACAGCGACTCTATTATGTATTGAATTTTACATTTTCTTTTTATGTTACGCTATGTATGTGTGTTGGGGGGGGGGTTGCGTGTGCTTTTCTTCCCTTTGTCGTCCTCATGCTGTTTGCGAGATCAGCTGGTTGTTACCTGTGGGCTGGCTTTTCCCACTCGCGTTACAACACACACCGACTATCACACACACACTACTACACGACCACACACACACACACCACACACACCACACACCACAACACACACACACACCCACACACACACACCACACCACACACACACACACACCCACACACACACACACACACACACACACACACACACACACACACACACACACCACACACACACACAAAACACACACAACACCACACACACAACACACACACACACCCACACACACACACCACACACAACACACACACACCACACACACACACCACACACACACACACACACACACACAAAACACACCACACACACACACACACACACACACACACACACACACACACAAACACACACACACACACACACACACACACACACACACACACAACACACACACACCACACCACACACACACACACACACACACCACCACACACAACACACACACCACACACACACCACCACACCACACACACACCACAACCACACACCACACACAACACCAACACACACACACACACACACACCACACCGCACGCACGCACGCACGCACGCACGCACGCACGCACACACGCACGCACGCACACACACACACACACTGTGACATGCCGACAGACCGAGCGACAGTCGATGAACAGACGCAGGGTCTGTGCAAGGGAGGTAAACTAGCCTAAACATTATAGCTTTCGACTTCAGCGAGTCGTCTCCCTGTAAGCCTGTGGCGCTGCCGTTGCGCATTGTGCGTGAATTGCGGCTGTCTTTGTTTTACCGTTGTCGGTGGTGGTCGTATAGTGGTTAGGACTGTTTATTTATCGTTGATGCTTCTGTTGCTGCCGCTTCTGTTCCCATTGTTGATGATGCTGTATCACGATTGACTATGGAGGCCTGTGGCAAAGCCACAACAAAAGCAGCAGCAGCCGCTTGGCAACAACAGCCACAGCATCAACAACAACCAGCAGCAGCCCCAGCAGCAACAACAACCAGCAGCACCAGCAACTACATCAGCAACAACAACTGAAGCAGCAACAACAACCAGCAGCAGCCCCAGCAGCAAGAGCAACCACAGCACCAGCAACTACATCAGCAACAACAACTGAAGCAGCAACAACAACCACAGCAGCAACAGCAGCAGCCCCAGAACGTGCAGGAGACTGCGGTAGACTGTCATCTGTTAGTGCATGATCGTCACCAGGCTAGCGGACTAGGGCGGAGTAATGACTTAACTGCAAAGCACAGCACCTGAGGGTCGGTGTGACACACTGGAGTACGGCATGGTCGGTGTGACACACTGGAGTACGGCATGGTCGGTGTGACACATTGGAGTATGGCATGGTCGGTGTGACACACTGGAGTACGGCAGGGTCGGTGTGACACACTGGAGTATGGCAGGGTCGGTGTGACACACTGGAGTACGGCAGGGTCGGTGTGACACACTGGAGTACGGCATGGTCGGTGTGACACACTGGAGTATGGCATGGTCGGTGTGACACACTGGAGTACGGCATGGTCGGTGTGACACACTGGAGTATGGCAGGTCGGTGTGACACACTGGAGTACGGCAGGGTCGGTGTGACACACTGGAGTATGGCAGGTCGGTGTGACACCTGGAGTACGGCAGGTCGGTGTGACACACTGGAGTATGGCAAGGGGTCGGTGTGACACACTGGAGTACGGCAGGGTCGGTGTGACACACTGGAGTATGGCAGGGTCGGTGTGACACTGGAGTATGGCAGGGTCGGTGTGACACACTGGAGTATGGCAGGGTCGGTGTGACACACTGGAGTACGGCAGGGTCGGTGTGACACACTGGAGTACGGCAGGGTCGGTGTGACACACTGGAGTATGGCAGGGTCGGTGTGACACACTGGAGTACGGCAGGTCGGTGTGACACACTGAGTATGTCGGTGTGACACACTATAGGCAGGGTCGTGTGACACACTGGAGTATGGCAGGGTCGGTGTGACACGGAAAGGGTCTTGGGAGCACGTGTTGAAAAACATATTCCCAGTCCTCGTGTGCACACTACTGGAGTAGGCACCTTGGTTCTGGTGTGACCACTCACGTGACCACGAAGGCAGGGTCGGTGTGACACACTTAGTATGGCATGGTCGGTGTGACACTACTGGAGTACGGCAGTCGGTGTGACCACTGGACGCTACGGCGTCGGTGTACACACTGGAGTATCGGCCAGGGTGGTGTACACACCTGGGAGTAAGGCGCTGGGTCAGGTCTACACCTCGGGAGAGAGGGCAGGGTCAGGTGTACACACTGGGAGTAGGCCTGGGTACAGACCCAGCCTCGGTGAGAGAGGCCTGGGCTACGAGTCTACACCTCGTGAGAGAGGCGCTGGGCTAAGTCTACACCTCGGTGAGAGAGGCGCTGGGCCTACAGTCCTCCTCTCGGTGAGAGAGGCGCTGGGCCTACAGCCTCCACCTCGGTGAGAGAGGCGCTGGGCCTACAGCCTCCACTCTCGGTGAGAGAGGCGCTGGGCCTACAGCTACACCTCGGTGAGAAGGCGCTGGGCCTACAGTCTACACCTCGGTGAGACAGGCGCTGGGCCTACAGTCTACACCTCGGTGAGACAGGCGCTGGGCCTACAGCCTCCACCTCGGTGAGAGAGGCGCTGGGCCTACAGTCTACACCTCGGTGAGAGAGGCGCTGGGCTCTACAGTCTACACCTCGGTGAGAGAGGCGCTGGGCCTACAGCCTCCATCTCGGTGAGAGAGGCGCTGGGCCTACAGCCTCCACCTCGGTGAGAGAGGCGCTGGGCCTACAGCCTCCATCTCGGTGAGAGAGGCGCTGGGCCTACAGCCTCCACCTCGGTGAGACAGGCGCTGGGCCTACAGTCTACACCTCGGTGAGACAGGCGCTGGGCCTACAGTCTACACCTCGGTGAGACAGGCGCTGGGCCTACAGCCTACCCCTCGGTGAGACAGGCGCTGGGCCTACAGCCTACACCTCGGTGAGACAGGCGCTGGGCCTACAGCCTACACCTCGGTGAGACAGGCGCTGGGCCTACAGCCTACACCTCCACCTCGGTCAGCGTGGCTTTTCCACTCTCCCTGCTTACACTTCTCCACCAGCTGGATCAACCTAACATACTTGCATAACCGTCTGGATCAACCTGACATACTTGCATAACCGGCTGGATCAACATGGCATATTTGCATGACTGGCTGGATCAACCTGACATACTTGCATAACTGGCTGGATCAACCTGGCATACTTGCATAACTGGCTGTATCAACCTGACATACTTGCATAACCGGCTGGATCAACCTGGCATACTTGCATAACCGGCTGGATCAACCTGGCATACTTGCATAACCGGCTGGATCAACCTGGCATACTTGCGTAACCGGCTGGATCAACCTGGCATACTTGCATAACCGGCTGGATCAACCTGACATATTTGCATAAACGCTGGCCTTCTCTTTCAATGTAGTTCATGGATTTTAACCTCCAGTCACCCGCGTAAAGTCATGCGGGATTTTTAAAGGAAACTCGTTAAAAACAAACAAAACAAAAGAAGCACCCACGCACACACACACACACACACACACACACACACACACACACACACACACACACACACACCACCACCACCACCACCAACAACAACAACAGCAACAACGACAGCAAGAACATAGCGCTAGAAACGGCGAAAGGCAGAGAGAAAAGAGCAGTTTGCTCCGTCTTTACTGGCCAGCGTGCGCGGTCTGTACCCCAGGGCTGCAGCCAGACCGGCAGCGAGACAAGGACCAAGTCGGTAGGCACAGGGGGAGGCCGCCGCCGTCTGAGTGTCTCTGCAGTCCGCAGCTATTTTACCTGTCAGTCGTCGCCTTCATCTTCGTCATCATCTCGTCCGCAACTATTTTACCTGTCAGTCGTCGCCTTCATCTTCGTCATCATCTCGTCCGCAACTATTTTACCTGTCAGTCGTCGCCTACATCTTCGTCATCATCTCGTCCGCAGCTATTTTACCTGTCAGTCGTCGCCTTCATCTTCGTCATCATCTCGTCCGCAGCTATTTTACCTGTTAGTCGTCGCCTTCATCTTCGTCATCATCTCTGTCGCGGTCTGCGTCAAAATCCATTTTGATTTGCGTTCTTGGGTCGAGATCCATTTTGATTGGCGTTCTTGGGTCCAGAACCATTTTGACTGGTGTTTTGGGATCAAGAACCATTTTGATTGGTGTTCTCCGATGAAGCTGCAATTTGACTGGCAGATCTATCAGATCTAAGTCCGTCTTGATTGGAGCACGTGAATCAACGACCTTTACGGTTGGTGTGTTTGGGTTCGGCATTTTGAACGGCGCTCTTAAGTCCAGTTCTACGTCGACTGGCTGTACGTGTTGGTGTTCTTTGAAGCGACTGGTTTCATCACCCTGTAGCAGCTGGCTCGATTCCTGTCAAGCAAAGAGGGGCATCACTTAATTCCTATCGTCGAGTAAAGAGGAGTTTCAATTAATTCCGACCGTTGTGTAAAGAGTATCAATAATTCCTATCGTTGTGTAAATTGGACTATCAATAATTCCTATCATTGTGTAAAGAGGAGTATCAATAATTCCTATCATTGGGTAAAGAGGAGTATCATTAATTCCTATCATTATCTAAAGAGGAGTATCAATAACTCCTATTGTTGTGTAAAGAGGAGTATCAATAATTCCTATCGTTGTGTAAAGAGAAGTATCAATAATTCCTATCGTTGTGTAAAATGGAGTATCAATAACTTCTATCGTTGTGTAAAGAGGAGTATCAATAATTCCTATCATTATCTAAAGGTGAGTATCAATACTTCCTATCGTTGTGTAAAGAGAAGTCTCAATAAGTCCTATCGTTGTGTAAAGAGAAGTCTCAATAAGTCCTATCGATGTGTAAAGAGAAGTCTCAATAAGTCCTATCGTTGTGTAAAGAGAAGTCTCAATAAGTCCTATCGTTGTGTAAAGAGAAGTCTCAATAAGTCCTATCGTTGTGTAAAGAGGAGTATCAATAATTCTTATCATTATCTAAATGTGAGTATCAATACTTCCTATCGTTGTGTAAAGAGAAGTCTCAATAAGTCCTATCGTTGTGTAAAGAGAAGTTTCAATAACTCCTATTGTTGTGTAAAGAAGAGTATCAGTAACTGCCATCGTTGTGTAAAGACGAGTATCATTAATTCCAATCACAGATTGAGTGAAGACACGCAACAATATGAAATACAGCGCGGTGCCAGGGTAGAAAATAGCCTGGCGTCCTGACCAGCCATAGTGACTATAGCCCCCACCGCACCAGCAGCCATAGTGACTATAGCCCCCACCACACCAGCAGCCATAGTGACTATAGCCCCCACCACACCAGCAGCCATAGTGACTATAGCCCCCACCACACCAGCAGCCATAGTGACTATAGCCCCCACCACACAGCAGCCATAGTGACTATAGCCCCCACCACACCAGCAGCCATAGTGACTATAGCCCCCACCACACCAGCAGCCATAGTGACTATAGCCCCTACCAGACCAGCAGCCATAGTGACTATAGCCCCTACCACACCAGCAGCCATAGTGACTATAGCCCCTACCAGACCAGCAGCCATAGTGACTATAGCCCCTACCAGACCACCAGCCATAGTGACTATGGCCCCTACCAGACCACCAGCCATTGTGACCAGTCCCTACCAGCATAGTGACCAGCCCCTACCAGACCACCAGCTATAGTGACCAGTCTCTACCAGCTATAGTGACCAGTCTCTACCCGCCATAGTGACCAGCCCCTACCAGACCACCGGCTATAGTGACCAGTCCCGACCAGACCACCAGCTATAGTGACCAGTCCCTACCAGACCACCAGCTATAGTGACCAGTCCCTACCAGCTATAGTGACCAGTCCCTACCCGCCATAGAGACCAGCCCCTACCAAACCACCAGCCATAGTGACCAGCCCCTACCAGACCACCGGCTATGGTGACCAGTCCCTACAAGACCACCAGCCATAGTGACCAGTCCCTACCAGACCATCAGCTATAGTGACCAGCCCCTACCAGACCACCAGCTATAGTGACCAGTCCCTACCAGACCACCAGCTATAGTGACCAGTCCCTACCAGACCACCAGCTATAGTGACCAGCCCCTACCAGACCATCAGCTATAGTGACCAGTCCCTACCAGCGATAGTGACCAACCCCTACTATCCATAATGACCAACCCCTACCAGACCACCAGCCATAGTGACCAGCCCCTACCATCCATAATGATCAGCCCCTGCCATGACCCCTGACCCCTACCCCTGACATAGGTCGATGTTAAAAACCCTAACTTTGCATTCCTTTTCAGGGGCCATTTTTTAAATAATTTTATAGTAGCCTATTCTGACTGTATAATTACTGCTTAAACCATTAAAAACTTTTTTTTAACTGAAACAACAACGGTGAACGGCTGTCTACCAGCTTACAATGGCGTCACGAAACGTTATGCATGTCGTGAGCAAACGAAATCCGCCTGCAGAGTTTGTATTGCACACCTGAAAAGCCTGCTATTTCTGCGCGATTGAGCGTGCTGCTGTTTTTTGTTGGTTGTTGTGGTTTTATAATCGATGATAAGAGCGGCGACGTCAGCGATGATCTAGGGGCTAGTTCGCATTGCCGGCCCACGCTGGACGCCCACAGCACGCGCATCACTCGTGTAGCGGAGACTGGTCGGCCAGCTGTCTGCAAGTGGCTGCACTGCTCGCAATTGTTACATCAGGCGTGTGTGTGTGTGTGTGTGTGTGTGTGTGTGTGTGTGTGTGTGTGTGTGTGTGTGTGTGTGTGTAATGTAAGTCTCGGTGTTTAGTTGTGATTTGAATTGCTTGTAGTCATTGTAACTGTCGTTTTCTCTTTGTGGTGTCTCAGCGTGCGTAACGCGTAGCTTTATCTCAGTTCTGTTCAGCGCGCCGAGCTCTGCTTTCATTTCAGAGGGTCGCGTGTTATAAATATTTCATCATTAATATTACTGAACCTTCTTTTTATTTATTTTTGTATATATTCTACAAGATTGCTGCTGTTATTAACTACGTTAGTCACATTCCCCAGATGGCCGCTTAATGTGCCACTTGCTGTCTCTCTCCTGTCTGTATTTACGCACTTCTACCATGCATTGCCGGCAAGATCAGACTGTGTGGGCCCGCTTCTCTGGACACGGGGCAGTCTGTTCCTGACACACCACTGCTCCCAAACGCACGAGCAGGGGCCGCAGTTGCAGTCAACAAAGACGTGACAGCTGCTGTTCTTATTTTCAACGGCGCGGTGTCTCAGCCAACAAGGGTGAGCACATCGCTGTTTACAAGCGGAATTTTAAAACGTCCAAAGGATCAAACATACAGTTTTAAAACGTCCAAAGGATCAAACATACAGTTTTAAAACGTCCAAAGGATCAAACATACAGTTTTAAAACAGGACACAGACATGCAACAGTGTTCAGTTAATACAGCTGGCGAGGGGCGACAAACACACCATCTACGCTGGGGATTCTTCTCGGGGTGACGATTAAACGATGTATACCCTGGATTGTTCCCGGTTGAGGCAAGAGAGATAACTGGTGAGCTCTGCCCAGGGGTCTCTCCGTCCGTTAACAAGTAGCTCATCACTGCAAACCATTCTGTCTGCATGTGCCTGTCAGCTGATCTACGCCGTCCGTTAACAAGTAGCTCATCACTGCAAACCATTCTGTCTGCATGTGCCTGTCAGCTGATCTACGCCGTCCGTTAACAAGTAGCTCATCACTGCAAACCATTCTGTCTGCATGTGCCTGTCAGCTGATCTACGCCGTCCGTTAACAAGTAGCTCATCACTGCAAACCATTCTGTCTGCATGTGCCTGTCAGCTGATCTACGCCGTCCGTTAACAAGTAGCTCATCACTGCAAACCATTCTGTCTGCATGTGCCTGTCAGCTGATCTACGCCGTCCGTTAACAAGTAGCTCATCACTGCAAACCATTCTGTCTGCATGTGCCTGTCAGTTGATCTACGCCGTCCAGATATGGCACATAACTGGCTTGCAAGGAACCAAGTATTTTACAGACTTTCCTCCATCTGTTTCTCTTCTGTTACTGGGTCGGGTCCTCAGTACCTTGTTGACATTCTAGGTTTATGTTCCTTCCCAACAGCTTCGTTCCTCTTCTGACACTCGTCTGTTTCAAGTCCCTTCTGTCAAAACGGTCATGTGGCCCACGCTCGTTAGCATATCAAGGTGTTACACTCTGGAACAAACTCCCGCACGTCAGGAACGCTGTTTCTATTAACTCTTTCAAAGCTGCTCTTAAAACTGAACTTTTCCGTCCACAAAATAATAATGTATTATTTTTAGCGGATAGAGGTTTTCACTGCTAATTACTGCTAGTCACTAATTACTAATCACTTTTTACTGAGTGTGTGTGTGTGTGTGTGTGTATGTGTGTGTGTGTTTGTGTGTGTGGTGTGTGTTGTGAATGTAAAATGCCTGTGTAGTGTGTGTGTGTGGTGTGTGTGTGTGTGTGTGTGTGGTAATGTGTATGATTAAATGTGTTGTGTGATGTGTGTGTGTGTGTGTGTTAGAGAGAGAGCAGAGAGAGAGAGAGAGACAGACAGACAGACAGACAGACAGACAGACAGACAGACAGACAGACAGACAGACAGACAGACAGACAGAGACAGAGACAGACAGACAGACAGACAGGAAGGCAGGCAGGCAGACAGACAGACAGACAGGCAGGCAGGAAGGCAGGCAGGCAGAGACAGAGAGGCAGGCAGACAGAGACAGAGGGAGGGAGGGAGGGGGGAGGGGTTGTAAATGTAAAATGCCTTTGCGGCGCGTGCAGTTATGCAGTATTTACCTCTATAATTTATGACTATAAATTGTTTGTGCATCAGTTGCCTGGTAGTCGTCTGTTACCATGCGCTTATGGCCCATATGGAGATGAGGCACTTCACAAAGCACGAAATCTTGTCCCTAGAGACTATTATACAGCGCGCACCAACACAACACACCACACACAACACACACACACACCACACACACACACCACAACACAAGCAAAGCACGATGACAGCACAAACCCAGGGAGACTTGGAATGGATCAAGACGCACGGAATAGAAAACATGGCAGGTCTACAATTTTGGGAAAAGAAATGTTTTTAGATTAGATAAGAATGAGTCGAAAGAGGGTTTCTGTCGGAGGGGGGAGGGGAAGGTCATTCCATGTTGATGGACCGAAAACTAAAGGCGCTGGAACCAACAGTGGAGAGTCTGGTGCCAGCAATCTGGAGGCTGAGAGTATCAGAAGCGGAGCGGAGAGTACGGGAGGGTGTGTAAAGTTGAAGACAGTCACAGAGATAAGACGGAGCAGTGCCCGTGATACATTTATAGCAGAGAGTGTTTATCTTGTACTGAATTCTTTGTTGGATTGGCTGCCAGTGGAGAAATTGAAACAGAGGTGTTATGTGGTCAGTTTTTCGTTGTAGTTTTTTTTTTTTTTTCAGTATGAGGCGAGCAGCACAGTTCTGTATGCGACGAAGGCTTTGGACAGAGGAAGCAGGCAGGCCAGAATGGAAAAATTGCAGTAGTCAAGGCGTGACAGAATGAGCGCGGTGACCAGTTTTATCATCATTATTAACTGGTCTATAACCAAGATACTCTCTCTCTCTCTCTCTCTCTCTCTCTCTCTCTCTCTCTCCTGGTTTTTTTCCCAACTGAAATTCAGAACAAAGCAAAGAAATAACAGTGAGCTGGGAGATTAAAGTCAGACTTACCACCGTGCCACCGATGTCATCGTTTGCTACAACAGAGCATTGGATTTACTGTAAGAAAAGAGAACATCCGAACGGATTTCGTTGTGGTCATTTTGTTTGTTGTGGGTTGCAGTTGTAAAAAGAAGTTTGAGATGTCGTTAGTGTTCCCCACTAGGTTGACTGCAACTCAACAGAGCAACTCGCGGCTTGACACAGTTCAACTGTTGAAGTCTTTCTTTCCACATTTTAAACCCAAACAGTTTAATCCGTGGTGCCATACACGGCATTTAACACGTGAAGTATTGGGTGTTTAGCATGTGAATAGGGAATATCATTTACACATGAACTGTTGAGATTGTACGGGTACCACTAGGTTGTGTTAGTGCGGCGAACGTACTGCGTTGCTTTAAGGTGAACTAATGTGGTGCTTTACAGTGCTATGGTGGAATTAGCATGATGTATGGGTTTGTAGTCAGTGTGTGTGTGTGAGTGTGTGCGTGGTGCGTGGTGCTGTGTGTGTGTGTGTGTGCGGTGCGTGCGTGCCATGTGTAGTGTGTGTGTGTGTGTGTGTGTGTGTGTGGTGTGTTGTGTGTGTGTGTGGTGGTGTGTGGGTGTGTGTGGTGGGGGGTGGGGGTGGGGTGGGGTGGGGGAGTGGTTGCCCCCCCCAGTACACCACACACACACAACACACACACACACACACACACACACACACACACACACACACACACACACACACACACACACACACAACCGAATTCAGGCCCGCAGCCAATCGTTTGTGTGTGTTGTCGTGGCAAGGAGTGAGGGCGGGGTGAGGGGGAAGTGAGAAGAGAGTGACGGAGGGACGTGACCGAATGCGAGGGAACCACACGGGACGTGACACAGACAGTGACGACGTAGGGAACGTGACACAAAGTGACAGGAGGGAACGTGACACAACAGTGACGGAGGGAACAACACAGAGTGACAGAGGGAACGTGACACAGAAGTGCGAGGGAACTGACACAGAGTGACAGGAGGGAACGTGACACAAAGTGACAGGAGGGAACTGCACACAGAGTGCAGAGGGAAGTGACACAGAGTGACAGGAGGGAACGTGACACAGACAGTGCAGAGGGAACTGACACACGAGTGACAGGAGGGAACGTGACACAGAGTGACAGGAGGGAACTGACACAAGTGACACGAGAAGGTGACACAGAGTGACACGAGGGAAGTACACAGAGTGACACGAGGGAACGTGACACAGAGTGCAGAGGGAAGTGACACAGAGAGTGACAGAGGAAGTACACAGAGAGTGACACGAGGGAAGTGCACAAGAGTGCAGGAGGGAACACACGAGAGTGACAGGAGGGAACGTGACACAGGTGACACGAGGGAACGTGACACAGAGAGTGACAGGAGGGAACGTGACACAGAGAGTGACAGGAGGGAACGTGACACAGAGTGACACGAGGGAACGTGACACAGAGAGTGACAGGAGGGAAGTGCACAAGAGTGACAGGAGGGAACGTGACACAGAAGTGACGAGGGAACTGACACAGAGTGACAGAAGGAACGTGACACAAAGTGACACGAGGGAACGTGACACAGAGAGTGACGGAGGGAACTGACACACGAGTGACAGGAGGGAACGTGCACAGACAGTGCACGGGAACGTGACACAAGAGTGACAGGAGGGAACGTGACACAAAGTGACAGGAGGGAACGTGCACAAAGTGCAGGAGGGAAGTGACACAGAGAGTGACAGGAGGGAACGTGCACAGAGTGCAGGAGGGAATGACACAGAGTGACAGGAGGGAAGTGACACAGAGAGTGACAGGAGGGAACGTGACACAGAGTGACACGAGAAAGTGACACGAGAGTGACACGAGGGAAGTGACACAGAGAGTGACAGGAGGGAACGTGACACAAGAGTGACAGGAGGGAACGTGACACAGAGAGTGACAGGAGGGAACGTGACACAGAGAGTGACACGAGGGAACGTGACACAGAGAGTGACAGGAGGGAACGTGACACAGAGAGTGACAGGAGGGAACGTGACACAGAGAGTGACACGAGGGAACGTGACACAGAGAGTGACAGGAGGGAACGTGACACAGAGAGTGACAGGAGGGAACGTGACACAGAGAGTGACACGAGGGAACGTGACACAGAGAGTGACAGGAGGGAACGTGACACAGAGAGTGACAGGAGGGAAGTGACACAGTGACACGAGGGAGACAGGTCAGATACGAGTGACACGAGGGAACGTGACAGTGCAAGGGAAGTGCACAGAGATGACAGGAGGGAACGTGACACAGAGTGACAGGAGGGAAGGTGCACAGAGTGACGGGGACTGACACAGAGAATGACAGGAGGGAAGGTGACACAGAGTGACACGAGGGAACGTGACACAGAGAATGACAGGAGGGAAGGTGACACAGAGTGACAGGAGGGAAGTGACACAGAGAATGACAGGAGGGAAGGTGACACAGAGTGACACGAGGGAACGTGACACAGAGAATGACAGGAGGGAAGGTGACACAGAGTGACAGAGGGAAAGTGACACAGAGAATGACAGGAGGGAAGGTGACACAGAGTGACAGAGGGAACGTGACACAGAGAATGACAGGAGGGAAGGTGACACAGAGTGACAGGAGGGAAGGTGACACAGAGTGACACAGGAACGACACGAATGACAGGAGGGAAGGTGACACAGAGTGACACGAGGGAACGTGACACAGAGATGACAGGAGGGAACGTGACACAGAGTGACACGAGGGAACGTGACACAGAGAATGACAGGAGGGAAGGTGACACAGAGTGACACGAGGGAACGTGACACAGAGAATGACAGGAGGGAAGGTGACACAGAGAATGACAGGAGGGAAGGTGACACAGAGTGACAGGAGGGAAAGTGACACAGAGAATGACAGGAGGGAAGGTGACACAGAGTGACACGAGGGAACGTGACACAGAGAATGACAGGAGGGAACGTGACACAGAGAGTGACAGGAGGGAACGTGACACAGTGAGGGCCGACACGAGGGAAGACGGAGGACGTACGTCACCAGCCAGTGCATCACCGTGCAGTGCCGTGCACGTAACCCCACTCACCGGGCCAGGCCGTCCCCGACACCGCCACACACGCTCCCAGAACGAGGTTCAAGAATGTGGAGCCCATCCGTGCTGAAAAGCAACAAGGAGTTGACAGGTTAGGGCTGGGTGGACGGGTGGATGGGTGGACGGGTGGACGGGTGGATGGGCGGATGGGTGGATGGGCCTTGCGGAGATGGGGTTATGAAGCAAGACAGGACTGACAGGGTTAGGGTGACTAAAGTCATATATATATACATATACATACTTATTTAAAGACAGGGTGGAGACTTTCAAGCCAAAGAACGGAATAGCTTTCATCTGCTCCTCTCTTTTTCTTTTTTAATGTGCGAGCAGCTTTTAAAGGGTATCGTTAGCTTTTAAAGGGTATCGTTAGCTTTTAAAGGGTATCGTTTTCCTACTAGCTGTAAAAGTACACAACGTACTAGATCTAGTTCACCACTGAAAAGAGTGTAACTCTCTGGTGCAGCTAGATCTAGTTATTTCCTTTTGTAGGGGCGCTTTCGTTATATATAAAACTTACAAAATCAAAGAAAAACAACAAGTCGGTTAAAATTCCAAAATCTTCGGCGACTGCCTTCCTCGGGGGGGTATTTCTTAAAGCTGAACCTCTAACCAAGGTTTTCAAGGTTTTCTAACCCGAGCTAAACTAACTGCGCCGTACAAACAACACATGACAAGAACATTTACATATAGTTCAACAACCGAAAGCATAAGTACCGCATTTTACCACACATCTATCGCCTACGAACTATTTCTACATACACTATAATTTATAAGAGAGATAATAAAAGCGCGCCTACAAAGGGAAAGAACTAGATCTAGCTGCACCAGAGAGTAACGCACTCTTTTGGATGAACTAGACCTAGTAGTACTAGCCTAGTACAAGTTCTGTGCTTTTACAGAGAGTGTGTAAACACACACATACACATATAACAGATATAATAGATAAATATGAATGCCAGTCCCATTGGACAGGTACTGACTGAATGACGGATTACTGAACACGGAGAAATGAACTGATGAGCGTGTTTAATAATAACCAATGGGATTTGTTGCGGGGCATCCTTTCACCGTCAAACGGAGGCTCTAGCGCCATGCAAAGACAATACAAGGACAACAGCAAGCTGGCATGTAAAATTAAACGTAATGAGAATATAATGTACAACGCATGAATGTGAATTGAACAGTAGCTGTATGCTAGCTGGATAGGCAATAACTCTTCAAACATGTTTTGACAGCCTGTCTGCATCCGGGTGTGGACATTCTTAAATCAATTTGATTAGCAAAATTACTGTGAAATGAATTCTTAATTTTGGACCGTTTTAATTCTCTTGATTTATTTTGAACGCGGATTTCTGTTTATGTCAAAGGTAAGAGCCCAAGACTGACCAGATACGCCACCGTTTCAGAAGAAATTGAACGAAGTGCAAAACCCTTGAGACGGCCACTCGGTGATCCACAGACGTTGACTGACGCGTTGGCTCAACTTCCGCCCCTTCCTGTAGCCTGGGATTGCCGGGACCAGCGCCACCTGCACCTCACCGCTGCGTGCTCCTCGCACTATGTAGGACACCATGACGTCACCGCGATATTCTTTGACCTTATATATAACAATAATGAATACTTACAGCGCCTAACCCGCACAGGTCCTAAGCGCTTACGCGTTCTCTACAAATACATACTTGTTAAAATTCAATGCATACAACATGAATGCACGCACACACGCACGCACACACACAGACTCGCACACTCACGTGCGCGCGCACACGCACACACAAACGCACACACTCACACACGCACACACACACACACACACACACACACACACACACACACACACACACACAAACACACCGCACACACACACACACACACACACACACACACACACACACACACAACACACACACACACACACACACACACACACACACACACACACACACCAGTCGCACACCAGGGCTATCAGGGCAATGAGACTGAAGAAAAGGTTTTTAAAAAGAGAAAGGTTTTCAAGGAAGATTTAAAAGAGCTGACAGAGGCAGAATGGCGGACAGAAACAGGGAGTTGGTTCCAGATAACTGGAGCCTGGTAAGAGAAAGAGCGCTGACCACAGGACTTTGTTTGGAAGGAAGTATTCTGAACACTCGGGTGTCTGTAGAAGAGAATATATATAATATATATTGAAGACTCTAGAGTCAAAATGCGCCGCTGGGTGACAGAAAGAAAGGGACAGTAAGCAGGAATGTGGGTCCGGTGACCATCGAGGCAGACACATGTTAGAAAAGGGTTGGAAACTTGGCCTAAAAAATCTGTATAAAAAAATCCTGTCTTACGTGGAGCGACGGCAATGCTGAACCAGCAGTGTACGGTCTCCGGCAACTTCACGTGTGTGGGGGTGGGGAGTCATGACTGCATCTCGAAAAACAAGATAACGTACAGTTGTGACGGATTTCTGTGAGGGGAAAAAGTACGGGAAAAACAAGATAACGTACGGTTGTGACGGATTTCTGTGAGGGAAAAAAGTACGGGAAAAGCAGGAAGCGCGCCCCAGGCCGCGATTGTAGCGCCAAATGAGGACAGCATAGTCAGCCTACACTTCTTCCAGCAATGCTGCTCCCGTTCTTGTCACAACCATATGAATTATTTCATTGGTTTTTAACGCTCGGTCAGCCATACTCTTCCCCGTCATAGACAGGCTGCGCGCATTATTTTGGGACTGCGTGCCTTATTTTGTCAGCTGTGGACTGCGTGCCTTACTTTGTCAGCTGTGGGCTGCGTGCCTTACTTTGTCAGCTGTGGGCTGCGTGCCTTATTTTGTCAGCTGTGGACTGCGTGCCTTATTTTGTCAGCTGTGGACTGCGTGATTATTTTGTCAGCTGTGGGCTGCGTGCCTTATTTTGTCAGCTGTGGACTGCGTGCCTTATTTTGTCAGCTGTGGACTGCGTGCCTTATTTTGTCAGCTGTGGACTGCGTGATTATTTTGTCAGCTGTGGGCTGCGTGATTATTTTGTCAGCTGTGGGCTGCGTGTGAATTATCACTTCTATGCCGACAACAATAAACTACTTAACAGCGCCTCACCCGAAAACACCCACACATCCCGCTTGGCCGTTCTTTTATTACTCATTCCTTTTCACAGAAGGGCGAGAAACCGCCAGTGCGCATCGGATGTAATGAAAAATTATCGGTTGAACACATTTTAATTACTTGTTCATATTTTATCGAAACAAGAGAGATCCAAACACAAAAGATTCAAAAGAACGGTTATTTGACATAAACACACAATCTGTAACTGAATTTTCGGGGTAATCCTCTTCGTAAAGAGACAAAAAACAAGACAGAGCCATTTTACAGCTCAGTCTCTACTCGTGTTGTTCCAAGAAGTGTCATTAGCAAAGAATGTTGGCTTTCTGAAGACGGTAAATCTTTTTGACAGGATTTAAAGTTTGAGATATATTAATTTGGATTATGTTAATTTCCCCCACTTTTTAAGTCTGGTATATATATATTATATAGATATAGATGTGTGTGTGTGTGTGTGTGTGTGTGTTTTAGCACGTACGTATTTTTAACATTTAATGTGTCGCCGCTTTTCTAGTGTTGGTCAATGCAGTTGTTGTCGCAGGGTGTCCACGCACGCTGATCTTCTGTAGTTTTGTTTTACTCACCTTTGAACTTTTTCCAGTCCCTTGATGTTGTTGGCAGTGAATGGATCCCAGACAGGGCTGGCATACTCAAGCACAGGTCGCACGAAGGCTTTGTATGCTGCATTTTTTAGCCTTTCACTTGTGGTCTTGATGTTTCGTCTGAGGAAGCCCAGGGTCTTTGTTGGCTTTGTTGCAAACATCGGTGATGTGGGCATCCCAACGGAGGTCAGCGGTGATCTTGACTCCAAGGTATTTTGCCTCCATGTCTGTAGCCAGAGTGTGACCGTGGAGCTGGTATTGTGATGGCAGAACCGTCCGGCGTTTGGTGAGGTTCATTGCAGTGCAGTTTTGTAGGTGGAATGACATCTTCCAGCGCTGTTCCCAGTCTGCCAGGCTGTCGAGGTCTTGCCGTAAGGCCATCTACATGAATGACCTTCCCCTTCCTCTCCGACAGAAACCCTCTCTGGACTCATTGAAGTGTGACCTAAAAACGCTTCTTTTCCCAAAACTTGCCCTGTTTTCTGTTCCCTGCTGCTGTCTTCACCAGTCTCCAGTCTCTGTTAGCTGCCCGCTTTAACTTGTGTGTAAATTAAGCTTTGTACAGTCAGTATGCGTGTGTGTGTGTGTGTGTGTGTGTGTGTGTGTGTGTGTGTGTGTGTGTGTGTGTGTGTGTGTGTGAGTGTGTTATTGTGCGTGCGTGCGTGCGTGCGTGCGCGCTCGCGCATAGAACAGTCTCTATGGACTACATTTTGCACTTTATACTTTAATGATTATTAATACGCAAATTCATGGGCCCTACACTGTCAGCACGCATGTTCGTGGAGCCACACAGAGTGGTACAGACATCTGTACACAGTGATACTGGCATACATACACAGTAGCATGCGCGTGCACACACACACACACACACACACACACACACACACACACACACACACACACACACACACACATTGTACAAGATTTATTTATAAACTAGATTGTCCAGCAATTGTTAGATGACACCTTTAAATGTTCGTGTTTGGTTATTCAGCACTGCACAACTGTTTATCTTTTACAGATCACAGAACCCCCACGCGGTAGTCTTATCTACTTATCACAATTAAGAAGCAGAGGAAAAAAGGAAAAAAAGGAAAAAGAAAAGAAAAAAGCATAAGGGAAAAAAATAGGGATGGGGTGGGGGCGCATTTCATATTCTTTGAAAAACTTGACATCTGCTTTAAATGCTGTGGCTAGGGCACATTCTAAGGCGACAGGTTAGGCAAGATGACTAACCATATGGGGAGGGGGGGAGGGGGGCGGAGCGAGGGGGGAAGGGGAGGGGAGGTGGAGGAACACCACACTTATAGATTATGTAATTTTCATGTGACCTTGAACATGATCCAAGGGCATATATGCTGGATTGGCAGGAATGTGTAATGCTTGTTAGAGATTTTCACTGTGTAGAGCTCAAACATCTCATTCAAACAACACCTAAGAAATAATAATACCAACATTCAAGTTTTTAAAAGGACAGGGAATAGGCGAGAAATAATGATAATTTACAAAGGTTTCTAGGGGTATTTCATGAGTATGTCCATACTGTGCAGCACATACAAAGCTGGAAATAAACTGGATACGAAATTGTCCAAAAATTACCTCCACCAATATAAGTTTCAGTTTGATGAGGTACGATATAGACACAGGTCAGTGAGGTTGCTGTGAAAAGTTTCAGTTAGATGAGGCATGATATAGACACAGGTCAGTGAGGCTGCCCTGAAAAGTTTCAGTTTGACGAGGCATGTGATGCTGGTCAGTTAAACTGGTGTAAAGAATGGCAGTTATCACTATACAACAGTTGATGATTGAAACCTACAATGTGATCTCTTTGACACACTTGTTACCTTCAAATAAGCTCAAGGAAACCCAATCTGGTATAAATGAGTGTAGCTCTATGAACAACCTGAAAGAACTGTCTGGGGAAAAGAAATGTCAACCATCCGGTCCATTATCTGGCAACAGCAGTTGCCAATACAAATGTTGCGGAAACTTCTCAGAGAGAGGGTGAAGCCAGACTGATTTGATAATTTTGTACTGCAGTTCATGTACCAATGATGTGCTGAAACTCTTTAGTCACAATATGGACTGAAACAATACTGCCATAAATGTCTGAGCAGTCATAGGAACAAAAACTGAACAGACACCTTGATTCTCAAAATAATGTATGAATAATATACACGCTATTGCACAAACCAGACATGATAATGAGACTACAGCACAGCCCACAGTATAAATAAAACACTGAGTCAAAACAAATACAGTAAAGAAGGGCAAGAAACTCATGCCACACAGTGGGACCTCTTGTACACACATCTAAATACACCAAACACAGACAGCAACCAGCTTTCATTTTTACACTACTTACCTCAATGGTGAACACTACCCAGTTGTAATACTTTGAAAACATTGACTACAGCACAAGTATACAGTATCCAAGACCATGAGGGTTTGTGGGAGAGAGAGAAAGAAAAAGAAAACAAGAATAAAAAAGTATTTCTTTTCATAAAACCATCAGGCACAATGGCTCATGGACCTACACAGACAGTCTAAATGACACAATCTAAATGAAGCCAGTAACATCAAAGTACACTGTTTGACATCTTCAACAGCAACTTGTCTGTGATAGATTTTGCACTGACAAAAACTCACAAGGAAAGGGGCAGGCAGCTAGCCTACACCTGAAGCCACAACATTGTCACCACCAGACAGACATCCCGTGAAGATGGGGTTAGGCAGCCTACACCGGAAGCCACAACATTGTCACCACCAACCGATCACTGTAACTGGGGGATAGCAGCATGATCCTGTGTGGCTGTTTCACTAATTGTGGAAATGGAAATCAGTTTTAATGCCCAGTCAAGCATAACGGTTATATCAGGGTGAAAACTAACTGTGGAGGACAAGGCCATTTGAAAGAGTGCCAGTGAAACGCATCTGAAGACAGGTAAACTTAAGGCAAGATTCCACCCTACAACTGGAAGTTCCTACGGCTCAGTGCCATTATTACCTGTCAAACCACTTCACTGTTGGCTGTCACGCACTTTCAAACTGCTGCATGTATCACAAACTTCACAACAACAGCAAGGCACAACACTAGATGTCTGATGAACAACAGAGTAGGAAGATGTGCCAGTTAGTTAGTTACCAAAGTATACAATTTAGTAACGGGATTTGAACATACTGCCATTCAAACTCTGTCATAAACAAACACACATATAACATAAACCCCTACCCAAGTCAAATCTACAAAACACATGATATACACAAACATCAAATTTAGTCCCTTCAATATTGTCCTTGTTAAAAGTAGGAAATGGTCTATCATTGACCATTCTGTCTAAAGAAGAGGAATGGACAGAAATAATCAAATACTGACAATATTATACAAATGCATACTAAAAAATACTAGTGAAGTAAGCTGCACATACCACCTACCAACTATTAATATTATCTCTTAGCTGCTCAACAAGAACCACAGAAAAACGCCCGCCTTCATGAAGAAAATGTCTGGGAAAGTCCGGAGCATGAGTCATTAGTAGAAACATGACAAGACAGATTGAGCAACAGCACTAGGTAGAAGAACAAGGAAGGAGATAGGAAAGAGGAATCAAATGACAGCCTGGAGATTCCAGACTGGTGGGAGACTTCAGACATCCCTGGCCTCCCTTCGAGGAAGAAGGGTGCAGACCGGGTCACATCAACATAGGAGCAAATATAAACAGTGCTTTGCGCCACAGGAACAGGACAGGATCTCTGCGTTACAAGGCGTCAGTATCAGCGGTCCATAGCCAGATGTACCAGGGGACAGCGCAAGTGTTAAATACAGAAACTAGCATATAATATATATATATATATATACATGCTTACCTTTCTGCATCACTTACAATAATGACTACAATGCTGGCCTTTCTGGAACATGTTGCATCCTACAGGCAGAAGGGACCAAAACAAAACTCACAAATAGGGTAATAAGGATTTTGTTTCATAATGCTCCTTTGTCATCACATTTATCTAAACAAGTTTGCTTCTAAATTTAAAGATTTTTCTCTGGTTCATGAACATTGGGGTAAATATTGTCTGTAACAAAACATGAACAAACATCAAGAACAGCTGTTTTCTGCTAAAAATAGATCAGCTACATGTGACATTGTTTTGACCCAACTGGCTGACCCTCACACACACCACGTGTCAACACACCATCCCAAGTCCAACACAGCTGCCGCTGGGCTGCACCTAGCAAGTCATCACTGAGGGATCCATTGCTCTTTTTTGTTGTTGCATTTTTTGAATCTGACAAATCAGCAGGTTCCTGAACTCTAAGAACCTCTTTCTACAGCAAAGGCCTTAATTTTGAGAACCTTTTTTCTACAGCAAAATCTTTAATTTTAAGACCCTTTTCTACAGAAACATCCTTAATTTTAAGAACCTCTTTCTGCAGCAAAATCATTAATTTTAAGAACTTCTTTTTACAGCAAAATCCTTAATTTTAAGAACCTCTTTCTACAGCAAAATCCTTAATTTTAAGAACCGCTTTTTACAGCAAAGTTTTTAACTTTAGGAACTTCTTTTTTTATTTTTACAGCAAAGTCTTCAACTTTAAGAATCTCTTTCCACAGCAAAGCCCTCAACTTGAAGAACCTCTTTCTGCAGCAAAATCCTTAACTTTAGGAACCTCTTTTTACAGCAAAGTCCTCAGCATTAAGGACCTCTTTCTATAGCAAAGTTCTTAAGAACCTCTTTTTACAGCAAAGTTCTAGACTTTAAGAACCTCTCTTTTTTTCTCTCTCTCTCTCTCTCTTCCATCTGTTGGACAAAACACCTTCAGAGAAGCTAGTTCCTTCAGCTGTTCCTTCCTGCTGCACCAGAAATCTTCAACTCAGCTCAGTTCACCTTGTTCAGGTGTTCTGCAAGGTGAAATCCATCCACCAATCCAGCTCAACATCTCCACTGTTCTGAAATCCACCCAGCAATCTTCAGCTCGGGTCAAACATATCCGGGTGTTCTGAAATCCACCCAGCAATCTTCAGCTCGGGTCAAACATATCTGGGTGTTCTGAAATCCACCCAGCAATCTTCAGCTGAGCTGAGCTGAAGGTATCCAGGTGCTGTGGAATGGCCACCCAAGTGCTGCACTGTGTGTCCGAGGTTTCCCCATGGGTGTTTTTCAAACAGGTCTTATTTGCTTCTTGTCTCTTCTTGTTGACACCAGCCCGGTCTCCACCTAGTAACTGACTGCTGCCATTTTCTGCATAGCCCTCCTACTTCCTGAAGGACTGTGTCTGATGTCCTCAGCTTTGCACCTGAGGTGGAGTCTCAGGTTCCCTAACACTTCTTATCTTCGGTACAACTTAATACATAGTTATAACATCGGCTGTGCGCAACATGAAAGCCTTGCGTAACACAATCCTTTACGCAATCTTTTCCTGTTGTATCCAAAATATATGAAATATTACATGCAGGCTGTTTGTTAACCAAAATAACAGCTCAGTATTACTGCTGACTTGTATCTAGATCATTACACTGTTAGTAAATATATACACTGTCTGCATACAACAAATACTTTTGTGCATCACTAAAGCATACATACACCTGTTCTGTCACTGAAGCATGCAACATTCAGTTCGGTGCACCTCAGTTCAGCCATAGGCTTTCTTCATTTTACTGCGTGACATTGACAGCAGTACCTCTTCTAAGTGCAGTAGAACCGATGCGCTGACAGTGGTACCTCTCTGAAGTGCAGTAGAACCAAAGTGCTGACAGTGGAACCTCTCTGAAGTGCAGTAGAACCAATGCACTGGCAGTGGTACCTTTTTCAAGTCCAGGAGAACCAATGAACTGACAGCAGTACATCTTTCAAGAGCAGTAGAACCAATGTGCTGATAGTGGTACCTCTTTCAAGTGCAGCAGAACCAATGCACTGATCTTAATGATGCCGACATGAATTCTGCAGGACTAACCACCATGCCACAGTAGCCATGACAAGTCTGACCAACACCAGCAAGTATTCAGTCTCATAGGAAAGACAAACTTCAAACACCAGCAAGTATTCAGTCTCACAGGAAAGACAAACTTCAAACACCAGCAAGTATTCAATGTCTTGGGCAAAACACAAATTCAGCAAACCTTCAAATAATTATTCATTCACTGGCCATCTGCATGACGATGGCTCACAACCAGAAACAAACAAAAGACAAAGAAACAGAGAAGAACAAAAATACACATAATTATGAGCTTTCTCTCTCTCCCTCTCTCTCTCTCTCTCTCACACACACACATTTTACACAGAAACATACATATATTATGTAAGCTCAAGTCTCATGCCATACGTTGAACAGTTTTTTTGGAGACAGGGCAATCTTTTTCTCGCTGTGAGTGTGACTGTTAGTGTTACATTGTTAATAATACCTCATTCAGACAAACCACAAACAAAATGATAACCAATATATTATATATCAAAGGAACTTATTCATAATATTGTATCACTGTTGTCATACAATGGAATGATTTGGTGTATCAACATGAATGTGTGTTAAATTCTATTGTGCCTGTATTGTGCCTGTATAAATTATTAAATTATAAATTGTATTGTGCCTGTATAAATGTGTGGTAATGACAGACTTGGTCTGGACAAGACAAACATCTGTGCATTGTAACTAGGCTTGACAAAACCCTGCCTGCTAATTAGTTCAACAGCCGGTTAAATCATTTGTAAACACATCTTTCTGACACTAATGGCTTTAATGAATTTTTATTTCTGTAGGATATTGAACAGGTGCAAAGCAGCCATGTTCTTTTCTCATTCGCTTTTCTCTCTGTAATATTGTGTTACATCAGTTTAGCTTTTCAATTAAACATTCAGGTTTAACACATTTACATCAAAACTAAACTTGCTAGCAGTTCCGTAGCAGCAGTAGTTGGTGTTAAACAGATGGGTGTTCAGGGTACTTTTAAATGCAGTGGTTGACAGGGTGAATGTGTCTAATTTCATGACACAAAGGGAACCAACCATTGCATAGTTCCTTTCACGGGTGTGGGTGTGGTCTCTGAGGGTCGGGTAGAGGAAGAGGTGGGTGTGGGTGTGAGGGTTGGGGTAGAGGAAGAGGTGGGTGTGGGTGTGAGGGTTGGGGTAGAGGAAGAGGTGGGTGTGGGTGTGAGGGTTGGGGTAGAGGAAGAAGAGGTGGGTGTGGGTGTGAGGGTTGGGGTAGAGGAAGAAGAGGTGGGTGTGGGTGTGGCCTGTGAGGATTGGAATAGAGGGGGGGGGGGGGAGGAAGAGGTGGGTGTGGGTGTGAGGGTTGGGGTAAGGAAGAGGTGGGTGTGGCTGTGAGGGGAGAGAAGAGGTGGGTGTGGGTGTGGCCTGTGAGGATTGGAATAGGGGAAGAAGAGGGTGTGGGTGTGGCCTGTGAGGGTTGGGGTACAGGAAGAAGAGGTGTGGGTGTGGCCTGTGAAGGATGTTCAGGTGACACATTACTGAGCAAATGCCACCCTCTACCATGAGAATCTTTAATCTTGGAGTTAAGAGACAAGAGCAGCAGAAATATGCCATCCTCTGCCAGCAGCCCATGTCCAAAGGATGTATTTCACCAGCATGCTGCAATACAATCTGAAAGCTCCACTGCACAGCCTCTCACAGCCTATGTTGCACAGCCTATCTTAACAAAAGAAGAAAAGAGGCGACAGGACAAAGCTATTCCCTGTTGATTCACCCACTGTTCACCTTACGCTTCACAAGCAGATGACACGCTACTTCACAGAGACTGGTGCGTTTCTTACAACAACCTTTAAGTCCTGGAACACTGCTGACACACAGCACACCAAACACAAGGACCCAGCTGGCTTCCAACCACTGATAATCACACCTCACAGACTTTCTATGCTCCACAATCAGGACCTAAGATGACAGTGCCCTGGAATCATTTCGCGTGGTGCCATCGGTTCCACCGCCAGTGTAGAAGGACTGGTGCTTGCTCTTCATGGGGCCCGACAAGAAGACGCGCACACACCCGTATGAGTACATGGGGACGGGGGTGTGTCCCATGTTGCACCACACGCCGGTGACCGGGTCAAACACCTCGATGGAATCGGAGTACAGGTTGTCCTTAGCTCCCCGCCGACGTCCACCAAAAGCATACAGCTTCTCATCAAGCACACACAGCGACACAAAGTCGCGGGGCAGGAGCATGTCGGACAGAACGTCCCACTTGTCCTCCGCAGGCTGGTAGGAGAAGAAACCCTCCAGACCCACGACGTAGATGCGGTTGTTGAGGACGGCAGCACTGACGCACATGTCATTGGCTGGGAGGCTGTTGGTGCAAAGGGTGCAGGTTCGGGTCTTGGTGTCGAAGCTCTGTACCAGGTTGGTCACCACCTCCTCACTGTTCTTGCCACCGAACAGGTAGATCTTTTTGCCATGGGCTACAAACCCCATGTTCTCCACTGCTGTCACCAGCTGGGAGCACTCCTCCCACTGAAACACACAGCCATTTCCTGTCAGCTGAAACACCCCACCCACTGAAACACACAGCCATTTCCTTTCAGCACTCCTCCCACTGAAACACACAGCCATTTCCTGTCAGCTGAAACACCCCACCCACTGAAACACCCCACCCACTGAAACACACAGCCATTTCCTTTCAGCACTCCTCCCACTGAAACACACAACCACCTCATATCAGCAACACACCACCACTCCTTCCACTGAAACACACAACCACCTCATATCAGCAACACACCACCACTCCTTCCACTGAAACACACAACCACCTCATATCAGCAACACACCACCACTCCTTCCACTGAAACACACAACCACCTCATATCAGCAACACACCACCACTCCTTCCACTGAAACACACAACCACCTCATATCAGCAACACACCACCACTCCTTCCACTGAAACACACAACCACCTCTTCAGCAACAACCACCACTCCTTCCACTGAAACACACAACCACCTCTTCAGCAACAACCACCACTCCTTCCACTGAAACACACAATCACTTCCTGTCAGCAACATACCACCACTCCTTCCACTGAAACACACAATCACTTCCTGTCAGCAACATACCACCACTCCTTCCACTGAAACACACAATCACTTCCTGTCAGCAACATACCACCACTCCTTCCACTGAAACACACAATCACTTCCTGTCAGCAACATACCATCAGCTGGAAGCACTTCTCGCAATGAAACACAGCTAGTTCCTGTCAGCAACAAATTCTATGAAACATTAAATAAACACTGTAACTGCTCTTGCCTTCGAAAACTGACAGTCTGTTCTGTTTTTAAATACCTCCTTTTAAGTTCATCATAGAAATATATCTTTCATGATGAGAACAAATATATGAGTCAAGTGGGTAGCAGGGATGTTTCAGTCGCACTGTCCTTGGCAGAATTCAATCTCGCTAAAAGTATAGCAACTGCACCATGTATGACTATTGCTGAATTATTAAAGGTGGATATAAATTGGGTTGGTATGACTATGAGTACTAGGATTACTAAATTATCAAAGGTGTGTAGCACCCACATTATTATGACTACTACCAAATTACTAAAAGAGTATAGCAATCACATGACTGACAACTAGTGAATTATGAAAGGAGTAGAGAAAGGACATGATTATGACTATTACTGAGCTAGTATCAGAGAACTGCCACTGTCTTACTATGACTATTGCTGCCAATGCAGGACTATGACAGTCAAGGTATTATGACTGTTACTGAATTATTACAGTATACTAATTACATTATCAATACTAAGTATTACTGATTTATTAAAGTAGTATAGCAATAGCATTATCATGAATATTACTGAATTATTAACTCTCAACAGTTCTTATGATTTTAAGGATAAAAATGTGTTTGGAATATATCAAAATATGAATCTTTCTTCATATCTTTTTAGTGCTTTATCCATGCATCTATTGCGCCAGTGAGAGACACACAGAATACCGAGAGTGAAACATGATGTGAATGCCACATTATGCCACTGCTGATCAGTGTTATTTAGTGCGCATGTCCATAAGTGTACATAACGATTGTATTACCGCAGTTCCGTGGCTTGAATCCTCTGTGCTTGAACAAACAAAAAAGAAAAAAAAGAAAAAAGAAAAACAGGCCAGGCTGGCTACATTGTTTTGTTAATACCTTTTCAGTGTTTTAGTGCTTGTGCAAGTCTTTGTTTGTACCTTTTCAGTGCTTTAGTGCTTGTGCAAGTCTTTGTTTGTACATTTTCAGTGCTTTAGTGCTTGTGCAAGTCTTTGTTTGTACATTTTCAGTGCTTTAGTGCTTGTGCAAGTCTTTGTTTGTACATTTTCAGTGCTTGATTCCTACCTTTTTAATGCTTTGATTTGATGAGTTCTTGTGCAAGTCTTTGTGTGTACCTTTTCAGTGCTTTAGTTTGATATGTGTTTTTGTGCAAGACTTTGTTCATACCTTTTCAGTGCTTTAGTTTGATGTGCGTTTTTGTGCAAGTCTTTGTTCATACCTTTTCAGTGCTTTAGTTTGATGTGCGTTTTTGTGCAAGTCTTTGTTCATACCTTTTCATTGCTTTAGTTTGATGTTTTTTTTTGTGCAAGTCTTTGTTCGTACCTTTTCATTGCTTTAGTTTGATGTGTGTTTTTGTGCAAGTCTTTGTTCGTACCTTTTCATTGCTTTAGTTTGATGTGTGTTTTTGTGCAAGTCTTTGTTCATACCTTTTCAGTGCTTTGATTTGATACAAGTTCTCATACAAGCCTTTGCTCCTACCTTTTCAGTGCTTTAGTTCAATGCGTGTTCTTGTGCAAGTCACATACACTAAACTTATTATGCACAGCATTCGTCAACCTTTTCATTATTACTTTTATGTCTTCTAAGTGTTTTACGCATGACTGATGGATACAAATTCTGATGTTGAATAGCACCCAGTCGGTCAGTGATTGAGGATTGTAACAGTGTCAGGAAAAGTGTATAAACATTTCAGCATGACATATTTGAGGAAAACACTTTTGCTATCTTGTATGGTTTATTTTGATCTCAAAATAACTTGAATGTATGACTCGCAGCCAATGAAAGAAACCAAAATTTACCTTTGCCACAACTCTTTTTACACAAGTTCTTTCTTTACATTGGTCATTGCTGTATGATCATGCCGGTTTGAAATGTGATATGCAAGTTTGGTATTGACAAAAATATCATTTTATTCTCTGCCCAGTTAGAATGCTAAAATAGCATTGGCTTAAATGCATGTTTATAAGTGTGAAGCCAGTGACATCACTAATGGTGAACTTCCCAGGCTAGCGCCACTGGGCAGCTGCAGCCAACAACAGTTAAGCAGGGCTGGGTCCGTCTGCTTGTTCCAGTGCACTCCTTTCCCCACTCTAGCAATCCATCACCACACTCCTTTCCCCACTCTAGCACTCCCTCCCCACACTCCTTTCCCCACTCTAGCAATCCATCCCCACACTCCTTTCCCCACTCTGGCACTCCCTCCCCACACTCCTTTCCCCACTCTAGCACTCCCTCCCCACACTCCTTTCCCCACTCTAGCAATCCATCCCCACACTCCTTTCCCCACTCTAGCACTCCCTCCCCACACTCCTTTCCCCACTCTAGCACTCCCTCCCTCCTCTCTCCACTCTAGCTCTCCCTCCCCACACTCCTTTCCCCACTCTAGCACTCCCTCCCCACACTCCTTTCCCAACTCTAGCACTCCTTCCCCATACTCCTTTCCCCACTCTAGCACTCCCTCCCCACACTCCTTTCCCAACTCTAGCACTCCCTCCCCACACTCCTTTCCCCACTATAGCACTCCCTCCCTGCACTCCTTTTCCCAATCTAGCACTCCCTCCCTGCACTCCTTTCACCACTATAGCACCCCACGGCACTCCATTCCCCACTCTAGCACTCCTTCCCCACACTCCTGTCCCCCCTCTAGCACTCCCTCCTTGCACTCCTGTCCCCACTCTAGCACTCATTCCTGCACTCCATTTCCCACTCTAGCATTCCCTCCCTGCACTCCCTCCCTGCACTCCCTCCCCACTCTAGCAATAATCTCCCTGCACTCCTTTCCCCACTCTAGCACTCCCTGCTGACAGTGCTTGCTGGTGAATGGCAGATCACAGCTAGCCGTGTCCACACCAGATCACAGCTAGCCGTGTCCACACAGATCACGTGTCCACCCCAGATCATGGCTAGCCATGTCCACACCAGATCACAGCTAGCCATGTCCACACCAGATCACATGTCCACACCAGATCACAGCTAGCCGTGTCCACACCAGATCATGTGTCCACACCAGATCACAGCTAGCCATGTCCACACCAGATCACAGATAGCCGTGTCCACACCAGATCACATGTCCACACCAGATCACAGCTAGCCGTGTCCACACCAGATCACGTGTCCACACCAGATCACAGCTAGCCTGTGTCCACACCAGATCACAGCTAGCCGTGTCCACACCAGATCACGTGTCCACACCAGATCACAGCTAGCCGTGTCCACACCAGATCACGTGTCCACACCAGATCACAGCTAGCCGTGTCCACACCAGATCACGTGTCCACACCAGATCACAGCTAGCCATGTCCACACCAGATCACAGCTAGCCATGTCCACACCAGATCAGATGTCCACACCAGATCTAGCCATGTCCACACCAGATCACAGCTAGCCATGTCCACACCAGATCACAGTAGCCATGTCCACCAGATCACAGCTAGCCTGTCCACACCAGATCACAGCTAGCCATGTCCACACCAGATCACAGCTAGCCATTGTCCACACCAGATCACAGCTAGCCATGTCCACACCAGATCATGTGTCCACACCAGATCACAGCTAGCCATGTCCACACCAGATCACAGCTAGCCATGTCCACACCAGATCACAGCTAGCTGTGTCCACACCAGATCACGAGTGTCCACACCAGATCAAGCTAGCCGTGTCCACACCAGATCACATGTGTCCACACCAGATCACACGATACCGTGTCCACACCAGATCACAGCTAGCCGTGTCCACACCAGATCACGTGTCCACACCAGATCACAGCTAGCCATGTCCACACCAGATCACAGCTCAGTCCCCGTTGTCCACACCAGATCACAGCTAGCCATGTCCACACCAGATCACACCTAGCCATGTCCACACCAGATCACAGCTAGCCGTGTCCACACCAGATCACGTGTCCACACCAGATCACAGCTAGCCGTGTCCACACCAGATCACAGCTAGCCATGTCCACACCAGGATCCCCAGATAGCATGTCCACACCAGATCACAGCTAGCCTGTCCACACCAGATCACTTGTCCCGTCACAGCTACTGTCCACACCAGATCACAGCTAGTGTCCACACCAGATATTCCCCAGCTAGCCGTGTCCACACCAGATCACAGCTAGCCTGTCCACACCAGATCAATGTGTCCACACCAGATCACAGCTAGCCATGTCCACACCAGATCACAGCTAGCCATGTCCACACCAGATCATGTGTCCACACCAGATCACAGCTAGCCGATGTCCACACCAGATCACAGCTAGCCATGTCCACACCAGATCACAGCTAGCCTGTCCACACCAGATCACAGCTAGCCATGTCCACACCAGTCATTTCCACACAATCACAGCTAGCCGTGTCCACACCAATCACAGCTAGCTGTCCACACCAGATCACAGCTAGTGTCCACACCAGATCACAGCTAGCCGTGTCCACACCAGATCACAGCTAGCTGTGTCCACACCAGATCACAGCTAGCCATGTCCACACCAGATCACAGCTAGCCATGTCCACACCAGATCACATTGTCCACACCAGATCACAGCTAGCCGTGTCCACACCAGATCACAGCTAGCCATGTCCACACCAGACACAGTAGTGTCCACACCAGACACGTGTGTCCACACCAGATCACAGCTAGCCGTGTCCACACCAGATCATGTGTCCACACCAGATCACAGCTAGCTGTCCACACCAGATCCATGTCCCACCAGATCACACTAGCCATGTCCACACCAATCACAGCTAGCCATGTCCACACCAGATCATGTGTCCACACCAGATCACAGCTAGCCATGTCCCCCCATACCAGATCACAGACTGTAAGCACAGCTGTCCACACCAGATCACAGCTAGCCGTGTCCACACCAGATCACAGCTAGCGTGTCCACACCAGATCATGTGTCACACAAGCCCCCGATCACAGCTAGCCGTGTCCACACCAGATCCATGTGTCCACACCAGATCACAGCTAGCCATGTCCACACCAGATCCAGCTGCCTGTCCACACCAGATCACAGCTAGTCCACCAGATCATGTCCACACCAGATCACAGCTAGCCATGTCCACACAACCAGTCACAGCTAGCCATGTCCACACCAGATCACAGCTAGCCATGTCCACACCAGATCATGTGTCCACACCAGATCACAGCTAGCCTGTCCACACACCAGATCACGCTAGCTGTCCACACCAGATCACAGCTAGCCTGTCCACACCAGATCACAGCTAGCTGTGTCCACGTAGCCCAGATCACAGCTAGCCGATGTCCACACACACAGCTCATGTGTCCACACCAGATCACAGCTAGCCGTGTCCACACCAGATCATAGTGTCACACCAATCCAGTGCTTACACACACAGCTAGTTCACCCAATATGTCCACACCAGATCACAGCTAGCATGTCCACCAGATCACAGCTAGCCGTGTACCACCAGATCATGTGTCCACACCAGATCACAGCTAGCCATGTCCACACCAGATCACAGCTAGCCATGTCCACACCAGATCACAGCTAGCTGTGTCCACACCAGATCACAGCTAGCCATGTCCACACCAGATCACAGCTAGCCATGTCCACACCAGATCACATGTCCACACCAGATCACAGCTAGCCGTGTCCACACCAGATCACAGCTAGCCGTGTCCACACCAGATCACAGCTAGCACGTGTCCACACCAGATCACAGCTAGCCGTGTCCACACCAGATCATGTGTCCACACCAGATCACAGCTAGCCATGTCCCACACCACACCAGATCACAGCTAGCCATGTCCTCACTACCAGATCATGTGTCCACACCAGATCACAGCTAGCCATGTCCACACCAGATGACAGCTAGCCATGTCCACACCAGATCACAGCTAGCCGTGTCCACACCAGATCACAGGTAGCTGTGTCCACACCAGATCATGTGTCCACACCAGATCACAGCTAGCTGTGTCCACACCAGATCATGTGTCCACACCAGATCACAGCTAGCCGTGTCCACACCAGATCATGTGTCCACACCAGATCACGCTAGCCATGTCCACACCAGATCACAGCTAGCCATGTCCACACCAGATCACAGCTAGCCGTGTCCACACCAGATCATGTGTCCACACCAATCACAGCTTGCCATGTCCACACCAGATCACAGCTACCGTGTCTACACCAGATCATGTGTCCACACCAGATCACAGCTAGCCATGTCCACACCAGATCACAGCTAGCCGTGTCCACACCAGATCATGTGTCCACACCAGATCACAGCTAGCCATGTCCACACCAGACCACAGCTAGCCATGTCCACACCAGATCACAGCTATCTGTGTCCACACCAGATCACATGTCCACACCAGATCACAGCTAGCTGTGTCCACACCAGATCACTGATCCACGCTGGCTGGATGTGTGGACACGACTGATTGCCTGCTCCTGGCCAGGAACTAAAGGGAAGGTTGATTGGACTGCTCTGGCCTCAACTCAAATGCAGTAGCTGCACTGTCGTTATTAGTGAATATTACAAGAGTATAGCAATGGCATTATTAAGACTATTACTAAACTATTAAAGGAGTACTTTACAGCAATTGTCTTATCATAAATAATACTGAATATTTAAAGGAGTATACCAACTATGCTATTACAACTATATCTGAATTATGGAAGGAATATAGCAAGAAGGTTATTAGGATTACTAGTGAACTATTACACAGGTATAACAATCATGTTATTACGACTATTATTGACGTTATTAAGACTACTACTGAACGATTACACAGGTATAACAATCATGTTATTACGACTATTATTGACGTTATTAAGACTACTACTGAATGATTACACAGGTATAACAATCATGTTATTACGACTATTATTGACGTTATTAAGACTACTACTGAATGATTACACAGGTATAACAATCATGTTATTACGACTATTACTGACGTTATTAAGACTACTACTGAACTATCATACAGGTATAACAATCATGTTATTATGACTATTATTGACGTTATTAGGACTACTAGTGAACTATTACCCAGGTATAACAATCATGTTATTACAACTATTATTGACGTTATTAAGACTACTACTGAACTATCATACAGGTATAACAATCATGTTATTCTATTACTCATGTTATTAAGACTACTACTGAACTATTACCCAGGTATAACAATCATGTTATTACAACTATTATTGACGTTATTAGGACTACTAGTGAACTATCATACAGGTATAACAATCATGTTATTACAACTATTATTGATGTTATTAAGACTACTACTGAACTATCATACAGGTATAACAATCATGTTATTCCATTACTCATGTTATTAAGACTATCACTGAACTATTACCCAGGTATAACGTTAACAATCATGTTATTATGGCTATTACTCATGTTATTAAGACTACCACTGAACTATTACCCAGGTATAACAATCAGGTTATTATGACTATTACTGAATTATTCAAGGCGAGTGTGCCAAGAGAGCTTCACTGTATTTACTTATCAGTTTCTCTTTCAGTGCACAGAGTCTTGCTAGATGCAAGCACCGCACAGAAATCATCATCATCATCATCATCACCATCACAATCAGTGAGTCACCGTTACCATCCTCATCATGAGCACCATCATCGCCAACCCCTCATCATCGCCAACCCCTCATCATCGCCAACCCCTCATCATCGCCAACCCCTCATCATCGCCAACCCCTGCGCTCCTTGCCGTCTCTCACCTTGTTGGCCTTTCGTTCCCACACCTCCACAGAGTCCAGCACCTGGTCCTCATCAAAGCCGCCCAGCACGAAGATCGTCTCATCCACCGCCGCCATCGCATGCCGGCGCCGGGGCTGGATCATGCTGGCGCCGCGAAGCCATGATTCAAAGGTCGGGTCATACTTCCAGAACTCCCCACTGCGCAGACCTCCGGAAACAAAGATCTCATCCCCGATGGCGCAGGCAGCGAACTCATTGCGTTTCTTGAAGGGGAGGGGCTTGAGAGATGAGAACTCACGGGTGTCAGAGCGGTAGCACTCCACGTCGTTGCTGAGGCCTTCCCCCAGGCGGCCCCCAAGCAGAATGGCACACTCAAAGTAGGGAAAGGACAAGCGAGGGGTTACCTGCCACAGTCCAAAAACAAAAGGAAAAAAAAGAGGTGCATTTAATGTAGACGGCATGACTTCCAAATGATCAATCGGCTGTTAGAAAATAATGGTAGGAGGAGGTATTTGATTTGTATATAAATAGTACGCAGCTCTGTGCATTGAAAGGTCACTGTTTGAACATACAACAGCCTCGGAGTGAAATCTTGTTGCTCCACGTTTAATGCCAGGCCAGCAACAAAGGGTAGATACGGGTGAAGCAAAATTCATCCAGTCACGAGTCAAGCCTGATTCACAGTCCATGTCACGTGTTACTTTCAATGTCTGAAAAGGATATGAAAAAAGGCCAAAGCACTGGTCGGCAACAGTGGTAGGCCAGAGTGCCTAGCAGTAGGCAAAGCATGCAAGCTATCATGGGACCTACTCCAGGTGTAGCAGTGGAAACCTTTGACAGCCCTGGGTTCTCAGTACAGAGGCCTTAATCTGTGTGTAGCGGAGGTAACCCCCTGAAAGGTGGAGTCACAAGGTCATGGCAGAGGTCATCAATGACAGCCGAGGCATTTCCTTCATGTGATTTGTACTGTTTTGGGTGGTGGTTTCCTGCTTTCTTTTATGTAATAAAGTGTCACTTATAGACTATATGAGTAATTTTTATATATATATTTCAGACACTATTTGGGTGGTGTTTTCTGTCATACACCATTATGGTGGTGTTTTCTATCTCAAACACCATTATGGTGGTGTTTTCTATCTCAAACACCATTATGGTGGTGTTTTCTATGACATACACCATTATATGGTGGTGTTTTTCTCTCATCTCCCAGGTGTCAGCCAGCTCTCTCCTTTCCACACACCTGGTAGGAGGGTAGCATGTGGCGTCGCGAGGGCACAGTGTGGTACATGACCGCTGAATCCAGCAGTTCTCTCCCCTCATCTCCACTCAGATACTCTGTGGATGCAACCGTGTCCATCAGGTAACTGCGGTTGATGAGCGGAAACTTGATGCACTGGAGGACCCTGTAGGAATGCTGCTGCTTTCGCTTGGGGTCCTGCTCCAACCATCGCACTGCAGCTTCATACACCTGTGACACACAGCACTGCTTCATACACCTGTGACACACAGCACTGTTCCATACACCTGTGACACACAAATGCTTCATACACCTGTGACACACAGCACTGTTCCATATACCTGTGACACATACAACTGCTTCATATACCTGTGACACACACCACTGCTTTATACACCTGTGACACACAACACTGCTTCATACACCTGTGACACACAGCACTGCTTCATACACCTGTGACACACAGCACTGCTTCATACACCTGTGACACACAAATGCTTCATACACCTGTGACACACAACACTGCTTCATACACCTGTGACACACAACACTGCTTCATACACCTGTGACACACAGCACTGTTCCCATACACCTGTGACACACAACACTGCTTCATACACCTGTGACACACAACACTGCTTCATACACCTGTGACACACAACACTGCTTCATACACCTGTGACACACAGCACTGCTTCATACACCTGTGACACACAGCACTGCTTCATACACCTGTGACACACAGCACTGCTTCATACACCTGTGACACACAACACTGCTTCATACACCTGTGACACACAGCACTGTTCCATACACCTGTGACACACAAATGCTTCATACACCTGTGACACATACAACTGCTTCATATACCTGTGACACACACCACTGTTTATACACCTGTGACACACAACTGCTTCATACACCTGTGACACACAACTGCTTCATACACCTGTGACACACAGCACTGCTTCATACACCTGTGACACACAACACTGCTTCATACACCTGTGACACACAACACTGCTTCATACACCTGTGACACACAGACACTGCTTCATACACCTGTGCACACAACATGCTTCATACACCTGTGACACACAACACTGCTTCATACACCTGTGACACACAACACTGCTTCATACACCTGTGACACACAGCACTGTTCATACACCTGTGACACACAGCACTGCTTCATACACCTGTGACACACAACACTGCTTCATACACCTGTGACACACAGCACTGTTCCATACACCTGTGACACACAACACTGCTTCATACACTTGTGACACACAACACTGCTTCATACGCCTGTGACACACACCACTGCTTCATACACCAGCAGATGTTAGTTCAGTCAAGACCTGTTCTTCTGTGGTACAGTCCTTTAATCAAGACCTGTTCTATAGTGAAACAGACATTAGTCCAGTCAAGACCTGTTCTATAGTGAAACAGACATTAGTCCAGTCAAGACCTGTTCTTCTGTGGTGCAGTCCTTTAATCAAGACCTGTTCTATAGTGAAACAGACATTAGTCCAGTCAAGACCTGTTCTATAGTGAAACAGACATTAGTCCAGTCAAGACCTGTTCTATAGTGAAACAGACATTAGTCCAGTCAAGACCTGTTCTATAGTGAAACTGACATTAGTCCAGTCAAGACCTGTTCTATAGTGAAACAGACATTAGTCCAGTCAAGACCTGTTCTATAGTGAAACAGACATTAGTCCAGTCAAGACCTGTTCTTCTGTGGTACAGTTGAGGCGGCGGTCACGCAGCAGGTCAGTGATGCACTCAACGGAGAGACGCAGGAAGTCGTCATCATCCACCACTGTGGTGAAGTGTTGACAGGCGTAGTTCTTGGCAAACTCATACATAGAGCGGTGGGCATGAGTGTCAGCCAGTGTCATGGCAGCCAGACAGTTCCCTTCATTCATGCAGTCCTGCCCAAAGTCAACGAAACAGGCTTAAAGCTCTGCCTTTTTCAACTGCATCTGTAAATCATCTATACAATTACCATGGATGTTTTACAAATCAGTAAATCATCTATATAATTACCATGGATTTTTTACAAATCAGTAAATCATCTATACAATTACCATGGATTTTTTACAAATCAGTAAATCATCTATACAATTACCATGGATTTTTTACAAATCAGTAAATCATCTATACAATTACCATGGATTGTTTACAAGTCAGTAAATCATCTATACAATTACCATGGATTTTTTACAAATCAGTAAATCATCTATACAATTACCATGGATTTTTTACAAATCAGTAAATCATCTATACAATTACCATGGATTTTTTACAAATCAGTAAATCATCTATACTATTACCATGGATGTATTACAAATCAGTAAATCATCTATATAATTACCATGGATTTTTTACAAATCAGTAAATCATCTATATAATTACCATGGATTTTTTACAAGTCAGTAAATCATCTATACAATTACCATGGATTTTTTACAAATCAGTAAATCATCTATACAATTACCATGGATTTTTTACAAATCAGTAAATCATATACACAATTACCATGGATTTTTTACAAATCAGTAAATCATACATACAAATTACAATGACCGATGGTTGTTGTTTTTACAAATCAGTAAATCATACATACTATTATGATGGATGTTTTACAAATATAAAAATCATACACCCAATTATGATGGAATTCTTACACATCTGTAAATCATACATAAAATTATGATGGAATCTTCACACATCCACACAGACAGAAAACCAACTAAGTCCAAGCTCGACCCACCGATGACATGCTCTCCATGTTAATGAATTTTACCTGCATGAGATTTTGCAGTTGCAAGTCAAACAAAGTTTGTCACCTGGTGCAGAAAAGATACCCCTGTTATGCGTCTACATGCTGTAAGATAAAGTATTATTTCAGTATATATAAGGCCCACTTTGTTTGCAACTGGTCTGGTTATTAGTAACAGTACATCAGCACACCTAGTTTGGTTGCAAAGAGATCAGTGATACACATACAATATGGGATTAACAAACATTCAGTCAAGTCTTGAACTGTGGAACCCAGCACTCCAACCTTTCCACAAGACAGTGTGGCTAATGTCGATGCACCATCAAACTAAGTTTGGTTGCAAAAGCTCAGCAGTTCAGTAAATGTGGTCAAACACATCATATGTTGACCTTGACCCTGACCTTAAATATAGCAAGGGAATATTTCCATGTGACACTCTGTCTCAGCAAGGACTGATGCCACTAGATGATGACATGAAGCTTCAAAACAATTCTTTAAAAAAGTCACAACAAAGAAATTATAAGCAAAAGAATCAAAGTGTGGTGTCAGTGGTGAAGGCATGGCCAAACTGAGTGACATGCGATTAACCAATCAGCATTTGAAGATGACACACACCTCTCTTTAAACCTTTGACAGCTCACTACTAGTATTACTGCTGTCTCTTATCAAAGAACAAGATCTTCACTATTCTGGCTTGATAGGACACCGGTGGCTGAACCAAGCGTGTCACGTTTCTTTAATACGAGCAACGGATAGCCAGTGAGCAGCAGCTGCACCTTGTTCTACAGCGATTAATTTAATGGACCAATGACAAAACCTGCCCTGCTCTGCAAAGGTCAAAAGAATTCAACACAATCCTCTTCACAGAATCAGTCATGATGCTGACTGTGGCAGCTGTCAGTTTTGCACAAACTATGATAAGCATGGCCCCCACAATTTAAAATATAAAGTTTCATAATTTGTTGACATACTGGTGACATACTGGTGACATTTGGAAAATGTAATAGAAATGCTGCTGTTGCCACGCCTCTGCTGGGCTAGCTAGTCTTTCCTACTGCTGTTTTCCCCGGCAGTGCTGGGTATGCACACTAGACAGCTCATAAACGGTACCTCCCCTTTCACTCTTGATCACTGTATTTTGAACACCTAGATGCAGCCGTAGTATTAAATATCTATGAAGTTAGTTGTTTGTCAGCAACACAGAGAATGTCTGAAGCAGCAACTGCTGGAAGGATATGTCTCCAAGAGTACAACTCCAAACTGTAATGCGCTACTTCTTTAAAACATGGGTGCCAACTCACTTTTGTCATAGCTTACATTAGCGGGCACAGCTCTTTCTCTTTCCTGGCAACATGCCCCCTCCCTGGAAAACCATCATCATCCTCTACCTCTTCCCCTTTTCATCAGTTCACTAGAATACACCCTCCTCCTCACCGCTATCCTTACCACAGTCATCGTCATCATCATCATCGTCTGATTCTGACCTGGAAGACAGTGACGCACAGCTCCACAAGCTGCAGTCACCGTCACCCCTGCCACACTCATCGTCTGATTCTGACCTGGAAGAAGGTGACGCACAGCTCCACAAGCTGGGCGATCTGGAACATCTGGGCCTGCATGAAGAGTTCCTGCACTGTGGCTCCCCCTATGTCCACGCGGCCAGTGTAGATGAAGCGCAGGACCTGCTGGAAGACGGCAGCCTCTATCTGTTTGATCTCAATGACATCCTTGCGACTCTCTTCCATGCCAGAGGCAAACATGGTGCGGAAGTAGGCGGAACCTGCCGCCAGGACCACCTGTCACAGGACCAACCACAGTTCAGTTGTAATGGAAAAGCTGGAAAAGCTGCACAGTGCCGGGGATCTTTTGAGAGCAGATGGTAAAGCAAGCGCGAGGTCCCTGCAAGGATCAGCAGAAGAGGGAAGTGTAGAGGGCAGAGTACACTTTCTTCCAACAGACAGGACTGAAGTTTTCATACGGATTATTTCTCTGTCCTATCCAGTTGTCACAAACCTACATATATATGACTGTAGTTTTCATACGGATTATTTCTCTGTCCTATCCAATTGTGATAAACCTTTATACATGACTGTAGTTTTCATACTGATTATTTCTTTGTCCTATCCAGTTGTGATAAACCTACATATTTTACACTATTTCTCTGTCATATCCAGTTATGATAAACCAACATACATGACAGTACTTTTCATACAATTTCTCTGTCCTGTCCAGATGTGATAAAGTGTAAGGACGTGAGCAGTGAATAATTATGGAAAGAAAGGCTGCCACAGGTGACGCCAGGCTGCAGAGAAGACTCAGTCCACTGGACTTAGTGAAGCTGGTTCTGTCATGTGACAACAAAAGAACTGCTTCCCCAGTGAAGCTGGTTCTGTCATGTGACAACAAAAGAACTGCTTCCCCAGTGAAGCTGGTTCTGTCATGTGACAACAAAAGAACTGCTTCCCCAGTGAAGCTGGTTCTGTCATGTGACAACAAAAGAACTGCTTCCCCAGTGAAGCTGGTTCTGTCATGTGACAACAAATGAACTGTGACAACAAATGAACTGTGACAACAAAAGAACTGCTTCCCCAGTGAAGCTGGTTCTGTCTTGTGACAACAAATGAACTGTGACAACAAATGACAACAAATGAACTGTGACAACAAAAGAACTGTGACAACAAATGAACTGCTTCCCCAGTGAAGCTGGTTCTGTCATGTGACAACAAAAGAACTGTGACAACAAATGAACTGCTTCCCCAGTGAAGCTGGTTCTGTCTTGTGACAACAAATGAACTGTGACAACAAATGAACTGTGACAACAAATGAACTGTGACAACAAAAGAACTGCTTCCCCAGTGAAGCTGGTTCTGTCTTGTGACAACAAATGAACTGCTTCCTGATGCTTCCTTGGTCAGCGTACTGCAGCTACCTTATGACAAGGGTTGGATTCTCACTGCAGATTGTTAGATAATACCCACCTTGTGGCAAGTGTTGGTTCATACCCACCTTGTGACAAGGGTTGGTTCATACCCACCTTGTGACAAGGGTTGGTTCATACCCACCTTGTGACTAGTGTTGGTTCATGCCCACCTTGTGACAAGGGTTGGTTCATACCCACCTTGTGACAAGGGTTGGTTCATACCCACCTTGTGACTAGTGTTGGTTCATGCCCACCTTGTGACAAGGGTTGGTTCATACCCACCTTGTGACAAGGGTTGGTTCATACCCACCTTGTGACTAGTGTTGGTTCATACCCACCTTGTGACAAGGGTTGGTTCATACCCACCTTGTGACAAGGGTTGGTTCATACCCACCTTGTGACTAGTGTTGGTTCATGCCCACCTTGTGACAAGGGTTGGTTCATGCCCACCTTGTGACAAGCGTTGGTTCATACCCACCTTGTGACTAGTGTTGGTTCATACCCACCTTGTGACAAGGGAAGCGCTGGTGCTCAATGCAGATGGTCAGGTCCGTGTATCCAGTCTCCAGCCTCAGGCGTTCAATGTTGTCAATCAGCTGGTCTGTGTGTTCATTGCTGATGAAGGAAGAGTCACTGCCGCACATGTCTTCCTCCTGACTCTCATCTCCTGCCGTCCTTGGGGGGCTGGTCACCTCTCTTGGGGCTTGGTCAGCCATCCCCTGGAACGCACAACACATTCTGCTTCTCTTTCTTTGGTTAACAAACACTGGGCCTGAAAAGGCCAATGTCAATCAAACAAACACTGGAACTCTTTCAAAGGCAACACTGCCATTCTTTGGGAACTTGTGAGAAATGGGGTGAGTGAATACAGCCCTTTCTAGCAACAGACAGTCTGAGAATTGGGGTGAGTGAATACACCCCTTCCTAGCAACAGACAGTCTGAGAATTGGGGTGAGTGAATACACCCCTTCCTAGCAACAGTCTGAGAATTGGGGTGAGTGAATACACCCCTTCCTAGCAACAGACAGTCTGAGAATTGGGGTGAGTGAATACACCCCTTCCTAGCAACAGTCTGAGAATTGGGGTGAGTGAATACACCCCTTCCTAGCAACAGACAGTCTGAGAATTGGGGTGAGTGAATACACCCCTTCCTAGCAACAGACAGTCTGAGAATTGGGGTGAGTGAATACACCCCTTCCTAGCAACAGACAGTCTGAGAATTGGGGTGAGTGAATACACCCCTTCCTAGCAACAGACAGTCTGAGAATTGGGGTTAGGGTTAGGGTTTGGGTTAATTTCCTAGCACATAGATACAATCTTGAACAAAGCTCAGCCTTAAACCTCTTCTTTTCCTGACAGCAACACCAGCATCAGTTGACCATTCATTAAAACTTAAACCAACAAACAAAATTCAGCAAACAGCACAGGACAGAGGTCACACATTCACATGCATGATTTTACCATCCATTAACAGTTAAGCCAACAAACAAAATGCTGCAAATAGCACAGGACAGGTGCCACACATTCATACTCATGATTTTACCCTCCATTAACAGTTAAGCCAACAAAGAAAAGGGGCAAACAGTGCAGGAATGACATCACACATAATTATAACAAGGGATGCAACAACAGACCTATGGTCATATAAATTATAATCATATCCAATTGCTAAAATGTATATTAAAATTGTTCTTGTCCCGCATTCTAAACTGCAATGTCTATAATCTATCGCATATATGCTTCCTTCTTCTGGTCAAAACCGAACAAAACACAAATGCAAAACGCACAGCTTATGCTTTTTTCTCTTCTTACTTACTTCAGGATGCTGAACTCTTTCACCATTTAAAACATACCTAAAAACCTTCCCCTTTTGACAGTAAATGCAGCCCATTTAACACCACGGCTGAATGCACACAGCAGCATTTTAAAGAATAACAATGAGAAGGACTCTGAAGCATAATATACACACAGACAAGGGAGGTAATTACAAAGCCAAACACAGGCAAGGGAGGCAACAACACCAATTACAAAAAAATACAAGTTGATTTTGAATATTCAAAATATTCAGCAGCGAAAAGCCAAGTGCACTACACAAAAAAATGCACATACATATTTCTTGAACATGTGCAAATAACTGGTACCGTAAGAATACAGCTTTGCCAGAATAACTTGATTTCTATCAAATGCATTTATTTCCGCTTGTTATTTCAATAACTTTCATCTCAACTGGCCAACTAATGTCTACCTTTCAGTAACAACTTAAGCAAAAGAAGTCTAATTTTCTTAAATTTATATTAGGGAGACTAAATCTCCTGCCATAAGTGAAAATCGAAAGCAATATGGCCATTAGTCCTGACCTAAAAGATCACATACTTACAATAGACTGCAATATGGCCATTAGTCCTGACCTAAAAGTCACATACTTACAACAGACTGCAATATGGCCATTAGGCCTGACCTAAAAGTCACATACTTACAATAGACTATCTGGCCAACAGCTTGAATGCACCAGATGGGGCCATTTCTGGCATTTAACGCACATTCACCGGTACAAAAACACCCGTTTTGCGCCAGCCTGCCACTCCCTTTTATCAGCTACACACACAGGTCTGGTGCAAATGCAGCCTGCTCTCTCTGGCATCGCACCTATTGACATTTTCAAGAATTTCAATCACAGACTGCCAATGTGCTTGTCACACAGTCATTACTGCTTGTGTTCTGTACTTCTTTAGTTCTTAGCCATAACCTAGTCATTATAATAAAGTAGTGCTTGTGTAATCTACCCCTCCTGAGAGGGGTGCGTCTGTCCAAAATCCACACATCCAGTCACCATATGTTGCCTGTGATTGGCATGTTTCCATCCTACATTTACACATCCAATTACCACACAATTTGCCTGTGACTGGTGTGTCCAACTACCACATACTTTGCCTGGTAGTTTCCATCCTACATCCAAACACCACATACTTTGCCTGTGACTGGTAGTTTCCATCATATATAATCCAAACACCACACACTTTGCCTGTGACTGGTGTGTTTTCATCCTACATCCAAACACCACACACTTTGCCTGTGACTGGTGTGTTTTCATCCTACATCCAAACACCACACACTTTGCCTGTGACTGGTGTGTTTTCATCCTACATCCAAACACCACACACTTTGCCTGTGACTGGTGTGTTTTCATCCTACATCCAAACACCACACACTTTGCCTGTGACTGGTGTATTTTCATCCTACATCCAAACACCACACGCTTTGTCTGTGACTGGTGTGTTTTCATCCCACATCCAAACACCACCACTCTTTGTCTGTGACTAGAGTGTTTTCATCCCACATCCAAACACCACCACACTTTGCCTGTGACTAGAGTGTTTTCATCCTACATCCAAACACCACCACACGTTGCCTGTGTCTGGCATGTTTTCATCCGACATCCAAACACCACATACTTTTGCCTGTGACTGGTGTTTTCATCCTACATCCACACATCCAATCACAACAAACCTTGCCTGTGACTGGTGTGTTTTCATACTACATCTAATCACCACACATGTATGTTGCTTGTGATTAGTCATAGAACATAATAACACTTAACAGATTACTTAGGATGCCCCAGCTTGTAAGAGCCCAGTGCTTACAAAGGTCTACCGATATCTACATTTCATCACATTCACACAAACACATGGTCACACATGTATACACAATTGCACACACACACATTCATACCCCCCACCCCTACACATGCTACAAAGACACATATTAATGGTGATGGGTTGACAGTAAAGAGATGAAAGAAATGACAAATCAGTATGCGGAAAAGGTGGGTTTTCAGTATTCACATAAAAGAAGAGAGTGATGAGGAATGCCTAACAGAGAGAGGAAGAGAATTCCAGATGCCAGGTCCAATATATTGAAAAGAGGTCTCCCCCACTATCCTCTTGCCCATCCTTGGAACACCAGAAATCCGAGTACACAAGGCTGAAGGAAGAGAGTATGGTGGCACTCATGGACTCGACTCATGGACATGGTTGTGTTATTACAACTTTTCAACATACATTTTTAACAGATGTGATGAGAATTGGCTGAAAAACTGCAGTGTCAATGTGTGCCTTTTTAAAAACATTTTTTCTGTTACATTCCCAACAATAGAGCCTGTGAATTTGTGATGCTTCTTCAGTTTGGTTCTCCTTTAAAGTCATCCCAGTAAAATTCCCTGATTATAGTATCCTATGACCAACCAAGTGAGATCTATCTCTAGATTTCTACTAAAGTACTACTAGGTAACTGGTATAGTAGTAAGCCACACCATTTTAATCTTGTTTTGTCCTGTTGAGAAACTGTGACTGAGTGTGACTGTCAGTGTGTGAAAACACTAAATGGTGGCTAAACAAAACAGTGGACATTGTCACAGAGTCAAGGCGAAAAGTGATGTGGATCAGTCTATGGAATTTTAAAAGGAATTCACGATGTTTTGGATTACAAACTGTTCTTCTCAGTCTCTAGAAGATGCTTCTTTTAGTCAAACCAGCTACTTGGCTGTGCATGGGGTAAACGCTAATGGTGGCAGTTTCTCAAAGACTGCTTACACTTGAAGTAGTTGTTACTATGTTGTTGTTGTTGTTTTGTTTGTTTATAAAATCTGAAACAAGAATGACTGCTACAGTACTAGTGTTCTAAAACAAGATCCAAACACATAAAAGGTACAAAAGTCTAAAGAACGCTAGCTAGTATGACAAAATGCAACAAGACAATTTCTGAGGTAAGCCCCTTTTTCAAGCTACAAAACAACACTTAAACAACTTCAAAAAGGGGATTACCCCCAAAATTTGCATGTTGTGTTTACCATAATAAATAGCATTCTTTTTATTATTTAACCTTTTATGTGTTTGGATCTTGTTACCAGAAAAAAAGGGAAAACCGGAAGCCTTATGATTCCAGCTGAAGATGGGGGATATTTTCTGATGGTGGGGGACTGTGGATGTGAAAAATGAAGTTCCCTTAGCTCAAAATCCAGAGTTGTCAATGGTTTCCTCTGTTTAGTCTGGAGGAGGTTAGAGTAGCTTTGCATGCTTCACCTACTGCCAGGAAAACTGCATTTCTCAAGTTTCTGCACAGTTCTACTAATTCTAGTTTCTACCTTCCCCTCAAGTCTGCTTCAATCTTCATTTGAAAGTTGGGCAGTCACTGGGGACTCATGTAGCTCTTCATGAATCCTGGCACTGACCTATAGATAGGCGTTTCTTCTGGTTCTTCTGTTACTGGCACCAATGGGCAGTTGTTTCTTCCAATGCTGCTGGCACCAATGGGCAGGTGTTTCTTCCAATGCTGCTGGCACCAATGGGCAGGTGTTTCTTCCAATGCTGCTGGCACCAATGGGCATGTGTTTCTTCAAATGCTGCTGGCACCAATGGGCAGGTGTTTCTGCTACTGCTGCTGGCATCAATGGTCAGGTGTTTCTTCCAGTGCTGCTGGCACTAGGTCAGCCTTTCCCTGTTCAAGTTCAAACAAAGCAAACTTGAGCTTAGATCAACGCACGTGCAAACACACACACACACACACACAGCTCCTATTAACATGCAAACATGTGTCCCTCAAGCACTGCATCTGAAAATGAAGCTCTAAACTCATGTCTCAAAGGTCCCACAGGATGCACTAAAGTTATGTCTCAAGAGTCCCAAAGGATCCACTAAATTTATATCTCAAAGGTCCCACAGGATGCACTAAACTTACGTCTCAAAGTCAAAGGTCCTACTAAAAAGTGCCAGGTTACTTGATTTTTTTCTCTCCCAAGTCCATACCTGCTGTTCCAGACTAACAATAATTATGTTTGAGGTCAGTAACACAATTCGCAACTGGGGTGTACAGACAGCCCTGCATATTACTCTATAGTTCCATAGGTACCAGCAGCCTAGTGCAGCACAGTGAAACACATCACACTCGCAGTCACATGCTACACATGTAATGAGGACAATGGGACTGATGAAGAGGCTTGAGAAAAGCGAGGTTTTCAAGGAAGATTTGAAAGAATTGACAGCACATAGGCAGCATGAAGGACAGAAGCAGGGAGTTGGTTCCAGGTTAAAGAAAGAGCACTGACCACTGACTCAGTGCAGATGGCTGGTCTTCTGAACAACTGGGAGAAAAAGAAGTGTTTCAAGTTATAAAAAAATAAAATATTATTGTCATATCAATCATAATAATTATGAAATCCAGTCTACTGAAACTTTTATGGTTAGCGTTAGTCCAGGTGTTATTATCCAGCACATTTTTTTGGTTTTATTTTTATGGTTAATGTTAGCACATTTTAATGAACAAGGTAATTATTATGAGTTTTTCTTCAAATGAGTTCAAACCCATAATCATTCAAATACATGATGTACAACTCCCCTCCCAGTTCTGTGCATCTTGATCTTGCACTAGTTGCAGCATGGTTTCATTGCAACCCAGTGTTCTGTGTTTGTAGTTGTAGTTGTAGTTGTTAAATGTGAACCTGGCAGATGTTGGACCTGTCCAATTTGCTGGATGTCCTGGAGGTATGGGTCTAAGGCACAGGTTGCATGCTCCACAATGCCAATGGGTCCGACCACGGTGGTGTAGGTAGCTGCTCTAAGACTAACAAGTGATATCAAATGATGTTGCAGTCACCTAGGTTCCTTTGCAGAAAGCCAAGCACCCTTGTTTCCTGTCTAGCTGTTGTGGAAACATGCTTGGAGTTGGACCATGTTAGGTTATTACTAATATTAGTGCAGATGACTTGCTGTCAGCATGGTAAATTGGTAATGGTATGAAGAGCTTGACCTTGCACTAGTTCATAGTTGCAGCACATTTCATTTATAAATACATAATGATACATGACCATGTACCAGTTGACGTAGTTTGCAGAACATGCATACATGTACTAGTGATGTACACAGTCTACACTGTGGGTTCAATGGTAGACTCTACCATTTGATTTTGAGCAAGTTCTTTTGGCTTCCTCTTCTTCCTTCTTTTGTAGTGTCCAACAGTCATAGTGACACTTTTACTCGTTTTAATGCATGTTGGGTTATTTTGTTGTTTCCATCTGTAGTCCATCGAACTCTGAAAAGTGACATGGACTACATGATCTTTAACGTGTGTATATTTATGATATTTTTCCTTGCGTATACGTCTACACACGGGGGACCTCGGTTTATAGTCTCATCTGAAGGACTTTTGTAGAGTCTGCACAGAATTTGACTCCAGAGAAATCTCAGGGCAGGTGCAAAACCTAGCACATGACGGTCACCCTGCCATTTGGTGCCTATGCTTGATCGTGCTGAACTTTGGCTTTCGAGAGCGAGTGCTCCTGCTGCTATGCGCCACTGATTGATTCTCCTTACTTTGTAATTGTAGGAGTTAGGGTACCTAATCCTAATCCATTTTATCAACGGCATTTAAAACTGCAAACCCTGAAGGCCTAATCCATTTCAATTCAAGGCAGATCGCCGTCGGAACACCACACTGGATTTGATATATATATGGTACATTTTTATATAAATAACATTATATCAATTAGTTTTATAGCATCGGAACACCGCAGAGACCAGACATGATACTTTTGTTGTTGTCTTTTTTGGACAGGCTCTTCGCTGCTATTAAGTATGTGGAGACCCTGTTATTTGGTCCTTGATTACAACAAAACAGATCCTGCCTCAATCATACCTGCCAAATTGTTAAGATTGCCTTTTCCTCACCTCTGTTGAGGGGAAACTGATAGAAACAGGCAGGAAGTCTACCTGGTGTGGAATTCCCTGTTTGGAGTAAGGTCCCTTGTTGGTTTGGGGGTGATCCTAATTTTTTAAACACTCGTAAATGCATAACACACGTTCTAACTCTCGCTGACTGCAATGCTATTTGCTTTTATTATTCGCCCTTAAAGTTAAACCAAAAACGGAGATCAGTTTAGTGAACGTGCACAGATAGTATTCTCAGATTTGGGTAGAATTCTGCTTTTGGGCGCTCAAACAAGAAACAACAACTCCAAACCTAATATGCCCAGGGGAGAAAACTCTTACTTGTGTTTACAACACGAGATCATGTGGCTGTCGGTCATGCGATCTCACACTAACAGGAAAAACCCGTTCGTGTGAAATGTGGAACCGAAACAAGATGACTTTATGACAGAGGACAGTCTAAGTCTTAACTGTTAATACTCAAGGACCAATACTCACTACTCAGGTAACTAAAAAGCATTTTTCTGTTTGTCGCTTGGTTTTCTGGATTTTTATCATAATTCAAGTTCTATATTTATATTACTGATATATACAATATAAATTTAAAATTAAATACGTTGGCATGACCCAATTCTATAAGTATAACAAACGGAGTGAAGCACACACACACACACACACACACACACACACACACACACACACACACACACACACACACACTAAAAATCCAGGAGAACCGAACGACGGGAAAGGAGTATCAGCGCAGATTGTGCTGTCTTCCAGGTTAGATATCCGGGTTCACAGAAGCAAGAAATATTGTAATATTGTTGGTTCAACGATGGAGTCATGCGAGCAGGTTGGATTTTGGAACAGCAGCAGAGATCAGCCAGCTTATCACGTTGTACATGAACAGTGCGTGCACATTAACCAAGAGGCAAAACAGACGAGAAACAACAGCACCCAATGTTCTGCTTACATGAGCAGGGTTGCCTGATGTCCTTTATTTAAACTTTTTGACCTTATTAATTTACCCCATTGCATTATGATTTTGTGACTATATTTTCTTAGGCTAAAAGCCTGTATCTAGTCTTTGCCAGCCTAAGTGAGTAAGTCTAAGCTATTCTAACCTGGCCATGCCAGTCAAACAGTTCTTAAAACCCATTCCAGCAAACAAAGACAGGTCAGGCCAACACAGTTCCAAGACTTCACTGTGAAGTTCACAGCAAAGAACATTACAGACAGACAAGCAGCCTTGAACTCCAGACCCTTCTTAGTCCCCTATTCAAATACACCTAATGACATGGTGAAATCTTGTGACATCACATATGAGTGATCCAGTTCTAAGTAAAGCATAACAAATAGTAAATACTCCCTTTGAACAAGAGTTCCAACTGGCTGACACAGCAGATAATGGCACAGCAGCTAGACACAGTAAATGACAAAAGGAATGCCACTGAAGATGTTAAAAAGTGTGTTTCATGCCTAATGACTTCATACATGTATCCAGAATCTGGCCCTGCTATATCTAGTACTAAGTACCAAACCCTGCGCGTGCGGCTAAAGTGCTTGTTTACAGGTTCTGTGAGACTGAGACTGACAGTGAGACTAAAGTATTCCAAACTCAAGGACTGACGACAGGAAACATTCCCACTTTTCAAACAGGATTGATGATCGGAAAATCCATTTTGCAACCTGCCTGGGGAAGTGGCATCAAAGAGCAGTGCACTTCAGCTTTGCGATCCTTCCGCTTTTTTGTTTTTCTGCTTTTGCTTGCCTTTAAGTTCATTATGATGAAGTTGGTGGTGATCATTAAATCTTGTATACATGTTCAAGTTGACTGAAGTTGATGACTATTAGAAGATGGTGTTGCTGGCATGTAACAGTAACACTAACAGTGTTACAGAGAAGGTTCATCTAACTTCTAGGAGTCAGTGACTGCCTACACTTTCTTAAATTTAAAGTGGAGATCAGCTCACTGTACCAATTTCACTCTTTCACTCCACAGTGGCTGAGCAAGCTGAGACAAATGTAGACAAGTGTCTCCTGACCAGTATGAGCTGGTTTCCCTGATGGGTTATCACTCTACACCTGAACAGCATAGTCGGCCCACTATGTATAGCATGACTTTGATGGTTCATGGCTGGGTGTTTGGCTGTAATCTGCCATCCATACTTTCTGCAGAATGACTGAGGTCTTTTGTGTGCTGTTGCGATAACACAGGTGTGGAACAGATCATATTGATATGTATTTAAAATAAGCTGACTCAGTCATCCATGCATTACTAACATTGTAATCAACTTGTTGCCCCTTTCTTGTATACATCATTACTTGTATGTGTTTAAAATAAGCTGACTCATTCATCCATCCAGGCATTACTAACATTGTGATAGAATTGTATACATGATGCGTTTAAAATAAGCTGACTCAGTCATCCATTCATTACTGACTTTGTAATCAACTTGTAAATGTGTTTAAAATAAGTTGACTCAGTCATCCATGCATTACTAACATTGTACAACAATCAGCTTATATATATATATATATATATATATATATATATATATATATATATATATATATATATATATGTGTGTGTGTGTGTGTATACATGTGTTTAAAATAAGCTGACTCAGTCATCTTTGCATTACTAACATTGTGATCAGCTTGTATTATGTGTTTAAAACTTTCAAATAAGAAGCTGAACCATGTAGACTGACTTATAATAATTTGTGTTAATTGATTTTGTCTGATTGTTAATAATAGGTAGCCAGACACCACTTAGTACTGATAATCATGATATCATCCTGGTAACTGGGTCAGTTTTCATCCTCGGTGAATGCACTCCTTCAGTACCAATTGTACTGTCAGCAAAGAGCACTTTGATAGCAGAGATAGCAGGTTCAGCCAGGCAACAGTCCTAACTACGGACTGTGAGTGTTGAACCCAACACGTGTAACGTACTTTAGAAGTGATCAGTGTGGCAACAGTCCTAACCACAGACTGTGAGTGTTGAACCCAACACGTGTAACGTACTTTAGAAGTGATCAGTGTGGCAACAGTCCTAACCACAGACTGTGAGTGTTGAACCCAACACCTGTAACGTACTTTAGAAGTGATCAGTGTGGCAACAGTCCTAACCACAGACTGTGAGTGTTGAACCCAACACCTGTAACGTACTTTAGAAGTGATCAGTGTGGCAACAGTCCTAACCACAGACTGTGAGTGTTGAACCCAACACCTGTAACGTACTTTAGAAGTGATCAGTGTGGCAACAGTCCTAACCACAGACTGTGAGTGTTGAACCCAACACCTGTAACGTACTTTAGAAGTGATCAGTGTGGCAACAGTCCTAACCACAGACTGTGAGTGTTGAACCCAACACCTGTAACGTACTTTAGAAGTGATCAGTGTGGCAACAGTCCTAACCACAGACTGTGAGTGTTGAACCCAACACCTGTAACGTACTTTAGAAGTGATCAGTGTGGCAACAGTCCTAACCACAGACTGTGAGTGTTGAACCCAACACCTGTAACGTACTTTAGAAGTGATCAGTGTGGCAACAGTCCTAACCACAGACTGTGAGTGTTGAACCCAACACCTGTAACGTACTTTAGAAGTGATCAGTGTGGCAACAGTCCTAACCACAGACTGTGAGTGTTGAACCCAACACCTGTAACGTACTTTAGAAGTGATCAGTGTGGCAACAGTCCTAACCACAGACTGTGAGTGTTGAACCCAACACCTGTAACGTACTTTAGAAGTGATCAGTGTGGCAACAGTCCTAACCACAGACTGTGAGTGTTGAACCCAACACCTGTAACGTACTTTAGAAGTGATCAGTGTGGCAACAGTCCTAACCACAGACTGTGAGTGTTGAACCCAACACCTGTAACGTACTTTAGAAGTGATCAGTGTGGCAACAGTCCTAACCACAGACTGTGAGTGTTGAACCCAACACCTGTAACGTACTTTAGAAGTGATCAGTGTGGCAACAGTCCTAACCACAGACTGTGAGTGTTGAACCCAACACCTGTAACGTACTTTAGAAGTGATCAGTGTGGCAACAGTCCTAACCACAGACTGTGAGTGTTGAACCCAACACCTGTAACGTACTTTAGAAGTGATCAGTGTGGCAACAGTCCTAACCACAGACTGAGTGTTGAACCCAACACCTGTAACGTACTTTAGAAGTGATCAGTGTGGCAACAGTCCTAACCACAGACTGAGTGTTGAACCCAACACCTGTAACGTACTTTAGAAGTGATCAGTGTGGCAACAGTCCTAACCACAGACTGAGTGTTGAACCCAACACCTGTAACGTACTTTAGAAGTGATCAGTGTGGCAACAGTCCTAACCACAGACTGAGTGTTGAACCCAACACCTGTAACGTACTTTAGAAGTGATCAGTGTGGCAACAGTCCTAACCACAGACTGAGTGTTGAACCCAACACGTGTAACGTACTTTAGAAGTGATCAGTGTGGCAACAGTCCTAACCACAGACTGAGTGTTGAACCCAACACGTGTAACGTACTTTAGAAGTGATCAGTGTGGCAACAGTCCTAACCACAGACTGAGTGTTGAACCCAACACGTGTAACGTACTTTAGAAGTGATCAGTGTGGCAACAGTCCTAACCACAGACTGAGTGTTGAACCCAACACGTGTAACGTACTTTAGAAGTGATCAGTGTGGCAACAGTCCTAACTACAGACTGAGTGTTGAACCCAACACGTGTAACGTACTTTAGAAGTGATCAGTGTGGACCACCCTGAGGGACAGTTGTGCTTTTGTGTCTGAACTGTTTTCTTGCTTTTCTCATCTTTAGCAGATGTGTGATGTACTAATATTTTTTTTATTTTTTTATCTGATGTAAAAAGAAAAAGAAACAGAGTATGGGTAAAGAGAGACAGAGACAGAGAGAGACAGGAGAAATAAAGAAGAGTCATTGTGGTTCTAACTGCACTGGCAGATCACAGGAAACTGAGGAATTATCATGTAGAAATAAATGAATGAAAATTTATATTATATGGTGCATAAAAAAATCCACACAAAAATGTGCATGTTCACATTTTTAAAAAGCTTATTAAATATTAAGCTCGGGTGTTTTCTGAGGTGCTTATTTTTCATTTTTCCTTTAGATTTAGAAGCACGGTTGGGTGGTCTTTGATGCACAAAGAATTCAACTGACAAAGAATAATTTGTTTTAACTGTTGTTAAGATGACAGTATACTACTTTTACTATGAAAAACAAACCAAAACTTCCTTTTCAGTTAAAAACTGTGAACAATTAGCAATTAACAGAGATTTGCATAGTAAAGTTGCTCTTGGCTATAAGACTGTGTGTTATGTATGAGATAAGGTCAGAGCAGTCACATGACAATGAACACTTGAGAGGCCATCAGTATCCCGGGAGACAGCACCAGGTGTGTCCATTGCATTATACCCTGACACTTCTGTCTTCCTATCCTTTGTTAACAGCACCAGGTGTGTCCATTGCATTATACCCTGACACTTCTGTCTTCCTATCCTTTGTTAACAGCACCAGGTGTGTCCATTGCATTATACCCTGACACTTCTGTCTTCCTATCCTTTGTTAACAGCACCAGGTGTGTCCATTGCATTATACCCTGACACTTCTGTCTTCCTATCCTTTGTTAACAGCACCAGGTGTGTCCATTGCATTATACCCTGACACTTCTGTCTTCCTATCCTTTGTTAACAGCACCAGGTGTGTCCATTGCATTATACCCTGACACTTCTGTCTTCCTATCCTTTGTTAACAGCACCAGGTGTGTCCATTGCATTATACCCTGACACTTCTGTCTTCCTATCCTTTGTTAACAGCACCAAGTGCTCCCATTGCATTGTACCCTGATACTTCTCTCTTGTCCTTCTTTCTGAACAGCACCAGGTGTGTCCATTGCATTATACCCTCACACTTTTCTTCATCTCCTTCTTTCTCAACATAATCTTTCTCTTTTATTCTTTCATTTATTTATTTTTATACCTGACAACTGCATGGCTACTTCTTTCCTATACAGTGAATGCTGATCATGTGCCATATGTCTGAATTAATTCAGTGCCTCCATAAAAAATGGGAGTGTCACTGTCAGGCAGTTGTCATTGGGCAACAGTTACTGTTGTACTCTGCATATTTCCTTGATGACCTGATGATGCAGTAACCACAGTGATGTTGCTGTGTTTCAGACCAGCATCAACGCCATCATGGGGCCTGGACCGCATCATCAAATGGCCAATGAGCGCACTCGCGTAAGTGTTGCCCACAGACCTTGCTGCTTTCTCTGTAATTTATTGCCTTTGTATAAAACAAATCAACATCCCTGGCAGTGCTGTCTCCTTGTAGCGAGGTACAGTGAGCCAAAGGTACGAGAGGAGGTAATGCAGAGCAGACCCCACCTCATTCATTCACTGCCTGACCTGTACGTGGCTACAGTTCCAAGAGCCAGTCACCGATGAGGGGGTTGGGATGGCGGGTTACAATGAAAAAAGCATAGGAAGTGCTGCGTGAAGGGTTTGTACTGCAGTGTTTGTGACTGGAGAAAATGAAATGCTGGTAAGGTATCGCTTCTCAGTCTCAGGAACTGGCTGAAGGGAAAGTTTTTGGTCACATGATGTGGATAGCAAGCATGGTGGTGGATGTAGGCAGAAGCATCAGTCAGTTTGGTGTTCAACCTCAAGTCTGGAAAGTTGTATCTGTCTTTGATGCTGATGCTGATGATGATGATGATGATGATGCTGATGCTGATGATGAAGCTGGTGCTGAAACTGGTGCTGGTGCTGATGATGAAGCTGCTGCAGATGATGAAGCTGATGCCAGTGCTACTGCTGATGATGTGGATGCTGCTGATGACATTGATGATGATGATGGTGCCAATGCTGATGCTAATGCCAAGGAAGGGGATGCAGTCTGCAGAGTTCATTGTAGAATTAAAAGAATTGATGAACTCATCATGGAATGAAAAGAATTGTGGAGCTCAGAGAATGATCAGTTTTCTTCATCAAGAATTGATGAACTCTGAGAATGATCAATTTTCTTCTTTTGTTCCTATCTGGAGTAAAAATAAGTCACCGATGAACTGTTTCCACAGTGCAGCCACTTCAGTGACAGTGATGGGGCCTGCAGCAGGCTGTAGGTCTTCCTGTCAGGTCATCCCGCAGCCTGTAAAGGATTGGTCGTCCTGCAGCCTGTAAAGAGATTGGTCATCCCGCAGCCTGTAAAGAGACTGGTCGTCCCGCCAGGCTGTGAAGAGGTTGTTGGTCATCCTGCCAGGCTGTGAAGAGGTTGTTGGTCATCCTGCCAGGCTGTGAAGATGTGCGATTTAATGTGCGGTGACTTCAGTGCCAGGTCAAGCATGTGGAATCAACAGGGCAACAAGCGTCAGGGAAGCACTCTGGCAGAAGTCTGGGTAACGTCAGGTTCAATCCAGTGACAACTCCGCGGCCAGTTCAATCCAGTGACAACTCCGTGGCCAGTTCAATCCAGTGACAACTCTGCTGCCAGTTCAATCCAGGGACAACTCTGCTGCCAGTTCAATCCAGTAACAAATCTGTTACCAGTCCAGTCTAGTAACAAATCTGTTACCAGTCCAGTCCAGTAACAAATGTGTTTGTTACCAGTCCAGTCCAGTAACAAATCTGTTACCAGTTCAGTCCAGTAACAAATTTGTTACCAGTCCAGTCCAGTAACAAATGTGTTACCAGTCCAGTCCAGTAACAAATCTGTTAGTGTTACCAGTCCAGTCCAGTAACAAATCTGTTACCAGTCCAGTCCAGTAGGACAACTCCGCGGCCAGTTCAGTCCAGTGACAACTCTGCCGCCAGTTCAATCCAGTAACAAATCTGTTACCAGTCCAGTCTAGTAACAAATCTTTTACCAGTTCAATCCAGTAACAAATCTGTTCCCTGTTCAGTCTGTTACCAGTCCAGTCTAGTAACAAATCTGTTACCAGTTCAATCCAGTAACAAATCTGTTACCAGTCCAGTCCAGTAACAAATCTGTTACCAGTCCAGTCCAGTAACAAATCTGTTACCAACACAGCTTGGAGCATGACAAGGGATCACAGACAGCACCACTGACTTGGCTCTTGTCTCCCCAAGAACAGTGCTATGGCTTAGTGCAGAAAGAATAGTGCTATGGCTTAGTGCAGAAAGAATAGTGCTATGGCTTAGTGCAGAAAGAATAGTGCTGAGGCTTAGTGCAGAAAGAATAGTGCTATGGCTTAGTGCAGAAGGAATAGTGCTATGACTTAGTGCAGAAATGCTGACACAAGATGGAAGTGATCTTTTGCCAGTGGTGCTCAACCTACAAAAACCAGCTAAGTGGACCAGGCAACAGAATCCAGTTCAGGTAGCTGATGGACCAAAGCAACACATTATCTACTTTTAGGTCAACCAGGTTTGTTTTCACCAAAGTGACACTATAGAATTATTAAATTGCATCTCCAACAGATCTGGTTGCAGCCCTTTCCCATTTTGACTCCTTTCTTAATGGTTGCTTCATGACTGTGCATTGTCTCCCCTGACAAGCTTTACCATGCCCACCACTTGGGACATTCTGTCTCCATGAGATGATCAAGTCTAGTGTTTTATAGAGCAACTGGGAGGGGGGGGGAGTAATAATAACATAGCAATGTATCTTTGTGTGTCTGTAGGGGCTTTGATAATGTCCACAAAGAATTGATACATGCAGTTCTAAGGGTTTTGGTGATATCCACAAAGAACTGATACATATATGCAGTTCTAAGGGTTTTGGTAATGTCCACAAAGAACTGATACATATATGCAGTTCTAAGGACTTTGGTAATGTCCACAAAGAACTGATACATGCAGTTCTAGGGGCTTTGGTAATGTCCACAAAGAACTGATACATGCAGTTCTAAGGGCTTTGGTAATGTCCACAAATAACTGATACATGCAGTTCTAAAGGCTTTGGTAATGTCCACAAAAGAACTGATACATGCAGTTCTAAGGGCTTTGGTAATGTCCACAAAGAACTGATACATGCAGTTCTAAGGGCTTTGGTAATGTCCACAAAGAACTGATACATGCAGTTCTAAGGGCTTTGGTAATGTCCACGAAGAACTGATACATGCAGTTCTAAGGGCTTTGGTAATGTCCACGAAGAACTGATACATGCAGTTCTAAAGGCTTTGAGAACACTGCTTCCATGCGTGCAGACTGTTGGGCCCACTGAAGACATGGCTGGCAGTGATCAGGAGTTGACTTGCATCTGTATCACTCTTTCAGCAAGCAGTGCTGCAAGTTCCTTTCTGGTGGTAGTGGCAGCCCGTACAAGTTGCCCCTTGCTATTACACTATTGTAGATCATATTCTAGCTAAAGTATCTTTGAGGCACACAATCTTGGTTGGCAGGACCATTCTAAGTGCATGCCTGGTTCCTGTGTGCATGAGTACACTATACACAGTTTACAAAACTTAAATGGATAATGAACACTCCACATGAATAGAGGCTTGCAACTAAAAAACAAAATAAAAACCCAGCAGCATGAGAAAAAGGTCTGTTCTTTCAGAAAAAAGACATGTTTTGAGGTTAGATTTAAACAAATGCAGAGAGGGCTTGAAGCAAAAAACCCAGTTATTTCCATGTGTAATATTTTTTCTTCTAAGACAGTACATAGCTGGGCTGTGTCTGATGTAATAGTAGACAGCACTACACTGGGGGCTACCTTTGTGTGTTATTGTAAATCACTGTTGTCAGAGCAGTGTTGCACACCTTAGTGTGTTATTGTAAATCACTGTTGTCAGAGCAGTGTTGCACACCTTAGTGTGTTATTGTAAATCACTGTTGTCAGAGCAGTGTTGCACACAGGCACAGCCAAGGGGTCAGGGAAGAACTGCAGTGTTTCTTATCTGGAGTATCCAGCTGGGTGTGCTCAGCAGCTATTGCTTGCCTGTTGAATGAACAAACCCTTTGGGTGTAGCTACACCTGTAGGGTTTAAGTTTGAGTGCTTTTGCACTCAGTGCCGATTGATTTCAAACTGACTTCACCAGGAATAAAGTTTCTGAATGATTCTGTTCCACAATGTCTTTCTGAATTTCTTCAACTCTATAAAACTTTACACACTTTATAACATTTTTGCTTATATTTATATATATATGATGTGATTTTCAAATTGGATGCTGTCATCTTTTAAAGCCAAACTGAAAACCTTCCTCTTCTCCCAGTATTTCCATCCTAACTAATACCAGTACCCAGTTTCTGCTACAGTCATTGTGTGTGTGTGTGTGTGTGTGTGTGTGTGTGTGTGTGTTGTGTGTTTTGTAGTGCATTTTTTTTGTTTTTTTGTATAATACTTTATGTAAATTGTTTTGGTAGGACTGTGCTCTACATGTGTATAGAATATCATATTTAGGTTAATATGTATCATGTGAGCGCTCAGGGTGTTGATGAGCGCATGATAAATATACATTATTATTATTATTAAACAAACAAACAAACAAACAAACCTTTAGATCTGGTCACTGTCACAATGTCAGCCTCAGACACAGCTGGTGATGTTTTCAACATTGAGGTTTCTGTGTGAATGGCCAAAATCAGTGTGACAGCACTTTGACAAAACGTCACTCTGACCAGCAGCAGTCCGCCCTCTTCTTGACAGCCTGCAAGGATCAGGCCTCGGTGACATTTTCTTGTTGTTGTTAAGTTTGAATTGGACACAAACTACTGCACAAAACCTGAACACATTTAGCATGTATTTGTGACCTCTTACTGTTGTCTCAGATTCAAGTCCAAGAGATTGTAGCCTTTGAGTTCAGTGACTGATTGCGAATAAAAGTGGAAGTCAGTTCTGAAGACAGTTGTTTCTGAGGCCATGGCGTGAAACTTTTCCCTACAAATGTAAACGTCTCAAATGTACCTCAGTTACCCAGTCATCTGTCAGCTGCATGTAACCATTACATACAATTTCTAAGGTCATGGCATGTGAGTGTGTGTTTCAGCCCCTGAAATACTCCTTAGTGAAGTGTTACATAATATGTAGCAACTGCTCAAATACTCCTTGGTGGAATGTCACATAATCTGACACCAGCAGATAACCCTGGTCGTTTGGTCACCGTGTACCTGTAGACTACTGGCAGGTTATCTCCTTTAGCAGTCCACAGATTGGGTGGGTTGTCCTATCTAACACGTGACACAGTGGCCTTAAGATTGCCAAGTCCTTATCATATGATCGCTGTGGCTCGGCTTGTGTAGGTTGACAGGTAATTTTCTGTCAGCCACCACATGCTCATGGATTTAGTAGCAAAGTGATTGGGGTGTTCTTCAACATGATGTGATTGTGAGCCAGTTGTTTTGTATTCACGTGGAAAAGATTTCTGGGGCCATTGGCAAAAAGGAAAGAATAAAAGGAGAAGAGAGGATTTTGAGTGCTTTCTGCTGAACTGCCAGAGTGGCATGTCAAAAGTAAAAGTCACCAACCCACCTCTTGAGGTACAGTACTCCCCTGTTTCTGTGAGGTAGAACATTGTAACCACCCTGCCACACACACACACACACACACACACACACACACACACACACACACACACACACACACACACACACACACACACACACCACACACCAAAACATCTCAAGACAAACCTCAAAACATTTCTTTTCCCCAAACTGTAGCCATGTTTTCCAGTCCGTGCTGCTGTCTTCATCTGTGTCAAGTCTGTTTGCTGGCAATTTTAAGTTGTATGTAAATTAAGATTTGTATAGTTGATAATGTTTTTGTTTATCTGTCAGTTTTTAATGAAAATTATACCAGTCATTAACTGAGTGTGTGCATGCGTCAAGACGTCTGTTGAGGATGATAACTTTTTAAGGGAGGGTTGGGGATGTGTGAACCTAATGATTTTTATTTAATTTGAGAGTTTTTACATTTTGGTTTGACAGAGAAAGCATTATTCTTGGGTTTGCTATTAGCATATATGAAGATTGAGACAAAGGGGGTGTATGTCTAAGAGTGTGTATATATGTGCATGTGTTTCATGACTTAGAATTATTGAGATATATATATATATATTCTTCATTGTGCGATCAGACGACAGCTTTAATTTCTCGCTGGGATGAATGAAGTATATTGTTATTGTTGTTAATGATACACTTGTGTGTGCAGGCACCGTGTGTGTGCATGTTTGTGTGTGTGTATGCACGTAGAATAGTCTCTTTGTGCTTTATAAATGCTTTATTATTATTACATGTAAATGCATTATGTGTTTCAGCTGTACATTTTACAAGTACTTGTTTTATATTAGTGTAATTTATTAAGTATGTATTATGAGATTGCTTGTATATGATATGTTAGTAAATGTAAAGGGTATATATATATTATGTACGTATGTATGTGAACAAGTGCGTTGAGCTCACTCAGCAGGGAATAGTGCTATAGAATTTTTTTGTATTATTTTATATTTTATTATTATTACAGTGATGGCTGAATACTGAATATGATGAATATATTGCTAACCTTGTAAGAGTGACATATTGTATGTTTTCCTTGGTGCGTGACAGCTGTTGGACTCGGGCAGTGGCAGGCAGCTGGACATGCAGACCAGCAAGGGCAGTGCTGGAGCAGGAAGTGTGGCCAGGGAGTCTGCTGGCCAGGTGGGTTTCCTCACCCAGGTGGCGCTGCTGCTATGGAAGAACCTCTTGCAGCAGAAACGCAGTGTCAAGGTCACTGTGGCAGAAATCATCATACCTCTGCTGGGTGCTGTCATCATGTTGGTGATCAGACAGGTGACTACAATAATAACTCTGTGTGTGTGTTGTGTGTGTGTGTGTGTGTGTGTGTGTGTGTGTGTGTGTGTGTGTGCATGCATGTGTGTGTGAGTGTGTGTGTGGGTGCGTGGGTGTGTGTGCACACAAATGTTTGAGTGAGTGCATGTGCTCATACTGACTGCTGAAGAATTGGAAAGAAAGAAAGAGGAAACATAAAATAGAAGCTGTCTGTTATTAATAATAATGGTACACGGAAAGAAGATCAATCACTGAATCAGTCAGTCAGTCAAAATGGTGTTTGTATGGCATATATATAATATATTCTAAGTGCCTCATCTGATACAACATTATAATACTACTACAGTACTGTGATAAAGTATAAAACAACAATATAAAACTAATACAAACGCACATTCACACATACCCTTAATACAATTATATAAACAATGCTAATGCAATGCATGCATGCATGCATGGATATGTGCATACGCATGCACTCACACACATGCACGCAAGCACACACGTGTATATATATATATATGCACACTCATGCACACACTCTCACACACAAGTAGGCATGTTGGTCATGGAAATGATAAGCAAACCCAGTGGCATGTTGCAAGCATAGCAGAATAGATGTTGGCTTCTTTTTCTTACCTGGGTTTGTATGGAAACATGGCTGGCAGCCACAATGAATTAAATATGGGTCAGTGATTCAGCTGGACCTTTGACCACATGGGATGAAGGCTCCTCAGGGACAAGGTGCTGGAGCATGACCACATGGGATGAAGGCTCCTCAGGGACAAGGTGCTGGAGCATGACCACATGGGATGAAGGCTCCTCAGGGACAAGGTGCTGGAGCATGACCACATGGGATGAAGGCTCCTCAGGGACAAGGTGCTGGAGCATGACCACATGGGATGAAGGCTCCTCAGGGACAAGGTGCTGGAGCATGACCACATGGGATGAAGGCTCCTCAGGGACAAGGTGCTGGAGCATGACCACCGTGGGAGCCAGCACTGACAGCTGCTTGTTACCATGACAACACTGTCGTTTGTAGGCTGGCCAGTCAAAGGCCCACTTGTGTTTTTACATGTGCCGTCATGCCTGACTACATATGCTGTCATACCCAGCCGCATGTGGTCAAAGTGATGGACGTGAAGGTGCTGACCACCTGTGTTTTTACATGTGCTGACATGCCTGACTACATGTGCTGTCATGCCTGACGGACCATTGGATCAAAGTGACAGACAGGAAGGTGCCGACCACCCGTGTTTTTACATGCGCTGTCATGCCTGACTATATGTGCTGTCATGCCTGACTACATGTGCTGTCATGCCTGACTACATGTGCTGGCATGCCTGACTATATGTGCTGTCATGCCTGACTATATGTGCTGTCATGCCTGACTACATGTGCTGTCATGCCTGACTACATGTGCTGGCATGCCTGACTATATGTGCTGTCATGCCTGACTATATGTGCTGTCATGCCTGACTACGTGTGCTGTCATGCCTGACTACATGTGCTGTCATGCCTGACTACTGTGCTGTCATGCCTGACTACATGTGCTGGCATGCCTGACTACATGTGCTGTCATGCCTGACTACATGTGCTGTCATGCCTGACTATATGTGCTGTCATGCCTGACTACATGTGCTGTCATGCCTGACTACATGTGCTGTCGTGCCTGACTGCAGGTGGTCAAAGTGACGGACGTAAACGTGCCGACCACCTGGAGCCCTCAGCAGCTGGGTCCCCTGGCAGCTCAGACATTGATGCCGGCTGACCACTACCTGCTGTACGCCCCAAACTCTTCTCTCCTCAACAGCGTGATGGCAGACGTCAACCTCACGCTCAGCAGGGATGGCCTTGGAAGTGAGTGAACGTGAACATGACTGTCCATCTGTCTGCCACCGGTAGTCTGAGTAGCAGTCATCTGCCTGCCTGTTTGTCCCTCCATCAGTCAGCGTGTGGCATTGGTGATGTACATGTACTTGTATATGATACATTGTTAGTTGTCATAATTATATGTATTATGTTTGTGAAACTTAGAAAATGTTGGAGAATGTAAAGCGCAATGAGTTTGGGTACACCAGAGAATAGCGCTATACAAAAATTATCTATTATTATTATTATTATTATTACATTACTGTCTAGATGTCTACGAGTTGGTCTCCCATGCGCCTGCTCCTCTAGGAGTCTGTGTCTATCTGGCATGTTTAGTTACAAGTCTTTGATATATCTTTGTGTGCGTATTTGTGTGGAGGGGGGAGGTGTGTGCAATCCAGCAAAATAAAGTTCATAGAGTAAATATGTTATTGACTTTAGCATGTATATAAGTAGACAACCGGTCATGACAAAAATCAAATGTAAAGTTCTGTTAAAGTATTTAATGTAATCTTAACCAGCCTAATTCTCCATCCACAGAATGGTGAAATTGTTCAGATGGATCCTGTTGTCCTCCAAATGGGACGGCTTATTTGTAGAGTTTCCGACCAAAAGGCCAGGCACAATACAATGCAGGTTCAGTTCCCCACGTGGCAAGGGATCTTTCTTCCAGTCAGCTTTCAGCGCAGACTCACTAGCAGTGTTTGTACAGCCCCAGTGTGCAGTTGCATGCATCACCATCTGTGTGCATGTTAACTAACGACCCCAGCACTGGCAGCCGTACCATTGTTTGGACAGATACAGGATTGCACACAGTGGTAGGAATAGGCAGCTGTGCCAGCGAAGGACTAATGAAGCATTAAAGAAAGAAGAAAGCAAAAAGGTGCCTGGGAAAAACTGACAATGACTTGGTGGGCTGTGTGTGAAAAGTGACAATGACTTGGTGGACTGTGTGTGAAAAGTGACAATGACTTGGTGGACTGTGTGTGAAAAGTGACAATGACTTGGTGGGCTGTGTGTGAAAAGTGACAATGACTTGGTGGACTGTGTGTGAAAGATGATGATGACTTGGTGGGTTGTGTGTGAAAGGTGACAGTGACTTGGTGGACTGTGTGTGAAGGTGACAGTGACTTGGTGGGCTATGTATGAAAGGTGACAGTGACTTGGTGGGCTATGTATGAAAGGTGACAATGACTTGGTGGGCTATGTGTGAAAGGTGACAGTGACTTGGTGGACTATGTGTGAAGGTGACAGTGGGTTGTGTGTGAAGGGTGACAATGACTTGGTGGACTGTGTGTGAAGGTGACAGTGACTTGGTGGGCTATGTATGAAAGGTGACAGTGACTTGGTGGGCTATGTATGAAAGGTGACAGTGACTTGGTGGGCTATGTATGAAAGGTGACAGTGACTTGGTGGGCTATGTATGAAAAGTGACAATGACTTGGTGGGCTATGTGTGAAAGGTGACAATGACTTGGGGTGTGTGTGTGCGAAACATGACAGTGACTTGGTGGGTTGTTTGTTGGTGGGTTATATGCTGTGAAAGATGATGCTTCTCTTTCTTTCAGCCAGAGTCAGGGGATTTGAGTCGGAAGAGGACATCCTCCGATTCTACCGTCTGGATGGAAACAAGACACAGAACTACCCCATCACTGTCATATTTGATGTTGATCCCAGCGCCACCACCCTGCCTGCCGATGTGACCTACACCATACGACCCCACACCAAAGATGACGACAAGTGGCAGACACAGCTGGTCTTTTCTTTCTACCAAGTTTTGAGTCCACGCAAAGATGATAAGGATTGTGAGGATCATTGATGCTTTTTTTTCATTATGTACATTTGTTTGTAGTGTGAGTGGTGTGTATATTGTAACTAATGTAAGGCATATGCCAAAACTGTGTGATCTGATCTTTACAGTATTTAGGACACAATTCTGCCTTGCTGATGGATATCAGGTTGACTTCACTGAAGTTACCTCCCAAACTCCTTGTTTGGAAGTGTTTTAGGGCAGATTTGCACTACATGTCATGCTGCCATTGATAGTGTGCTGAATGTAGTTGTTCTCAACCATGGGTTGGCAGAGACTAACAGTGTTGCAGGTGATAAACTCTGATTTGCCCGGTCCAGCCAGAATTGCCTCAGTGATGATCACAAACATCTGCATGTCTTCAAAACTCTTATTTCCAAAAGCTTCTTGAAACAACTTGTGGTGTTGTTTTTATGGCTGTCACTTTCAGACCAGATAGAACAGTGACCCAGATAAAACAGGCAGTAGGCATCAGTGTGAGAGTGAAGTGAATGATCCATGATTTGGGCTGAAGTTTGACTGGGCCTGCAGCATCCTGCTTGTGTTTGGTTTTAAATCATGTCATTGAAGCTTCCACTCCCTGCTGCTTTCTGACTCATGACATTGAAGCTTCCACTCCCTGCTGCTTTCTGACTCATGACATTGAAACTTCCACTCCCTGCTGCTTTCTGAATCATGTCATTGAAGCTTCCACTCCCTGCTGCTTTCTGATCATGCATTGAAACTTCCACTCCCTGCTGCTTTCTGATCATGACATTGAAACTTCCACTCCCTGCTGCTTTCTGAATCATGACATTGAAGCTTCCACTCCCTGCTGCTTTCTGAATCATGACATTTTGCCATGGGAGTACAGAAAGTGGAAAATTGTGCAATGGATCTGCAAAATCTATAAAACTTTTCTTTGTCATTTCTGCAACTGTTTACTGAAGCAGTATTAAATTTATTCAAGTTAAAGTTGATTAAAGCAGACACATCCTTGAAGTATTGACTGCTTCTTGTCTGCTTGCTCGGAACCAGCTGCAGTCTGTAGATCTGAGCAGTGAGAGTTCTGACTGTGAACCCTCAGTGACTGTGAACCCTCAGTGACTGTGAACCCTCAGTGACTGTGAGCCCCCAGTGACTGTGTGAACCCTCAGTGACTGTGAGCCTCCAGTGACTGTGAGCCGCCAGTGACTGTAAGCCCCTAGTGACTGTGTGAGCCCCCAGTGACTGTGTGAGCCCCCAGTGACTGTGAGCCCTCAGTGACTGTGTGAGTCCCCAGTGACTGTGTGAGTCCCCAGTGACTGTGTGAGCCCCAGTGACTGTGTGAGTCCCCAGTGACTGTGTGAGTCCCCAGTGACTGTGTGAGCCCCCAGTGACTGTGAACCCTCAGTGACTGTGTGAGCCCCCAGTGACTGTGTGAACCCTCAGTGACTGTGTGAGTCCCCAGTGACTGTGTGAGCCCCAGTGACTGTGTGAGCCCCAGTGACTGTGTGAGTCCCCAGTGACTGTGTGAACCCCAGTGACTGTGTGAGCCCCCAGTGACTGTGTGAGCCCCAGTGACTGTGTGAGCCCCAGTGACTGTGTGAGCCCCAGTGACTGTGTGAGCCCCCAGTGACTGTGTGACCCCAGTGACTGTGAGCCCCAGTGACTGTGTGAGCCCCCAGTGACTGTGTGAGCCCCAGTGACTGTGTGAGCCCCAGTGACTGGTGAGCCCCCAGTGACTGTGAGCCCCAGTGACTGTGAGCCCCAGTGACTGTTGACCCCAGTGACTGTGTGAGCCCCAGTGACTGTGTGAGCCCCCAGTGACTGTGTGACCCCAGTGACTGTGTGACCCCAGTGACTGTGAGCCCCAGTGACTGTGTGACCCCAGTGACTGTGTGACCCCTAGTGACTGTGTGAGCCCCAGTGACTGTGTGAGCCCCCAGTGACTGGTGAGCCCCAGTGACTGTGTGACCCCAGTGACTGTGTGAGCCCCAGTGACTGTGTGAGCCCAGGACTGACCCCAGTGACTGTGTGAGCCCCAGTGACTGTGTGAGCCCCAGTGACTGTGAGCCCCAGTGACTGTGTGACCCCCAGTGACTGTGTGAGCCCCAGTGACTTGTGAGCCCCAGTGACTGTGTGAGCCCCAGTGACTGTGTGAGCCCCAGTGATGTGTGAGCCCCCAGTGACTGTGTGAGCCCCAGTGACTGTGTGAGCCTCCAGTGACTGTGTGAGCCCAGTGAGGAGCCCAGTGTGCTGTGGCACAGTATGTGGAACCAAGTGATGTGTAGCGCCCTCAGTGACGCTGTGTACCAGAGAGGAGTCCTCATGTGACTGTGAGCAGCACTTGTGAGCAGCAAAGTGTGAGACTTCAGTACGGAGTCCTCATGACGGTGAGTTCAGGTGACTGTTCACTGTCACTACTACAGTTACAGAAAGTTTGACTGTACACGCCCTCAGTTACAGAAGGTTTCACGTTCACTGACTACAGTTACAGAAAGTTTACTGTGACTCTGTTCACTGACTAAGTTACAGAAAGGTTGCTGTACCCATGCTTCTGACTCAGTTACAGAAAGGTTTCACTGTTCACTAACTACAGTTACAGAAAGGTTTGACTGTACACTGACTTCAGTTACAGAAAGGTTTGACTGTTCACTGACTACAGTTACAGAAAGGTTTGACTGTCCACTCTGTTCACTGACTACAGTTACAGAAAGGTTTGACTGTACATTCTGTTCACTGACTACAGTTACAGAAAGGTTTGACTGTTCACTGACTACAGTTACAGAAAGGTTTGACTGTCCACTCTGCTGACTGTTGTGACAGAAAGGTCTGACTGTTCCCTCAGTCCACTGACTGTTGTGACAGAAAGGTCTGACTGTTCCCTCTGTCCGCTGACTGTGGTGACAGAAAGGTCTGACTGTTCCCTCAGTCCACTGACTTTTGGTGACAGAAAGGTCTGACTGTTCCCTCAGTCCACTGACTGTCCACTGACAGGTCTGATTGTTCCCTCTGTCCACTGACTGTTGTGACAGAAAGGTCTGACTGTTCCCTCAGTCCACTGACTGTTGTGACAGAAAGGTCTGACTGTTCCCTCAGTCCACTGACTGTGGTGACAGAAAGGTCTGACTGTTCCCTCAGTCCACTGACTGTTGTGACAGAAAGGTCTGACTGTTCCCTCAGTCCACTGACTGTTGTGACAGAAAGGTCTGACTGTTCCCTCAGTCCACTGACTGTGGTGACAGAAAGGTCTGACTGTTCACCGACTACAGTTACAGAAAAGTCTGACTGTTCCCTCAGTCCACTGACTGTTGTGACAGAAAGGTCTGACTGTTCCCTCTGTCCACTGACTGTGGTGACAGAAAGGTCTGACTGTTCCCTCAGTCCACTGACTGTGGTGACAGAAAGGTCTGACTGTTCCCTCTGTCCACTGACTGTTGTGACAGAAAGGTCTGACTGTTCCCTCAGTCCACTGACTGCAATGACAGGCTAGATGAAAGTTTGGGCTCAGAGCTCTTCACAGTAGCACCAGGACAACAGCAACAACAAAGCACGTTAGGTACCCACTAACGACACAGTACGTAGCAAATAACAGGGATTACAAGTGACAGAAAATGGAACAAGCATGATGTGAATGTTTGTGTAGACCATCCCAGACTGACTCCTGTGTTCTGCTGTGTGCAGTGTACTACAACCGGAGTTTTCTCTACACTCAGCGCATCATTTCTCATGCCTTGATCAAGCAGTGGGAGCCAGGTGCAGCCACCAGTCTGGGAGCAGCTTCCTGGAACATACAGCGCATTCCATACCCGCAGTACATCGATGATGCCATGGTGCAGGTGCTGCAGCAGAACTTCCCCGTGGTCCTCATGCTGTCCTTCATCCTCAGCGTCATCATCATGGCCAAGAACATCGTCTATGAGAAGGAACGGCAGCTGAAGGTCAGCGGGGCTGTTGTGTGCTGGTGCTGGTGCTGGTGCTGGTGCAGGTGCACACCTGTCAGCATAGTTCTCGTCAACACCTGCTGGCTGCTCTTAACACATGGAGGCTGTTGCAAGTCCTAGATGCTGGATCGTTAAGGGCATGCACTGTTGGGTGATGGGAGTATTTTCTTTTCTGAAACCATATCAGTTTTGGTCAAATTACATTTTATTTTTGGTCAAATTACATCAATTTGTTTTGGTCAAATAACTTCACTAAAAAGCATAATATGCATGTTCTGAATGATCCAATTACAATGCTCAACAGCGTGATTTGCTTGTTTGATCAGCGACATCACTTGGCAGCCTGATTTGGATGTTAGGTTTGGTCAGATTGCATCACTTGGCAGCCTGATTTGGATGTTAGGTTTGGTCAAATTGCATCACTTGACAGCATAAATTGCATTATATGTTGGGCTGTAACATCAGTCACATGAATAACAAAAAAAATTAAGAGTGTTCTCCCTGGGAACATACATTTCTGGTACTATTTTCATATCACTGTGATCAAGTTCTGGTGCTGTTTTCGTATCACTGTGATCAAGTTCTGATGTTGTATTCATGTCACTGTGATCAAGTTCTGGTGCTGTTTTCGTATCAGCAGGGAGCGGGGATAGCTCAGTGGTTAGAGCATCAGACTTGTGATCGAAAGGTCCCGGGTTCGAGTCCCGGCAGGAGCGGCGGGAGAATTTTCTTCTCCAGGGTCAACTTTCAGTGCTGACTCTTATTTCGGTATCCGTTCCACCCCCGTGTTACCGCAGTAGCACGTCAAAGATCCCGGTCATTTTGCCAAAAGTGCAGGTGGCATTACAGCTAAACACACATACATCCTACCTATGTGGCTTTGAATGAAGTGACACTGTAACCTGGTGCATGGTTGAATGGTGTACACAGAACTTGCACCAAAACGGCAGCATTTCATATGGCACCAGCCATGCAACACCCAAAGAGCGCTACCAGTACACCACTTCCGTGGATATTAATAATACGTGCTATAAATGGATACAGTCACTCATTCAAAATCACATGCCAATGTGCGCTGTGAGTCTGCTCGAGAGCAGAGAATAGTGCTGTATAAAAAAGCTATGAATAATCACTGTGATCAAGTTCTGATGTTGTATTCATGTCACTGTGATCAAGTTCTGATGTTGTATTCATGTCACTGTGATCAAGTTCTGATGTTGTATTCATGTCACTGTGATTAAGTTGTGATGTTGTACTTATGTAACTGTAATCCAGTTCTGGTGTTGTGTTCACATGATAATGATCTAGTTCTGGTGTTGTATTCACATGTCACTGTGATTAAGTTGTGGTGTTGTATTTATGTAACTGTAATCCAGTTCTGGTGTTGTGTTCACATGATAATGATCTAGTTCTGGTGTTGTAGTCACATGATGGTGATCCAGTTCTGGTGTTGTATTCACATGACAGTGATCCAGTTCTGGTGTTGTAGTCACATGACAATGATCCAGTTGTGGTGCTGTATTCACATGACAATGATCCAGTTGTGGTGTTGTATTCACATGACAATGATCCAGTGTTCACGTGCAGGAGTCGATGAAGTTGATGGGGATGTCTGCGGCAGCGGGCTGGATGTCCTGGTTCCTGCAGTTCTTCATCTACCTGCTGCTGGCCAGCGCCATCTACACGCTCTTCCTGTCCATCAGTGTGGGGGGCAAGAAGTCAGTGCTGGTGTACAGCGACCCCTCCCTAGTCTTCGTCTTCCTGCTGCTGTATTCTGTCTGCATCATCACCTACTGCTTCTTCGTCAGCACCCTCGTCAACAAAGGTTGCTGGCTGTGTTGTTGTGTGGGGAGGAAGGGAGCTGTGGGAACCCTATGGGGCTGTCTTCATCGGGGGGATGGATGGAGGGGTATGGTGGGCAATGGAAGCAGTTATGAAAAACACACGGTGGGGGAGGGGTGGGGGGGGGTGGGGGGATCTGTTGTTGCTTGTGGACATCATTTTACGAGGATGTTACACTTTTAAAACTGAAACTAAAGTTACTGGTGTGAGTTATAAACCAGACCCTAAAATGTCATTCTTTATCACAGAGCCTGAAGTTTGTGCTTAATGTGTATGATATCACTGTGTTTCAGCCATTGTAGCAGTGGCTACAGATGATTTAATGCACATATTCACTGTGTTTTAGCCACTGTATAATGACTGTAGGTGGCAAAATGCGCATGACCTCACTGTGTTTTAGCCAATGTATAATGACTGGAGGTGGCAAAATGCGCAAGACCTAACTGTGTTTTAGCCACTGTATAATGACTGTAGGTGGCAAAATGCGCATGACCTCACTGTGTTTGAGCCATTGCAATGATGGCTGTAGGTGGCGTAATGCACATGACGTCACTGTGTTTGAGCCATTGCAATGATGGCTGTAGGTGGCGTAATGCACATGATGTCACTGATTCAGCCATTGTAATGGTGACTGTAGGTGACGTAATGCACATGATGTCACTGTTTCAGCCATTGTAATGGTGACTGTAGGTGGCGTAATGCACATGATGTCATTGTTTCAGCCATTGTAATGGTGACTGTAATGCACATGATGTCACTGTGTTCTTTCAGCCATTGTATCGGTGACTGTAGGTGGCGTCATGCACATGATGTCACTGTGTTCTTTCAGCCATTGTATCGGTGACTGTAGGTGGCGTCATGCACATGATGTCACTGTGTTCTTTCAGCCATTGTATCGGTGACTGTAGGTGGCGTCATGCACATGATGTCACTGTGTTCTTTCAGCCATTGTATCGGTGACTGTAGGTGGCGTCATGCACATGATGTCACTGTGTTCTTTCAGCCATTGTATCGGTGACTGTAGGTGGCGTCATGCACATGATGTCACTGTGTTCTTTCAGCCATTGTATCGGTGACAGTAGGTGGCGTCATGCACATGATGTCACTGTGTTCTTTCAGCCATTGTATCGGTGACTGTAGGTGGCGTCATGCACATGATGTCACTGTGTTCTTTCAGCCATTGTATCGGTGACTGTAGGTGGCGTCATGCACATGATGTCACTGTGTTCTTTCAGCCATTGTATCGGTGACTGTAGGTGGCGTCATGCACATGATGTCACTGTGTTCTTTCAGCCATTGTATCGGTGACTGTAGGTGGCGTCATGCACATGATGTCACTGTGTTCTTTCAGCCATTGTATCGGTGACTGTAGGTGGCGTAATGCACATGATGTCACTGTGTTCTTTCAGCCATTGTATCGGTGACTGTAGGTGGCGTAATGCACATGATGTCATTGTGTTCTTTCAGCCATTGTATCGGTGACTGTAGGTGGCGTAATGCACATGATGTCACTGTGTTCTTTCAGCCATTGTATCGGTGACTGTAGGTGGCGTAATGCACATGATGTCACTGTGTTCTTTCAGCCATTGTATCGGTGACTGTAGGTGGCGTAATGCACATGTGTCATGTGTTCTTTCAGCCATTGTATCGGTGACTGTAGGTGGCGTAATGCACATGATGTCACTGTGTTCTTTCAGCCATTGTATCGGTGACTGTAGGTGGCGTAATGCACATGATGTCACTGTTTTCTTTCAGCCATTGTATCGGTGACTGTAGGTGGCGTAATGCACATGATGTCACTGTGTTCTTTCAGCCATTGTATCGGTGACTGTAGGTGGCGTAATGCACATGATGTCACTGTTTTCTTTCAGCCATTGTATCGGTGACTGTAGGTGGCGTAATGCACATGATGTCACTGTGTTCTTTCAGCCAACGTGGCGGCAGCTCTGAGCGGCATCCTGTTCTTCGCTGTGTTCTTCCCGTATTACTTCCTGGAGCAGCGCTATGAGAGCCTCAGCCTGGGGGAAAAGCTGGGCACCTGCGTTCTCTTCAACATGGCCATGTCCTACGGCATGAAGACCATTGGCCTTTACGAAGGAAGCGGTAATGTGCCTGCCTGAATAGATCTTGTGTTGGCGGTGGTCACTGGTGCATGCTTCCTGCGGTAGTGATGCTAAAGAGATGAGGAAGACGGCTGCGGTGTGAACTGTGACTCCACCGGCTACCTCCCTGTTTACGGTGCATGGCCTTTAGTCAAACACTCAGTTGCGCAACTTCCTTTGACGAGAAAGGAGAAGACTTATTCGGTTGTTATTTTCTTGGTTCGGTGGCCTGTGTTTATTCCGACAAAGGCTTCCGGCTGTGTCAGCACGCCCCAAACAAACGTGCCCATTGCAAGCTGATCGGCAGTGTGCAGAGCAAGCTGATCGGCAGTGCGCAGAGCAAGCGGCCTGCCTGTCGGCCTCAAGAGAAGTCCTTTATCATCTTCATTGGGCAAAAGATTTACCTGCCTTTCTTTCTCTCATTTTGTCCACTCACGCCCTGTGATGATGTGCATTGGTGTGAAGCTGAAGGAAGAACTAGGTTGGACGCCCAGTCAGCCGTGTCCGCATACCTATTAATGAGGAAATGTAGTCTGGAAAACATTCATCGTAGTTTCAATGTAAAAGTATCTTTCACAAATGAGTTTTACATTAACCTGTAATCTTTGCAGTTGCCACTCATGGTTTCTTCAGCCGTGACTTGTTCTGTTGGCGTGAACAGCAGCTGTGTGGCTGGAACCGTGACCAGTGACTTGTACAGTGTGATGTGGCCTCCACCCGTGTCATGCACTATCCTGATGCTGGTCTTTTCCTTTCATCTCACTCTCCACTTCACCTTTGTTATGTGTCTGGTGACAGCAGTGTTACAGATTTTTCACACTCTCCACTTCACCTTTGTTATGTGTCTGGTGACAGCAGTGTTACAGATTTTTCACACTGTCCAATTCAGCCTTGTTATGTGTGCAATGTCACAGATCCTTCTGACTTTCCGGGTCAGTTTTGTTATGTGTGCATTGTCATAGATCCTTCTGACTTTCCGGGTCAGTTTTGTTATGTGTGCATTGTCATAGATCCTTCTGACTTTCCGGGTCAGTTTTGTTATGTGTGCATTGTCATAGATCCTTCTGACTTTCTGGGTCAGTTTTGTTATGTGTGCATTGTCATAGATCCTTCTGACTTTCTGGGTCAGTTTTGTTATGTGTGCATTGTCATAGATCCTTCTGACTTTCTGGTTCAGCTTTGTTACATGTACAATGTTACAGATCCTTCCAACTTTCTGGTTCAGCTTCGTTGTGTGTGCAATGTTACAGAGCCTTCTGAATTTTAAGTTCAGCTTTGTTATGCCTCTTTGGTGATGGTGAAGTCTCAAATAGATAACTTTAAGGTGACTGTCCAGTGCAACTTTGTGCTGTGCCTGAGGTGGTGGTGTTACGGTTGGCATTGTTGTGACTGTAGAGCAGTGTTACAGTTGTCATTGTGACTGTAGAGCAGTGTTACGGTTGGCATTGTTGTGACTGTAGAGCAGTGTTACGGTTGTCATTGTTGTGACTGTAGAGCAGTGTTACGGTTGGCATTGTTGTGACTGTAGAGCAGTGTTACGGTTGTCATTGTGACTGTAGAGCAGTGTTACGGTTGCCATTGTGACTGTAGAGCAGTGTTACGGTTGGCATTGTTGTGACTGTAGAGCAGTGTTACGGTTGTCATTGTGACTGTAGAGCAGTGTTACGGTTGTCATTGTGACTGTAGAGCAGTGTTACGGTTGGCATTGTTGTGACTGTAGAGCAGTGTTACGGTTGGCATTGTTGTGACTGTAGAGCAGTGTTACGGTTGTCATTGTGACTGTAGAGCAGTGTTACGGTTGGCATTGTTGTGACTGTAGAGCAGTGTTACGGTTGGCATTGTTGTGACTGTAGAGCAGTGTTACGGTTGGCATTGTTGTGACTGTAGAGCAGTGTTACGGTTGGCATTGTGACTGTAGAGCAGTGTTACGGTTGTCATTGTGACTGTAGAGCAGTGTTACGGTTGGCATTGTTGTGACTGTAGAGCATTGTTATGGTTGGCATTGTGTGACTGTAGAGCAGTGTTACGGTTGGCATTGTGACTGTAGAGCAGTGTTACAGCTGGCATTGTTGTGACTGTAGAGCAGTGTTACAGCTGGCATTGTGACTGTAGAGCAGTGTTACGGTTGGCATTGTGACTGTAGAGCAGTGTTACTGCTGGCATTGTGACTGTGGAGCAGTGTTACAGCTGGCATTGTGACTGTGGAGCAGTGTTACAGCTGGCATTGTGACTGTTGAGCAGTGTTACAGCTGGCATTGTGACTGTGGAGCAGTGTTACAGCTGGCATTGTGACTGTAGAGCAGTGTTACAGCTGGCATTGTTGTGACTGTAGAGCAGTGTATACGGTTGGCATTGTGACTGTAGAGCAGTGTTACAGCTGGCATTGTGACTGTAGAGCAGTGTTACAGCTGGCATTGTGACTGTGGAGCAGTGTTACAGCTGGCATTGTGACTGTGAGCAGTGTTACAGCTGGCATTGTGACTGTGGAGCAGTGTTACAGCTGGCATTGTGACTGTAGAGCAGTGTTACAGCTGGCATTGTTGTGACTGTAGAGCAGTGTTACAGCTGGCATTGTGACTGTAGAGCAGTGTTACAGCTGGCATTGTTGTGACTGTAGAGCAGTGTTACAGCTGGCATTGTGACTGTAGAGCAGTGTTACAGCTGGCATTGTTGTGACTGTAGAGCAGTGTAATGGTTGGCATTGTTGTGACTGTAGAGCAATGTTACGGTTGGCATTGTTGTGACTGTAGAGCAGTGTTACGGTTGGCATTGTTGTGACTGTAGAGCAGTGTTACGGTTGGCATTGTGACTGTAGAGCAGTGTTACAGCTGGCATTGTTGTGACTGTAGAGCAGTGTTACAGCTGGCATTGTTGTGACTGTAGAGCAGTGTTACTCTTTGTTACCTTGCATTACTGCTGTATTCAACAACTCCTTGGTATCTGGTGTTTTCCCATCTGTCTACAAGTCTGCTCTAGTTAAACCCCTTTTGAAAAAGATATCCCTTGATCCTGATGACTTAAAGAACTACCGTCCTGTGTCAAATTTATCTTTTCTGTCAAAAGTCTTAGAAAGAATAGTTCTGTCTCAGCTAAACGAACACTTGAACCACAACAACCTTCTCAGTCTTCTCCTGTGAGCCTACAGACCCAACCACAGCACTGAAACTGCCCTGCTCAGGATCGTTAACGACCTTCTAACAGCTATGGATAACAACAAAATATGTATTCTGACACTCTTAGATCTCTCAGCAGCCTTTGATACAATAGATCACCAAATTCTCCTTACCCGACTTCAGCACTCTTTCGGCATTTCCGGACCTGCTCTATCTTGGTTTTCGTCTATTTTTGTAATAGAACACATGCAGTCACCATAAATAGTCTGCAGTCTCAGCATACTACGCTCCATTATGGCATTCCCCAGGGTTCTGTACTGGACCCTGCGCTTTTCATACTCTACACCCAACCTCTCTTTAACCTAGTAAGCAAGCACGCAGTCAGTCACCATGCTTTCGCTGATGACGACCAACTCTACAAGATTAGTACACTAGACGCAATTCACCAGTCGATAGAAACTCTCCAGAACTGCACTACAGATGTCAAGTCTTGGATGACCGCAAAAAAACTTCAACTAAATGACAACAAAACTGAAGCCATGATCATACTTTCAAGTAGAATGTCTGTCCACAGTCCTTTGCTGTGTGTCATTCACATCGGAGACGCCGATGTCCTGTTTGTGTCATCTGTTAGGAACCTCGGTGTAACCCTGGACTCGAATCTCAGCATGTCTCAACACATAAGCAACACGTGTAAAGCCGCATACATACAAATCAGGCATATCAGTTCCATACGACACCTTCTCACCACTCAAGCAACCCAAACCCTTGTATGCTCTCTTGCCTCTCTCGCTTAGACTACTGTAACTCTTTACTTTCAGGTTGCCCTCAGTACTTACTAGACAAACTTCAAAAAGTTCAGAATGCAGCAGCAAGGCTTGTGTGTAAAGCTAAGAAATCTGACCACATCCATCCTATTCTTCAAACTCTGCATTGGCTACCAGTAACACATCGCATTCAATACAAAATTTCAACTATCTGTTTCAATTCCATCTCTGGAACAGCCCCTGAGTATCTGTCCGATCTCCTTCAACCTTATACTCCAGCAAGACAGTTACGATCTGCATCTGACACACAAACCTTTGTCACCCCCCGCGTAAACACAAAAACATTTGGTGAAAGATCTTTTTCTTATGCTGGCCCATCTGTCTGGAACAATTTGCCTCAAACACTCACCACTCTGATTCTACCTCCTCTTTCAAAGCCGCACTCAAGACACACCTGTTTAATAATTATTTCTAAACTGTTTTTCACAGCCCTGCCCATCCCCTCATTTCGATGCTGTGTGTGCGTGTGTGGTGTGTGTGTGTGTGTGTGTGTGTGTGTGTGTGTGTGTGTGTGTGTGTGTGTGTGTGTGTGTATGTCATGTGTGTGTGTGTGTGTGTGTGTGTGTGTGTGGTTAGTGTTATTGTAAAGCGCCCTGTGCTGCCACCTTGTGTGGTAGATGGGCGCTTTAGAAATCCTCTTTAATATTATTATTATTACAGTTGGCATTGTTGTGACTGTAGAGCAACGTTACAGTTGGCATTGTTGTGACTGTAGAGCAACGTTACAGTTGGCATTGTTGTGACTGTAGAGCAACGTTACAGTTGGCATTGTTGTGACTGTAGAGCAACGTTACAGTTGACATGTTGCGACTGTGGGAAAGTGTTACAGTTTACATTGTTGTGAATGTGGGACAATGTTACATTTGACATAGTTGTGACAGGGTGCTGTTGTTACTGTTGGACATTGCTACAGTTGACATTGTTCTGATTGTGGGACAATGTCACATTTGATGTTGTTCTGACCGTGGGACAATGTTACAACTGATGTTGTTGAGACTGGAACAATGTTATGATTGATAATGTTGTGACTGTGGGACAATGTTACATTTGATGTTGTTATGACTGTGGGACAGGCAAGGGAGCCCAGTGGTCCAGCTTCACACAGCCAGCCAGTGTGGACGACAACTTCTCCCTTATGCATGCCATGATCATGCTGGTCATCGACTCCCTTATCCTCCTCATCCTCACCTGGTACCTGGACAATGTGCGACCTGGAACATTTGGTGTGCCACGGCCCTGGTACTTCCCATTCCAGGTGGTGGTTTCTCTTTTCTGTACAGTGGGGATGGGGGGGGGGGCTGTTGAGTATATGAGCCTCCACAAGGCTTGGGAGCTAAGCAGTCTGCTGCAAAGTTCAGCATCACATGTGACACTGGCTGCTCCAATTGTTCAGCATCACATGTGACACTGGCTGCTCCAATTGTTCAGCATCACATGTGACACTTGCTGCTCAAGTAGTTCAGCATCACATGTGACACTGGCTGCTCCAATTGTTCAGCATCACATGTGACACTTGCTGCTCAAGTAGTTCAGCATCACATGTGACACTGGCTGCTCCAGTTGTTCAGCATCACATGTGACACTTGCTGCTCAAGTAGTTCAGCATCACATGTGACACTGGCTGCTCAAGTAGTTCAGCATCACATGTGACACTGGCTGCTCAAGTAGTTCAGCATCACATGTGACACTGGCTGCTCAAGTAGTTCAGCATCACATGTGACACTGGCTGCTCAAGTAGTTCAGCATCACATGTGACACTGGCTGCTCAAGTAGTTCAGCATCACATGTGACACTGGCTGCTCAAGTAGTTCAGCACTGCACGTGATGCTGGCTGCTCAAGTAGTTCAGCACTGCACGTGATGCTGGCTGCTCGGGTTGTTCAGCACCACACATGATGCGGAATTACCTCTCTGTTTATGTGTAAACCTGTCATGTCTAGTCTCTGTTGATGGTTAGCTCTGTCATGTCTAGTCTCTGTCATGTCTAGTCTCTGTCTGTCCATGTTAGCTCTGTCATGTCTAGTCTCTGTTGATGGTTAGTTCTGTCATGTCTAGTCTCTGTCCATGTTAGCGCCATCATGTCTAGTCTCTGCAGTATGTTCATGTTAGCTCTGTCATATCTAGTCTCTATGTTTAACCCTACAATGTCTAGTCCCTGTGTTTAACCCTATCGTGTGTAGTTGCAGTGTTTAACCCTGCCATGTCTAGTCTCTGTTTAACCCTGCCATATCTAGTCTGTGTTTAACCCTGCCATGTCTAGTCTCTGTGTTTAACCCTGCCATATCTAGTCTGTGTGTTTAACCCTGTCATATCTAGTCTCTGTGTTTAACCCTGTCATATCTAGTCTCTGTGTTTAACCCTGTCATATCTAGTCTCTGTGTTTAACCCTGTCATATCTGGTCTCTGTGTTTAACCCTGCCATGTCTAGTCTCTGTGTTTAACCCTGCCATGTCTAGTCTCTGTGTTTAACCCTGTCATACTAGCAGTCATTTCACTTGCGCCACATCTCACTGACTAAGGTGAGCACACCGCGCTTTACAAGATCAACAAAAATGTATCCATCAAAAACCTCAAAAATGACAAGTGTATAGTGATAATGTACAAGTTCCTTGCACACACACACACACACACACACACACACACACACACACACACACACACACACACACACACACACACACACACACACACACACACACACACACACACACACACACACACGCATGCATGCATGAATGGAAGGAATATAAATAGTGAGGGAGCGTAAGGGGGGTAGGGGTTGGGGGAGGCAAATAAGAAGACAGAATTTGAAATCACTTGTTGTGGTATTGTTTGTAGAGGTGAATTTTTAATGCAGTTTTGAGGGCGTGGGAGGACTGAATGTTGTGGATGTCAGAAGGGAGCAAACTCCATCACTTTGGAGCACAGTTACTGTAGGAGGAACTGCATTGGCCAAAGGTTTTTGTTTTGACTCAGGGGATACGAACTATCTGTGTCTCTACAGAAAAACGAAGCTGCCTGGAAAGGGTTACACAGTGAGAAGGTCAGATAAATAGGCAGGAGATGAGTCAGAGAAGAGGTTGTGACAGATAGTTGACAGTTTGTAGTCTATGCTGGCATGGGCCGGTAACCAATGAAGAGCTTGCAGATGTCTAGTCCCAATGTTTAACCCTGTCATGTCTAGTCTCTGTGTTTAACCCTGCCATGTCTAGTCTCTATGTTTAACCCAGTCATGTCTAGTTGCTGTCTGTGTCTAACCCTGTCATGTCTAGTCTCTGTCTAGTCTTTGGCCCTGTTATGTATGCAGTCCTTGTCTGTGTAATCATAATAGGCTTGGTAGTACAGTATTTCCTGTTTGGGGTTCACTCAGGTATAACCGTCATGGTTGACTGGGCATAAAAAACTTGTTTCTTCCCATTTTGGATGACTAAGGCAGTAGGCTGTACAGAAACCAGGCCCTGATATAACCGTAATGGTTGACTGGGCATAACACACCAAGTTACTTACTTACTGTACAGAAACCAGGCCCTGATATAACCGTAATGGTTGACTGGGCATAACACACCAAGTTACTGACTGTACAGAAACCAGGCCCTGATATAACCATAATGGTTGACTGGGCCTAACACATCAAGTTACTGACTGTACAGAAACCAGGCCCTGATATAACCATAATGGTTGACTGGGCCTAACACATCAAGTTACTGACTGTACAGAAACCAGGCCCTGATATAACCGTAATGGTTGACTGGGCATAACACACCAAGTTACGTACTTACTGTACAGAAACCAGGCCCTGATATAACCGTAATGGTTGACTGGGCATAACACACCAAGTTACGTACTTACTGTACAGAAACCAGGCCCTGATATAACCGTAATGGTTGACTGGGCATAACACATCAAGTTACTTACTTACTGTACAGAAACCTGGCCCTGATATAACCATAATGGTTGACTGGGCGTAACACACCAAGTTGCATACTTATGGTGCAGAAACATGATGGAAACAGTGTTCTTTGTGTTTGCAGTCTGACTAGGAGAAGTGGAGACAAGCTTCAGTCTTCCGCTCCATGTGTGTTGGCCTGTATGTATGCATGAATGAATGAATGAATGAATGAATGAATGAATGAACAGCTCTTTCATGCTTGTTTTGCGTTGCATGTATTCGTCCTACTGGTGCAGTGGAGGTTGCACTGGCTGTTTGATGACTGTCGTCTGGTGCTTGCAGTCATCGTACTGGTGTGGTGGTGGCCGCAAACGGACATTCTCGGTGCATGAGAGGACAGAACACCAAGGCAGCCAGCACTTTGAACGGGAACCAGAAGGGCTGCCTGTTGGCATCAAAATGATTCACCTGAGAAAGGTCAGTCATCAAAATGATTCACCTGAGAAAGGTCAGTCATCAGCATGATTCACCTGAGAAAGGTCAGTCATCAAAATGATTCACCTGAGAAAGGTCAGTCATCAGCATGATTCACCTGAGAAAGGTCAGTCATCAGCATGATTCACCTGAGAAAGGTCAGTCATCAAAATGATTCATCTGAGAAAGGTCAGTCATCAGCATGATTCGCCTGATAAAGGCAGTCAGCATGATTCACCTAAAAAAACAAAAGACAGTCATCAGCATGATTTACCTGAAAAAGGCAATCAGCAGCATGATTTACCTGAAAAAGGCACCATCAGCATGACCAGGCCTGCCCTTCAGTCAATTTCTAGATTAAATATTACTCTATTCAGTAAAGTATAGAGACAATAGACTATTGTCTCATGAGTAGATTACCTGAAAAAGGCACCATCAGCATGACCAGGCCTGCCCTTCAGTCAATTTCTAGATTAAATATTACTCTATTCAGTAAAGTATAGAGACAATAGACTATTGTCTCATGAGAGAATTGAACATAGCAAAATGGCATTTTGCATCAGGACAAACAAACATCCTAAACTGCATTCCAAAATCTGTATAAACATACCTCATATTCAACAGCCTCTCTGCATGTATCCACCCATCAACTTGTGTTTGCCATTTGCATACATGCTTGCCGCTGTGCAAATGCCTCATTGTCACACCCATCAACTTGTGTTTGCCATTTGCATACATGCTTGCCGCTGTGCAAATGCCTCATTGTCACACCCATCAACTTGTGTTTGCCATTTGCATACATGCTTGCCGCTGTGCAAATGCCTCATTTCCATACCCACAGGTGCAACACAAATGTCTGACACTTGGCCCCATTTGTTTCAGCAATTTGACCAGAAGAAGGTGGCAGTGAAGGACTCCACTCTAACCATGTACGAAGGGCAGATCACCGTGCTGCTGGGTCACAATGGAGCAGGGAAGACAACCACCATGTCCATGCTGACAGGTTGGCTCCCTTGCCACAACCCCATGATTATGCTGGCCTGTTAAGTTCTTGTTCCCGTCTTACTCCCAATCTTGTGTGGTGGCAGGTTGGCACTTGTATTTCCGTAGAACTTTGTCTTAAAAAACAACTGATCTGCAGAATGGAAAGGAAGGGGGGAGGGGGCCTGCCCCTTTAGTAAGATTCTACTACATTGGGGTGGGGGTGGGGGGGGGGGGGGGTAGTGCAGAATGGACCCAGACCTCTTTGAGCTTGGGACTTGGGTGTATTTAAAAGGTTATGACTTGGAGAATTAAAAAAATATGTTGTTGCATCATTTTGATGACCTGTTGCCATGGAAACAATCCAAGATGGCCGTCAAACACAATTATTTAAAAAGCTTAAAACTCCAAAATCTTTGCATGCAGATTCAGTTTCTTTTCACAGTTAGTACATACATGATGTTATCTTCACTTTTACCAAGGCTTTTGTGGTTATTATGCTTTTCCTTTATTTTATTATATTATTGACAGTTTATGCTTGTAAAAATGATACCAATAATATTTCAAATCGTCATAAAACTTAATCAATATCACCATCTACAAATCATATGGTAAAAGTAACAATCAATACATATACAAACACCATGCAAACTTTCAAGACTCTGCCTTTACTCAAAGCGGAGCCTTAGGGTTTTACAATTGAGTAAATGGTGTAAAAGTGAGAATGTGAGAAAACGCACATGAAAAGAAAGAAAAGCATCTTACTTGATATGAATCCCCTTGACATTTATTAACAAATTATGCATGTTAAAGACACTATGCATGCAAAATAAGTTACTGAACAGTTACAGAGATGTTAAAGTGTCCAAAGCAGCCCCTATCTCATTGTCATCCAAAAAGACAATTTGGTTGATTTTGCACCCCTGTGTCGCCTATTGTGTGATCAGAAAATTAAACGGGGCAAAATGGGCATGTGTGCATCACAACAAACAAACATCATGAATTGCATTTCAAAATCAGTATTGCCTTTATTCAACACCATCTCTGCTTGTACCCATCCATCAACTCCAGCTGACCATTGGCATACATGCTTATTGCTGTGCAAACTCCTCATTGTCAAACTCTGCATGTACCCATCCATCCACTTCAGCTGACCATTGGCATGCATGCTTATTGCTGTGCAAACTCCTCATTGTCAAACTCCTCATTGTCAAACTGCATGTACCCATCCATCCACTTCAGCTGACCATTGGCATGCATGCTTATTGCTGTGCAAACTCCTCATTGTCAAACCCACAAGGTGCAACGCAAGTGGCTGATGCTTTCTTGGCGTGGTGACAGTTTGGTGCTCATATTCCCAAAGAACTTTGTCATAAAAGAACAATCCTAGATCAGCTGTGTGGAATCAGCACACAAGGAGTGCTCCAAAGACGTCACACAAAGACATCCCACAAACACAACAACAAAGACGTCACACAAACACAACAACAAAGACATCACACAAACACAACAACAAAGACGTCACACAAACACAACAACAAAGACGCCACACAAAGATGTCACACAAACACAACAACAAAGACGTCACACAACAAACAAGACCACACAAACAACAACAAAGACATCACACAAACACAACACCAAAGATGTCACACAAAGACGTCACACAAACACAACAACAAAGATGTCACACAAACACAACAACAAAGATGTCATACAAACACAACAACAAATACATCACACAAAGATGTCACACAAACACAACAACAAAGACGTCACACAAACTCAACAACAAAGACGTCACACAAACACAACAACAAAGACGTCACACAAACACAACAGCAAAGATATCACACAAACACAACAATAAAGACATCACACAAACACAACAACAAAGACATCACACAAACATAACAACAAAGATGTCACACAAACACAACAACAGAGACCTCACACAAACACAACAACAAAGACGTCAAACACAACAACAAAGATGTCACACAAACACAACAACAAAGACATCACACAAAGATGTCACACAAACACAACAACAAAGACGTCACACAAACACAACAACAAAGACATCACACAAACACAGCAACAAAGATGTCACACAAACACAGCAACAAAGATGTCACACAAACACAACAACAAAGACGTCACACAAACACAACAACAAAGACGTCACACAAACACAACAACAAAGACATCACACAAACACAACAACAAAGACGTCACACAAACACAGCAACAAAGACATCACACAAACACAACAACAAAGATGTCACACAAACACGACAACAAAGATGTCACACAAACACAGCAACAAAGCTGTCACACAAACACAACAACAAAGATGTCATACAAAGACAACAACAAATACACACACACAAAGACTGTCACACAAACACAACCAACACAAAGAATCACACAACACAACACAAAGATCACACAACACAACAACAAAGAATCACACAACAACACAAAGATGTCACACAAACACAACAACAAAGAATCACACAAACACACAACAGAAGAGTCACACAAACACAACAACAAGATGCACACAAACACACAACAAAGATGTCACACAAACACAACAACAAAGATGTCCAACACACAAAGAGTCACACAAACACAAGCAACAAAGACAAACACACAAAAACACAACAACAAAGATGTCACACAAACACAACAACAAAGATGTCACACAATAACAACAGCAACAAAGATGTCACACAAACACAACAAAAAGATGTCACACAAACACAACAACAAAGATGTCACACAAACACAACAACAAAGACATCACACAAAAGATGTCACACAAAACACAACAACAAAGATGTCACACACAAACACAACAAAGATGTCACACAAACACAACAACAAAGACATCACACAATACAACAACAAAGCACACAAAGATGTCACACAAACACAACAACAAAGATGTCACACAAACAAGCAACAAAGAGTCCAAGTGACACACTAAAAGATGTCACACAAACACAAAACAAAGACTCACACAAACTACAACAGCAAAGACTCACACAAACACAACAAAAGAGTTGGGCACACAAACAAAAGTTGTCCAAACACACAGATGTCACTCGACCACAGAGTCAACTGAGATGGTCACACAAAGCCCTACAATCAGACGAGATGGGCACACAGAGACTCGGCTCTCAAAGATGTCACACAAACTCGGCAACTAAGATTTTTAAACACACAGAGACAAAACAAAGATGTCACACAAACACAACACAAGATGTAAACAAAATCAACAACAAAGATGTCACACAAACCAAAGTGTCACACAACAACACAAGACATCACACAAACACGAACAACGAGATGTCACACAAACACAACAACAAGATGTCACACAAAACAGCAACAAAGTTCACACAACACAAAAGATGTCACACAAACACAGCAACAAAGATGTCACACAAAACAACAACAACATCACCAAGTTGCACACAAGCATAACCTTTCTACACAACATGGCACAAGAGTAACATACAAGTGTACATAAACACACAGAGGACTCCTCAATCATTGCCAGTAAGATGTACTATATGGCACTCAGAGACTGGTTGCCTACGGTATGACTTTCTCCTACTGCGGATGTAATAAAGAGTCATAATACACTAGAGACGCGTCATCCGTTGGGTGACTTACTAGGTCTTACTCAGTTTTGATTGTTTGTTTAGATGGTCACACAGGATGTGACTGTCTGGTCTTGCTGTAATGATTTGTTGAGATGGCACACATATTGACTGTCTGGTCTTGCTGTAATGATTTGTCCTGAGATGGTCACACAGTATGTGACTGTCTGGTCTTCTGAAATGATTTGTCCTGAGATGGTCACACAGGATGTGACTGTCTGGTCTTGCTGTAATGATTTGTTTTGAGATGGACACACAGGATGTGACTGTCTGGTCTTGCTGTAATGATTTGTCCTGAGATGGTCACACAGATGTGACTGTCTGGTCTTGCTGTAATGATTTGTTTTGAGATGGACACACAAGATGTGACTGTCTGGTCTTACTTAATGATTTGTCCTGAGATGGCACACAGTATGTGACTGTCTGGTCTTGCTGTAATGATTGTCCTGAGATGGACACAACAGATGACTGTCTACTACATGCTAAAAGATTTGTCCTAATGACACAAAAAAGATCTGACTGTCTGTCTTACTGTAATGATTTGTCCTGAGATGGTCACACAGGATAACTGTCTGGTCTTGCTGTAATGATTTGTCCTGAGATGGTACACAGTAGTGACTGTCTGGTCTTGCTGTAATGATTTGTCCTGAGATGGTCACACAGGATTTGACTGTCTGGTCTTGCTGTAATGATTTGTTCTGAGATGGTCACACAGGATGTGACTGTCTGGTCTTCTGTAATGATTTGTCCTGAGATGGCACACAGGATGTGACTGTCTGGTCTTGCTGTAATGATTTGTCCTGAGATGGTCACACAGTATGTGACTGTCTGGTCTTGCTGTAATGATTTGTCCTGAGATGGTCACACGGGTATGTGACTGTCTGGTCTTGCTGTAATGATTTGTCCTGAGATGGTCACACAGTATGTGACTGTCTGGTCTTGCTGTAATGATTTGTCCTGAGATGGCACACAGGATGTGACTGTCTGGTCTTGCTGTAATGATTTGTCCTGAGATGGTCACACAGTATGTGACTGTCTGGTCTTGCTGTAATGATTTGTTTTGAGATGGACACACAGGATGTGACTGTCTGGTCTTGCTGTAATGATTTGTCCTGAGATGGTCACACAGATGTGACTGTCTGGTCTTGCTGTAATGATTTGTCCTGAGATGGTCACACAGTATGTGACTGTCTGGTCTTGCTGTAATGATTTGTTTTGAGATGGACACACAGGATGTGACTGTCTGGTCTTGCTGTAATGATTTGTCCTGAGATGGTCACACAGGATGTGACTGTCTGGTCTTGCTGTAATGATTTGTTTTGAGATGGACACACAGGATGTGACTGTCTGGTCTTGCTGTAATGATTTGTCCTGAGATGGTCACACGGGTATGTGACTGTCTGGTCTTGCTGTAATGATTTGTTTTGAGATGGACACACAGGATGTGACTGTCTGGTCTTGCTGTAATGATTTGTCCTGAGATGGTCACACAGGATTGACTGTCTGGTCTTGCTGTAATGATTTGTCCTGAGATGGTCACACAGGATGTGACTGTCTGGTCTTGCTGTAATGATTTGTCCTGAGATGGTCACACAGGATGTGACTGTCTGGTCTTGCTGTAATGATTTGTCCTGAGATGGTCACACAGTATGTGACTGTCTGGTCTTGCTGTAATGATTTGTCCTGAGATGGTCACACAGTATGTGACTGTCTGGTCTTGCTGTAATGATTTGTCCTGAGATGGTCACACAGTATGTGACTGTCTGGTCTTGCTGTAATGATTTGTCTTGAGATGGTCACACAGTATGTGACTGTCTGGTCTTGCTGTAATGATTTGTTTTGAGATGGACACACAGGATGTGACTGTCTGGTCTTGCTGTAATGATTTGTCCTGAGATGGTCACACAGTATGTGACTGTCTGGTCTTGCTGTAATGATTTGTTTTGAGATGGACACACAGGATGTGACTGTCTGGTCTTGCTGTAATGATTTGTCCTGAGATGGTCACACAGATGTGACTGTCTGGTCTTGCTGTAATGATTTGTTTTGAGATGGACACACAGGATGTGACTGTCTGGTCTTGCTGTAATGATTTGTCCTGAGATGGTCACACAGTATGTGACTGTCTGGTCTTGCTGTAATGATTTGTTTTGAGATCACCAGGATACGCGGCATTGTCAATGGCAACAGGATGTGACTGTCTGGTCTTGCTGTAATGATTTGTCCTGAGATGGTCACACAGTATGTGACTGTCTGGTCTTGCTGTAATGATTTGTCCTGAGATGGTCACACAGTATGTGACTGTCTGGTCTTGCTGTAATGATTTGTTTTGAGATGGACACACAGGATATGACTGTCTGGTCTTGCTGTAATGATTTAATAATAATAATGGAAATCTGTAAAGTGCCTACCCTGCGGCTTAAAGCGCTGAGCAAGCATACACACATCATGTATGTCGAGATGGAAAATGTTATCCTTTTTTTTTTTTAAATGTATATATATATATCAACAAGTGTTCAAGCATAATTATGCAAAAGATGCACACACACACACACACACACACACACACACACACACACACACACACACACACACACACACACACTGTACAGACTGATAGGAGTGAAGGACAATGTGGCTTAACTGAAATATTCTGAGAAGAGAAATGTCTTGAGTTGACTTTTGAAGGAAGAGAGAATAGCAGAGTGCCTGATGTCTTGGGGGAGATTGTTCCAGATGTAGGGGCCAAAGTATGAGAAAGTGTGAAATGATTTGTCCCAAGATGGTCACACAGGATGTGACTGTCTGGTCTTGCTCTAATGATTTGTTTTGAGATGGACACACAGGATGTGACTGTCTGGTTTTGCTCTAATGGCATGACGCAGATTGCTCTTGTCTCAGGTTTCCTGCCACCATCATCAGGAACAGCCATTGTCAATGGCTATGACATTCGCACGGACATCAACAAGGTGCGCAGTAACCTGGGACTGTGTCCGCAGCACAACATCCTGTTTGACACGCTCACCGTAGATGAACATCTCCACTTCTTTGCTCGGGTGAGTTGTGTTCCTTACTGGTTGTGTGTGACCTCTGTCATGTGTTCCTTACTGGTTGTGTGTGACCTCTGCCATGTGTTCCTTACTGGTTGTGTGTGCCCTCTGCCATGTGTTCCTTACTGGTTGTGTGTGACCTCAGCCATGTGTTCCTTACTGGTTGTGTGTGACCTCTGCCATGTGTTCCTTACTGGTTGAGTGTGACCTCTGCCATGCATTCCTTACTGGTTGTGTGTGACCTGTGCCATGTGTTCCTTACTGGTTGTGTGTGACCTGTGCCATGTGTTCCTTACTGGTTGTGTGTGCCCTCTGCCATGCATTCCTTACTGGTTATTGCAGTCATCTACATGTGACTTCTTTTTTCAAGGGGGGGGGGGGGGGGGGGGGGGAGGGGGTTGCAACATGTTTTTAGGTTCATTCACCAGGTAGCTAGCAAAATGTGGTGATTTGCATTGTGTGTATCTGCACTGCAACAAAGGTGTTTCTGTGCTGTGTCTGCACTGCAGTAAAGGTGTTTGTGCTGTGTCTGCACTGCAGTAAAGGTGTTTCTGTGCTGTCTGCACTGCAATAAAGGTGTTTGTGTGCTGTCTGCACTGCAGTAAAGGTGTTTCTGTGCTGTGTCTGCACTGCAGTAAAGGTGTTTCTGTGCTGTCTGCACTGCAGTAAAGGTGTTTGTGCTGTGTCTGCACTGCAATAAAGGTGTTTTTGTGCTGTCTGCACTGCAGTAAAGGTGTTTGTGCTGTGTCTGCACTGCAATAAAGGTGTTTGTGTGCTGTCTGCACTGCAGTAAAGGTGTTTTGTGTGTGTCTGCACTGCAGTAAAGGTGTTTCTGTGCTGTGTCTGCACTGCAGTAAAGGTGTTTGTGTGCTGTCTGCACTGCAATAAAGGTGTTTGTGTGCTGTCTGCACTGCAGTAAAGGTGTTTGTGTGCTGTCTGCACTGCAGTAAAGGTGTTTGTGCTGTGTCTGCACTGCAGTAAAGGTGTTTGTGCTGTGTCTGCACTGCAATAAAGGTGTTTGTGTGCTGTATCTGCAGTGCAATAAAGGTGTTTGTGCTGTGTCTGCACTGCAGTGAAGGTGTTTCTGTGCTGTCTGCACTGCAGCAAAGGTGTTTGTGTGCTGTGTCTGCAGTGCAATAAAGGTGTTTGTGCTGTGTCCGCATTGCAGTAAAGGTGTTTGTGCTGTGTCCGCACTGCAGTAAAATGGTCTGTGCTGCATCTGCAGTGCAGTAAAACTTTAAGTGCCTGCAATGCAATAAAATGGTCCCCTGCTGTGCCTACAATTTGATCAAAGTGCCTGCAATAAAAGTGTTTCTGTGTCTCCACTTTGCCTCAATAAAAATGTGCTGTGTTTCACTAAAGGTGTCTGCACTGTGTCTCAATAAAAGTGTCTGCACTGTGTCTCAGTAAAAGTGTCTGTGCAATAAAAGTGTCTGCACTGTGTCTCAGTAAAAGTGTCTGTGCAATAAAAGTGTCTGCACTGTGTCTCAGTAAAAGTGTCTGTGCAATAAAAGGTGTCTGCACTGTGTCTCAGTAAAAGTGCACTGTGTCTCAGTAAAAGGTGTCTGCACTGTGTCTCAGTAAAAGGTGTCTGCACTGTGTCTCAGTAAAAGTGTCTGCACTGTGTCTCAGTAAAAGGTGTCTGCACTGTGTCTCAGTAAAAGTGTCTGCACTGTGTCTCAGAAAAGAGGGTCTGCACTGTGTCTCAGTAAAAGGGTCTGCACTGTGTCTCAGTAAAAGGGTCTGCACTGTGTCTCAGTAAAAGGGTCTGCACTGTGTCTCAGTAAAAGGGTCTGCACTGTGTCTCAATAAAAGGGTCTGTGCTGTGTCTCGGTAAACAATGTCTGTGCTGTCTCAGTAAAAGTGTATGCTGTCTCAATAAAAATGCCTGTGCTGTGTCTCAATAAAAGTGTCTGTGTTGTCTCAAAAAACAAAAACAACAAAAAATTTGCCTGTGCTGTGCTCAATAAAAGTGTCTGTGTTGTCTCAACAAAACAAAAACAACCAAAAATTGTGCTATCTGTGCTGTGTCTCAATAAAAGTGTCTGTGTTGTCTCAACAAAACAAAAACAACCAAAAATTGTGCTATCTGTGCTGTGTCTCAATAAAAGTGTCTGTGTTGTCTCAACAAAACAAAACAACCAAAAATTGTGCTATCTGTGCTGTGTCTCAATAAAAGTGTCTGTGTTGTCTCAACAAAAAAAAAAAAGTGTTTTGGCTGTCTCAATAAAAGTGTCTGTGCTGTGTGCACTAATGTGCTGTGTCTCAATAAAAATTTTCCCCTTTTCTCACTAAAAGTTTTGCTGTGTCTCAGTAAAAGTGTGCTGTCTCACTAAAAGTGTCTGCGCTGTGTCTCACTAAAAGTGTCTGCGCTGTGTCTCACTAAAAGTTTTGGCTGTTCTCACTAAAAGTGTCTGTGCTGTGTCTCACTAAAAGTGTCCGCGCTGTGTCTCACTAAAAGTGTCCGCGCTGTGTCTCACTCCAGATGAAAGGCTGTCCCAGGGAGGAGACAGCAGCGGCAGTGGCAGCCATGGCCAAGGAAGTGGGACTGGAGACGAAGAGAAAGGCTCAGGCCAGAACACTCTCAGGGGGACAGAAACGTAAACTCAGTGTTGGCATCGCGCTCATTGGTGGATCCAAGGTGGGGCTCACAGTTGGATTAGATGAGTGCTTGTTGTAGTCTGAGATGACCTTGACCCATTTATAGGGTCAGAGGAAAGTCAGTTTGCTCCTTTATCTTATTGTGGTGGTTATTTCCCTGAGGTTAAGACTGTTTGGCAGTTTGCTTTCAAAAAGCATACAAAAGGACATACAGTGAGTGGGCAGGTTTGAATCCTAGATGTAGTCAAATGATGCTTCACAAAATAGTGTTCCTTACAGCCATTTGACCCTGAGTTCTCATGCATCAATTTTTGTTTAAATGGGAGAGGGGTCAAGGGGGTTGTTTTCACTTTGATTGTATTCATTTTTACCTCAGAAAGGATTGGACTACACAGATTGCAATATGAATTTGTACAGTTTTGGCCAGTGGGGAGCAGACAGGCTGTTAGACCATCAGCTCAGTAGATCTTATTGGTCAAAATTTAATTTTAAACTGGTCAGTTATGTAATTGTACATGTAACCTCTTCTTTCTTTCTTTTTTTTTTTGGGGGGGGGGGGGGGGATGTGTCATATCTCACTTTTTTCTTTCTTTCTTTTTTCCCCTGATAGATTGTTATTTTGGATGAGCCAACATCAGGGATGGACCCAGCTGCTCGGCGTCAGACATGGGACATCCTTCAGCGAAACCGCGCTGGCCGCACACTGCTGCTCTCCACCCACTTCATGGACGAGGCCGACCTGCTGGGCGACCGCATCGCCATCATGGCCCATGGCGTCATCAAGTGCTGTGGCACCTCCATGTTCCTGAAGAAATGCTATGGTAGGGGGCACTGTGGCTGGGGACAGGCATTGTAATACTCTCCGCTCCTGCAGAGGTGGTGCAGTGTGTTAATGCTGTGGGCTTGCAAACACTTCCTGCCCTTCGTATGCTGCTTGGTGTTTGTCAGTGCACTGTGGGGGTTGTCAAGATCTGCCAGTCAGTGAAAACATAAGGCTGATTCGGTTCTTTGTCTCTTCAAAAGGGCTAGACCCTGGGTCCATTAACCGCTCTGTCTTGGGTTAGATGTCTGCCTTACTGTGCCATGCCACCTGCTCACTGCCATCTGTCAAGCTTCAGGCTAGCGGACCGAGTGTCTAGTCCTGAGAAGATGAAGAACTGAGTCCCTTTGCTGCAGATTTGCTCAGCTTCAAGAACCCAGGGTTGAAAAAAATCCCATCCTGCAGCAGTTTCACTAATGTCTAGACTGGATCAGGCTGGTTAGTGCATCTCTGCCACCGCTGGCTTTCCTCCAGGAAAAGACACAATCATTACTCCTTTATCTGAACAGGACATGTCTTCAGCAAGAGAACAAAATCTGGAGGAAAAGGGTGCAGCGGGGATCTTTGGAACCCTGTCTTCTGCAGCATTCCATCCGCAGAGAGTCGTCAGCATTTCTCCACAGGATTCTGCTGTACTGCAGTGTATTGTGTACCATACTGAGGTATACTGTACTGCAGTGTATTGTGTACCATACTGAGGTATACTGTACTGCAGTGTATTGTGCACCATACTGAGCTATGTATACTGTGTTGTATTGTGCTCAGTATATTGTGTACCAGATTGAGTTATACTGTGTTGTATCATGCTGCAGTGTCTTGTGTAATAATGTATTGTGCTAAATTGCCTTCTATTGGATTGTGTTGTTTTGTGCTGTGCTCCTTTGTGTTGTGTTCAACTGCCTGCATTGTATTGTGCCAAATTCTGTCATGTTGTACAGCTGTGTGTAATATTGTATTTCAGGCGCAGGCTATCACCTGGTGATGGTGAAAGGGCCTCAGTGTGACGTGTTGGCGGTGACAGCTGTGTGTAATATTGTATTTCAGGCGCAGGCTATCACCTGGTGATGGTGAAAGGGCCTCAGTGTGACGTGTTGGCGGTGACAGCTGTGTGTAATATTGTATTTCAGGCGCAGGCTATCACCTGGTGATGGTGAAAGGGCCTCAGTGTGACGTGTTGGCGGTGACAGCTGCTGTGCAAAGGGAGGTGAACGGGGCCCGGCTGGAGAGTGAGATTGGGGCAGAGTTGTCCTACCTGCTGCCGGAAGAAGAAGTGTCCAAGTTTGTGAAGCTGTTCCGAGTGATGGAGTCCGAGAGTGAGAAACTGGGCATCACCAGCTTTGGGGCCACGGCCACCACCATGGAGGAAGTATTTCTCAAGTAAGCAAGTTTGCACTCACAGCCAGAGTGAGTTCACTGAAAGTGTGCCTACACAGAAAGCAGGCATTCACAGAAAGTTTGAATTCACTGAAAATGTGCATTCACAGCAAGTGTGATTCAAAGAAAGTTTGAAATCACAAAAAATGTGCATTCACAGCAATTGTGCCTTCACAGCAAATTTGAATTCACTGAAAATATTCACTGCAACTGTGCATCCACAGAACATAATTATGTGTGTTCTCAAAAGGTTTGAGTTCACTGAAAATGTGCATTCACAGCAAGTTTGAAATCACTGAAAATGTGTATTCACAGCAAATGTGCATTCACAGAAAGTGTGCACTCACAAAGTCTGAATTCACTGAAAATGTGCATTCACAGAAGTGTGCATTCATAGCAAGTTTGAATTTACAGCAAGTGCGCACAGACAAAATGTGAGCATAGACAAAGCACACAGGATGCAGGTTTGCAGACATGTGCATTTACAGAACACAGACAGTACTAACACATCAGTCTCAGAGCTTGTGTAGTACAGAATACATACATCATGGAACACAGTTATGCATCATTCAGAGAACATGTGTAACACAAAACAAGCACATCATGAAATGCATCATTTACACAGCATCTGTAGCACAGAACACATCAGGAAAAACCAGCATCATTCACAGAACATGTGTAGCACAGAACATGTACATTCAGAACACATGTACTGTTCACAGAACAAATACATCACAGAAAACATATTCGCAGAGTGTGTATCACAGAATGTGTACATTCAGAATACATGTCCTATTCAGTAGCATTTCACAGAATGCATGCAGCCAAAGACTATTCATTATTCACAGAACAAGCAGACTGCATGACATGTGTACCATTCACAAATAAACCTACAGAATACAGAATCTCTATTGTCTATGAATAACATAGAAATTTGCCTTACGACTGCATAAAAGATACAAATAACATAACACACAGTATAATAATACATAAACATGAGTACACATAAAACACAGAGTACTTTATCGTAGAGTCTGGAGGGCACACACACATCCGAAACAGTCACGTACCCCACCCACACGGCATCAACACATGCACTCACAGGTCAAGCATTTTCAACAAATAAGAAAAGTACAACTCATCCAATTCAACCCAAACAGACAAAATACCTACACACGAACATCTCTGTTCAGACCAGTACTATCACATAAATAATAAAAACCTGCATTAGTTACAGAACAAACAGACTGCATGATATGTGTACCATTCACAAACAAACCTGCATTAGTTACAGAACAAACAGACTGCATGATATGTGTACCATTCACAAACAAACCTGCATTAGTTACAGAACAAACAGACTGCATGATATGTGTACCATTCACAAACAAACCTGCATTAGTTACAGAACAAGCAGACTGCGTGACATGTGTGCCGTTCAATCTACAGCTAGCATGCACTATTCACAGATCGTGTGTATTGGTTACAGTACATATGCGTTATTTACAGAACGTATGCATTCTTCATGGAACTTATGTTTCACAGGTTACATTAATTCTTCACAAAATAATAATAATACTGAAATATTTCTAAAATCTAAACCTCTAACATGAAAACAGCTTTGGCATGTTGTACAAAATTCAAATATAAACTACATCCATGGTGAGATACCTCAAGCAGAAAACAACAATAACAATTACTACAAGCAATTCAAATCACAAGAAGCTAAACAAGCAAGACCTACATTACACACACATACACATGAACACACACACACAGCTCATCAATCGACTGAGATAATTTAAGAGCAAGTGTGTGTCGACCTTGCTAGCAGCCATATGTTTTAAACAGATGGGTCTTCAAAGCAGTTTTAAGTGCAGTGGTTGACTGACTGTGTTCAGTTTCACAAGACAGGGAATTCCAGAACATATGTATTATTTACAAAACACACGCATGACATAATTTATTCATGCATGGTAGTAAACAAAATTCACACACACACACACACACACACACACACACACACACACACACACACACACACACACACACACACACACACACACACACACACACACACACACACACACACACACACACACACACACACACACACACACACACACACACACACACACACACACACACACACACACACACACACACACACACACACACACACACACACACACACACACACACACACACACTCAAACAATCAAGCCACTTTTATTCTTTATCAAAGTACAGAAATAATGCCCATCTTGCCGGTGGCCATACTTGTACATGATGTGTACTTACTTGTTCATTTCAGCCTTTATGGTGCTCCCATGGTGATTTGCTGACATACTTGTCCACTGGTTCCTTGACTTGTCTAACAGAATGTGGACAGATGAATAACTCATTTGAAGGCAATTTTCCATGAAGATAGTGTTGCTATTGAAAAAGTCATTTACCTAGAGTTCTGTGTCCAGAGTTGGTGCCAGTGGAACAGCAGAGGAAACAGATGACAGCACGGAATCCTCTGATGTCCTGAGTAATGTCTCTGCCAATTCTCCTGTCGTCGATGGTGTCACAAACCGTGGCTACACCGCTGCCTGTCCAGAGAGCTATAGCAAGGGGATGAATGGAGTATCTGCACATGATGCTGTCATCAATGCCTCCAATTTTCTGGGTAGGTGTGACCTTGTAGTGTCATTAATGCCTTCGTGTTGATGGGTGGGTGTGACCTTGTAGTGTCATTGATGCCTTCGTGTTGATGGGTGGGTGTGACCTTGTAGTGTCATTGATGCCTTCGTGTTGATGGGTGGGTGTGACCTTGTAGTGTCATTGATGCCTTCGTGTTGATGGGTGGGTGTGACCTTGTAGTGTCATTGATGCCTTCATGTTGATGGGTGGGTGTGACCTTGTAGTGTCATTGATGCCTTCATGTTGATGGGTGGGTGTGACCTTGTAGTGTCATTGATGCCTTCGTGGTGATGGGTAGGTGTGACCTTGTGTCATTGACACTTCCAGGTTGCTAGGTAGATGTAACTTTGTAGTATAATTAATCCCTCCAAGTTGCTGAGTAGGTGTGACCTTACATGTCATCAGTGTCTCCAAGTTGCTGATCAGATGTGACCTTGGAGTGTCATCAATATCTCTAAGTTGCTAGTCAAATATGACCTTATAGTGTCATCAATGTCTTCAAGTTGCTGGTTAGATGTGACCTTATTGTGTCATCCATGTGTCCAAGTTGCTGGATAGGTGTGACTGTACAGTGTCATTGTTGCCTCGGTTGGTGTAACCTTGTAGTGTCAGTGATGCCTCCAAGTTGCTGGGTAGGTGTGACCTTGTCATTGATGTTCCTAAGTTGCTTGGTAAGCGTCATTTTGCAGTGCACTATATTATCAATGCATCCAATCTAAAATGTAATGATGAAAATGGTGCAAATATTTGATCACAGCTTTTTCTCAGAAGTTGTTATGTGAAGAAATGTAAAACTTGACCTGATGACAGCAAGCATTAGCATTTGTCTTCTGATGCTAATTCTGTGACCATGGCCAGACTGTACCTGATGACAGCAAGCGTTAGCATTTGTCTGCTGATGCTAATTCTGTGACCATGGCCAAACTTCACTGTCATAGTATTGCTTGGAATGTAGGTTTGCTGCGGTAACAAAAGCTGAATTTCAGAATGTGGGAAGTAATTACTCCTTTCTTTCTTGTTTCTCTTGAATATTTTTGTGTGTGTGGCTGTAGATGTTTATGTGCAAGTCCTTTTGAGTGAGTGGGTTTTGTTGTTTCTGCTTTGCTTTGTTTGCATTGTTTTCATTTCTTCTCTGGTTTTCCAAACAAATTTTGTTTTGCAGTGTCAGAAGCCCTGGACAACAACTTCCTGCGTCTGTCAGGGGTTGACCTTGACTTGTCACGCTTCTGGGGGATGTTTGTGAAGAAGGCCATCCACACCCTGCGCAATCGTGTGATCTCCACCGTGCAGCTGGCCTTGCCTGTCATCTTCACCATCGCTGCTCTCACTGTCGACAAGGTCAGCCAGGGTCTGCATGGTGCACCATCAGCTGGATCCTCCTCTGATTGGTGCTGGTTACCAGTGGTGTAACGTAAGCTTGATTGGTGCTGGTTACCAGTGGTGTAACGTAAGCTTGATTGGTGCTGGTTACCAGTGGTGTAACGTAAGCTTGATTGGTGCTGGTTACCAATGGTGTAACGTAAGCTTGATTGGTGCTGGTTACCAGTGGTGTAACGTAAGCTTGATTGGTGCTGGTTACCAATGGTGCACCATGCACTTGATCCTTCTCAGATTGGTGCTAATAACCAATGGTGGACATGGTGGAGGGCACACCTGCATGATAGTTACTGGCCTGTACTGCCCTGCATATCTGCCACAATCAGTCACTGGCCTGTACTGTTCAGTACATCTGCCACAACCACTGGCCTGTACTGTCCAGTACATCTGCCACAATCAGTCACTGGCCTGTACTGTTCAGTACATCTGCCACAATCAGTCACTGGCCTGTACTGTTCAGTACATCTGCCACAACCACTGGCCTGTACTGTTCAGTACATCTGCCACAATCAGTCACTGGCCTGTACTGTTCAGTACATCTGCCACAACCACTGGCCTGTACTGTCCAGTACATCTGCCACAATCACTAGCCTGTACTGCCCAGTACAGCTGTCACAGTCACAAACTCTAGGCATCAGTGTGCAACTTGGACTAACAACTGCCATAATTGGCTAAACCACAAGCCTCTGTTTGGGCGGAAATGGCAGTAAGTTTGTGACATACAACTCGGGCTGTATCAGAATTTTGTTGTAATCACCAACAGCACAAATAAACCATAAAGACCCATTTGTTTGAATCAAGATACACCTATTTCTTTGCCCAGGGTGGACTCGCCTATGTCTGTGTGTGCTTCAGTGCAACTGCAGCATGGTCATATATATCAGTACTGTGCAAACCATCATCACCACCACCATCCTTCTTGTCATCATCATCATCCTCATCCTCATCATCAGCTGTTGCCTTGAGGTCCCTAAACACCCACTTGTTCAGGTTCGACCTAAGGACATCAACGACCAGGCCCGTACCATGAACCTTGGAATGTTTGATGGCACCATCTCCGCCTACAGTTCTGGTGGCATCAACAGCACAGCACTCTCCACAGCCCTGGGCAGCAACTACTCCACTCTCTTCTCTGGTGCCAACACCATTCAGGCAATGAACCGCACTCAGTACCCAGACGTCAACCAGTTCTACCTGCACCAGGCCCGTCAGGTGGGGCTGTACACCTACAACAAGCAGGTGGTGATTGGTGCCGTCTTTGAGCCCCAGGCAGGGACTTCTGATGTGGATGCCACGGCCTGGTACAGCGGTCAGCCCTACCATGCCATGCCGGTGGCCCTGGCCTACCTCATGAACGCCTTCGCTCGCCAGGTGAGCATTGGGCAGCGGAGAGGCTGAGGCTTGTTTGGAGATGGGCGGTGATGTGAAGTCAGAGGCATGCTGTATAATGATGATAATGAAGCACTCTTATGCAGCACCATTGCCCAGAAAAAAGGTCTGGAAGTGTGGGCTCTGTGAAAACAATAATGACAATGGCTGGCTCCTGTAGAGTGCAGACTTGTCCAACACAAATCTCAGTTATACCACTATTTTGCTGGCCTGTCATTTTTTATGATGGTTAGATCACTGGCTTCAGCATAGATATATTTTGGGTTCAGATCCTAGTTTCATAGCCTTTCCACTCATCACTCAGGGAGGTTGGTACATCACTGGCTTCAGCATGGATATATTTTGGGTTCAAATCCTAGTTTCATAGCCTTTCCACTCATCACTCAGGGAGGTTGGTACATCACTGGCTTCAGCATGGATATATTTTGGGTTCAAATCCTAGTTTCATAGCCTTTCCACTCATCACTCAGGGAGGTTGGTACATCACTGGCTTCAGCATGGATATATTTTGGGTTCAAATCCTAGTTTCATAGCCTTTCCACTCGTCACTCAGGGAGGTTGGTACATCACTCAGGGAGGTTGGTACATCACTCAGGGAGGTTGGTACATCACTCAGGGAGGTTGGTACATCACTCAGGGAGGCTGGTACATCACTCAGGGAGGCTGGTACATCACTCAGGGAGGTTGGTACATCACTCAGGGAGGTTGGTACATCACTCAGGGAGGCTGGTACATCACTCAGGGAGGCTGGTACATCACTCAGGGAGGCTGGTACATCACTCAGGGAGGCTGGTACATCACTCAGGGAGGCTGGTACATCACTCAGGGAGGCTGGTACATCACTCAGGGAGGTTGGTACATCACTCAGGGAGGTTGGTACATCACTCAGGGAGGCTGGTACATCACTGGCTGGCACAGGGTCTAGCCCTTGGCACAAAATGAGAAACGCGGTCTTGTGCGCCTCAGGTGTTTGAATGTTAAAGATCTCACTGCAGTTGATAAATATTCAGCTGTCAGTTTTCTGCTGTGCCACCCCACTCGTGTGCCATTGATGTATGTGTAGCAACATCTCTGTGTGTATGTGTAGCAACATCTCTGTGTGTATGTGTAGCAACATCTCTGTGTGTATGTGTAGCAACATCTCTGTGTGTATGTGTAGCAACATGTGTATGTGTAGCAACATCTGTGTGTGTATGTGTAGCAACATATGTGTGTGTATGTGTAGCAACATGTGATACATGACTACACTACGTTTTGCTACAAAGGGATGAGCAGTTCAGAAGATACTGTCTTCACGACATTGTTCAGCCACGCTGACCCCTGGACCGCAGGTAGCACAGTTAGGAAATGCGGGTCAGGGTCACTTTACAAAACTAACAGGATGTGAAATGAGATACTGGGGCCAAGCTGTGCTTCCCCATCAAGTGTCAGAACCTTCTGTCTATCCCAAGGCAGCTTGGTCTCCCTGGGTTAAAGTGAGTGAAAGGTGCCGAGTCAATGGTCCTATGCTTTCCTCAAATACCCTCCTGCTACCTTTCCACGGCCAGCATTCCCATTCAGGACAAGGGAATATTTATCATCAGTTGCATCAGTTAACGTTCTCTCAAGAGCAAAGGGTCGCCTCAGGACCTGTCCTTGGCCTTCGGTGTTAACAGAGAACTAACAGAGAGGTTACACACATCTCATCTCTGCCAGTCCTTGGTCACTTGATAGCAGATGCGGAGGACATAAGAGTGTCCTGACTGTACCTGTCATTGTGCCAGGTGACGACAGGTGATGCAGAGGAAATCACAGTGTCCTGACTGTACCTGTCATTGTGCCAGGTGACGACAGGTGATGCAGAGGAAATCACAGTGTCCTGACTGTACCTGTCATTGTGCCAGGTGACGACAGGTGATGCAGAGGAAATCACAGTGTCCTGACTGTACCTGTCATTGTGCCAGGTGACGACAGGTGATGCAGAGGAAATCACAGTGTCCTGACTGTACCTGTCATTGTGCCAGGTGACGACAGGTGATGCAGAGGAAATCACAGTGTCCTGACTGTACCTGTCATTGTGCCAGGTGACGACAGGTGATGCAGAGGAAATCACAGTGTCCTGACTGTACCTGTCATTGTGCCAGGTGACGACAGGTGATGCAGAGGAAATCACAGTGTCCTGACTGTACCTGTCATTGTGCCAGGTGACGACAGGTGATGCAGAGGAAATCACAGTGTCCTGACTGTACCTGTCATTGTGCCAGGTGACGACAGGTGATGCAGAGGAAATCACAGTGTCCTGACTGTACCTGTCATGTGCCAGGTGACGACAGGTGATGCAGAGGAAATCACAGTGTCCTGACTGTACCTGTCATTGTGCCAGGTGACGACAGGTGATGCAGAGGAAATCACAGTGTCCTGACTGTACCTGTCATTGTGCCAGGTGACAACAGGTGATGCAGAAGAAATCACAGTGTCCTGACTGTACCTGTCGTTGTGCCAGGTGACAGGTGATGCCCACACCATCACCACCATCAACCACCCAATGCCAAAAGGGGAGCTAGCGGCTGCCAAAGACTCCATGACAACAGCGCTGGCGCTGGGATTCTCCATCGGCTTCAGCATGCTCTTCGGCATGGCCTTCCTTACCTCCTCTTTCTGCCACTTCCTGATCCGCGAGCGGCAGACTGGCGCCAAGCACCTGCAGGTTGTCAGCGGGGTGGGGCCCTTTGCCTTCTGGGTGGCCTCCTTCGCCTGGGACTTCATCAACTACATCGTCCCCTGCCTCGTGCTGCTGGTCGTCTTCGCTGGCTTCCAGGTGAGAGTGAGGGCTTTCAGTACAATTCCTCTTCCAGGTGAGAGTGAGGGCTTTCAGTACAATTCATCTTCCAGGTGAGAGTGAGGGCTTTCAGTACAATTCACTTTCCAGGTGAAAGTGAGGGCTTTCATTACAATTCATCTTCCAGGTGAGAGTGAGGGCTTTCATTACAATTCATCCTCCAGGTAAATGCAAGGGCTTTCAGTACAATTCATGATGTGGGTCCTAGTACAGGTCTTGTTTCACATTACTTGCATCTTGCCATGGTCTGTCTGACAGGCAACATCACATGGGTCCTAGTACAGGTCTTGTTTCACATTACTTGCATCTTGCCATGGTCTGTCTGACAGGCAACATCACATGGGTCCTAGTGCAGGTCTTGTTTCACATTCCTTGCATCTTGCCATGATCTGTCTGACAGGCAACATCACATGGGTCCTAGTGCAGGTCTTGTTTCACATTACTTGCATCTTGCCATGGTCTGTCTGACAGGCAACATCACATGGGTCCTAGTGCAGGTCTTGTTTCACATTACTTGCATCTTGCCATGGTCTGTCTGACAGGAACATCACATGGGTCCTAGTACGTGCTACGTTTGGCATTACTTGCATGTTATTATGTTCACTTGTTTTGTTACAGTGTCAGATTTGAATGAGACAGTACAAAACATATCCAAATTTGCAGGATAAATCCATTTTTCAAGCAATGAAGAGACAAATGGTATAAAATCAGCGTTCATTTGAACCTTTTGTGTGTTTTGATTCTGTTTCACAACACTGAGACTCCGCTTTGTTTTGATTTTGGTTTTGTTGTTGTTGTTGGTACTGTGGTAGTAGCATTTGTCTTGATCGTACAAAATCTGACTCCAGTGCAGACCGGTTTGCGCAGATTTTCAATTTGCTTTCTTCAAAACTGTCTGAAAGGGGAGGTAAGCGTGGATCAGGGTCTCTGCACAGGACCTCCTTGGTGTGCGCTTGTTTCCTTGCTCAAGGTCGTCCTCTTTGTCCACTTCTTCCTCTTCTCTTTGTCACTTGTGTTTTTTTTGCTCACATCCATCCTCTTTGTCCACTTCTTCCTCTTCTCTTTGTAACTTGTTTCCTTGCTCAAGGTCATCCTCTTTGTCCACTTCTTCCGCTTCTCTTTGTTACCTTCTTTTTGCTCATGGTCGTCCTCTTTGTCCACTTCTTCCTCTTTGTCACTTGTTTCCTTGCTCATGGCCGTCCTCTTTGTCCACTTCTTCCTCTTCTCTTTGTCACTTGTTTCCTTGCTCATGGCCGTCCTCTTTGTCCACTTCTTCCGCTTCTCTTTGTCACTTTATTGTTTCCTTGCTCAAGGTCGTCCTCTTTGTCCACTTCTTCCTCTTCTCTTTGTCACTTTATTGTTTCTTTGCTCAAGGTCATCCTCTTTGTCCACTTCTTCCTCTTCTCTTTGTCACTTTATTGTTTCCTTGCTCAAGGTCGTCCTCTTTGTCCACTTCTTCCTCTTCTCTTTGTCACTTTATTGTTTCCTTGCTCAAGGTCGTCCTCTTTGTCCATGTCTTCCTCTTCTCTTTGTCACTTTATTGTTTCCTTGCTCAAGGTCATCCTCTTTGTCCACTTCTTCCTCTTCTCTTTGTCACTTTATTGTTTCCTTGCTCAAGGTCATCCTCTTTGTCCACTTCTTCCTCTTCTCTTTGTCACTTTATTGTTTCCTTCATGACCATCCTCTTTGTCCATGTCTTCCTCCTCCCTTGTTCACTTGTAGTCTTTGGTTCTCGTTGGTTTTTACCCCTGGGCCATGAGTTCAGTCAGTCGTTCTTCATTCAGAAACACAAAAGGAATATGTTATTGTACCTTTTAGACACTTGTGTATTCAAAATGTCTTGTGTTTACTGAGAACAAATCAATATTGTTGATTCTCGTATGTTCAGTTTATGTTTCTGATTTGTTTTTTAGTTGTTTTTTCTTTCTTGTTTTATGTTATTGCTTTTTTTGTTCTTTTTCTTGTTATTCAACTGGAGTGGGGAGTGTTGCCCCATTTTATTCAATATTATTGTATTTGCATGTGATTGAAATCAGAGAAACTGGTTCTTGTCCTCTTCCTTCATGAGTCTGAGGCTGAGCTGTGGCTGTGTGGCAGGTGGAGGCCTACACAGACGACGGCAACTTGGGTCTGGTGCTGCTGGTGCTTGTTGTCTTCGGCCTGGCCGTTATCCCCTTCACCTACATCCTGCAGTTCCTCTTCTCCACCCCAGCCACCGGCTTTGTCGTCCTCATCATCCTCGCCATCATTTCAGGTAAGGACTGTATGGCCATCATCGTCTAGATCTAATCATAGCAACAACAGATAGTTCTGATGAAGTGCTCTTCTCTAACCCAAGTTAAACTCACTGTGCTGTACAAAAAACTCGTGACAGAAAGTATGTTAACAAACATTTCACAAGCAAACCTAAGTTATGATATCTCACCATCACATGTACACACACAAACACTAGACAAACATATGTACACAACAACCACAACACTACACACACACACAACACCACACAGTACACACACACAAAACACACAGCACACACACACACACACACACACACACACACACACACACACACACACACACACACACACACACCACACACACACACACACACACACACACACACACACACACACACACACACACACACACACACACACACACACACACACACACACACAACACACACACACACACACACACCACCACACACACACACACACACACACACACACACACACACACACACGTACACACACACACACACACACACACACACACACACCACACGACACACACACACACACACAGTACACACACACACACACAACCACACCACCACACACATGTACACCACACACACACACCACACACACAACTGTACGCACACACACACACACACACACAACACACCAACACACACACACACTGTACGCACACACACACACACATGTACGCACACACACACACACACACACATGTACGCACACACACACACACACACACACACACACACACACACACATGTACGCACACACACACACACACACACACACACACACACACACACACACACACACACACACACACACACACACACATGTACGCACACACACACACACACACACACACACACACACACACACACACACACACACACACACATGCCACACCATGCAGTCAGTCTCCCCTCGCCTACTCAGATGCATTACAATTAGTGAATAACCAATACTCTCAGAAACTCTCCTTTTCAATCTCTCGTCCCCCTCACGCCTTCTCTTGACTGGTTCTGTCAAAGTATTGGGCCTGTCATGCAGAAGAAGGCAAGAGGCAGCCTCAACACCGTCAGCAATGACTGGCTGAAAATGGTCGCTCTAACGAGAGACAAGCCAGTCAAAGACTGAACCCCTCACATGATGGGTTCTTTCAAGCCGTTTCAGCAATATCAAATGGTCCAAAGTGTCAGAGGTAGCACTCAGATCAAGCAGAGCCACCAGGGAAACTAGTTTCTCATCCTCGCTAACAAGCAGGCCGTCAAGGACACTCAACACACAGTCTCTGCACTGTGGCGTTGCCTGTAAGCAGACTGAAAGATTTCAATAAGATTGTTTGCAGACAGTTGCTTTTTCAGCTGAATCCGACCTACCTTCTCAGGAATGTTTGGGACAAAAGATCTGACACGAGTCTGAAGATCTTCGGGTCCTTTGAGTCCGGGCGTCTTCAGGAGTAATGTTACACTTCACAAGAAGCCTGGACTGTTGCAGGGAAGTCCCTCACCCGCTTCAACTGGGGAGGGACTGTGCCTGCGGAAAGAGAGGCATTGTCAATAACCATGATCAGTGAAACAGGGACATCCAGGCACTGTTGGGTGATGGAAGTAGGGATAGGGTCAAGCATACAACGTTTTGTTGGTGACTTTAAAAAGAGTTCACATATTCAGATTGTTGTCAGTGGGCCATTGAAAACAGCAACGGTCGAGGGCTCATATGAGTGTGAGGCCAGATCATCTACACCCGGCTCTTCCCCTTCTGCACTCATTATCTTGGCCGTGATATCAGGTCAGGACTTCATCATCTTGGCCATGATATCAGGTCAGGACTTCATCATCTTGGCTGTGATATCAGGTCAGGACTTCATCATCTTGGCCATGATATCAGGTCAGGGCTTCATCATCTTGGTCGTGATATCAGGTCAGGACTTTCATCATCTTGGCCGTGATATCAGGTCAGGACCATCATCTTTGCTATGATATCAGGTCAGGACTTCATCATCTTGGCCATATCAGGTCAGGACTTCATCATATTGGCCATCATATCAGTTAGGTCAGGGCTTCATCATGTTGGCCATCATATCAGGTCAGGGCTTGATCAGTTTGGCCATCATGTCAGCTAGGTCAGGGCTTCATCAGCTTGGCCATCATTATCAGGTCAGGGCTTCATCAGCTTGGCCATCATTATCAGGTCAGGGCTTCATCAGCTTGGCCATCATTATCAGGTCAGGGCTGAGTCTCTGGTGACTGCAGAGCTACAGGGATGGTTGGTAGCTAGTAGTTGGACCCTGACGTCTTGAAAACTGCACAGGGTCAGTTGAGGACAGTGCTGGTGCGGAGGCTGAGTCACTGAGTGCAGCCCTTAGTGCTGAGATGCATGCTCCCTTCTATTTCTCCCTTCTGAGTGCCAGCGGCCTTCCTGTGGTGTCGGCACAAACTGACTTCAGCTCTGTTGGTGCAAGACTAGTGTAATCTTCAGCATGTCCGTGATCTTGTTGGCCTTGCAGCATTGACCTTGTGACTGTGGAGAGGCACTGAGCTCTGTATCAAGTTAAGACTGTGAATGGTGACTGTGTGGATAAACTGGATATGGTAATCAGTTGTGACTGTGGAGAGGTATACTGAGCTGTGTCAAAACTGTATGAATTGTGACTGTGGGGAGGTACTGAGCTCTGCGTATGAACTGTGCAAGTGCATGCATGCATGGCATAGGGCAGGCAGATGCAGGCTGTTGCAACGTGCAGAGTAAGTGGTGCTGGCCCAGTGGCCTGCACAGACTGACCGACAAGACTGCTGTCTCTGCCATCACTGGGGTCAGGCCACAGACTGACCGACAAGACTGCTGTCTCTGCCATCACTGGGGTCAGGCCACAGACTGACCGACAAGATTGCTGTCTCTGCCATCACTGGGGTCAGGCCACAGACTGACCGACAAGACTGCTGTCTCTGCCATCACTGGGGTCAGGCCACAGGCTGACCGACAAGACTGCTGTCTCTGCCATCACTGGGGTCAGGCCACAGACTGACCGACAAGACTGCTGTCTCTGCCATCACTGGGGTCAGGCCACAGGCTGACCGACAAGACTGCTGTCTCTGCCATCACTGGGGTCAGGCCACAGGCTGACCGACAAGACTGCTGTCTCTGCCATCACTGGGGTCAGGCTACAGGCTGACCGACAAGACTGCTGTCTCTGCCATCACTGGGGTCAGGCCACAGACTGACCGACAAGACTGTTGTTTCTGCCATCACTGGACTGCTGTTTCTGCCTTCACTGGGGTCAGGCCACAGGCTGACTGACAAAACTGCTGTTTCTGCCATCACTGGGGTCTGTCTCAGTCAGAGGCTGTCCTTGCAGCTCATCCTTGACATTCTTCATTTTTGCCAGTTCCAGCGTGGAACAAGTGTTTGTGTGATCAGCTAAGGTTAGTTTTTGAAGAACATGCCTGAATGAATGAAGTGACCTCTGGAACCACGGAGGTGCAGTGAAGCTTACAGTGAGCCTTTTCCAGCTTCACATGGTTATGCAGTAAGTGGTAATATCCACTTTGTTTAGCTTTTGTTAAAGCATTTTCTTAAACTAATCAATTCCTTCTTTTCCCATAGCCATTTGCCAGACTTTGTGAAGATGTGTTGGTGTGGGTGAGTGTGAATGAACTGAGTTCACTGACTGCGTATGTGCTGTGCCATGTTGGTGTGGGTGAGTGTGGATAAATTGAGTTCCTGACTGTGTTGGCCTTGCTGTGTTGGTGTGGGTCAGTGGGGATAAACTGAGTTCACTGACTGCGTTGGCCATGCTGTGCTGGTGTGGGTCAGTGGGGATAAACTGACTTGAGTAACGGTGTCTGTGCCATGCTGGGTTGCAGGCCTGTTCACCATGCTGACGGTGTTCATCATGCGGATCCCGTCGCTGGGCGTGGAGGACATTGCCAAGATCCTGGACTGGGTCTTCATGGCCGTGTTCCCCCACTACTCTCTGGGCATGGGATTCTCCAACTTCTACGTCAACAAGCTGGATATCGACTACTGCATCAACGGGCGCATCAACTTTTACGCACTGTGCCCCGTGTTCAAACTTTTGAATGAGCCCCATCCTTGTTGTAAAGGTAATGAAGAAAGCGAGTCCTTGTTGTAAAGGTAATGAAGAATGTGAGTCCTTCTTGTAAAGGTAATGAAGAATGTGAGTCCTTGTTGTAAAGGTAATGAAGAAAGCGAGTCCTTGTTGTAAAGGTAATGAAGAAAGCGAGTCCTTGTTGTAAAGGTAATGAAGAATGTGAGTCCTTGTTGTAAAGGTAATGAAGAAAATGAGTCCTTGTTGTAAAGGTAATGAAGAATGTGAGTCCTTGTTGTAAAGGTAATGAAGAATGTGAGTCCTTGTTGTAAAGGTAATGAAGAAAGCTAGCCCCCCCCCAGCAACACACCGACTCCCAAGCACCCATATACATCACTGCGCTGCCAGCCTCCACAATGTTCTACATCTGCTTCACTGTTGTTAACGTCCCTGTTCTGGTTCCTGCAGTAAAACTGAACATTTGACTCTGGGCAGCCTGGGAGTTGCACATGCAGCTGGCTTCCTGCCATGACAGCTATCATTACATGCATCACTAGACCTGCATGAACACTTGCATTTCCAGACCTACATGAATACATGCATCACTAGACCTACATGAATGCTTGCATTACTATACTCTAATCAATACATCATACATTACTAGACCCATATGAATACATGCATTAATAGGCTTACTTGAATACATGCAATACTGGGTTTGTATTACCGGACCTGTGTAAATACATCCATCACAAGACCTTGAATACATGCATTACTCTTTCTACATGAACATTTGCTTTAACAGACCCACATGAACAGATGCATCACTCGACCTTCATGAATATAGCATTACTGGACCTACATGAATTCATGCATTAGTATACTTTCATGAATACCTTCATGCATTACTAGACCTAGGTGAATTCATGCATTAGTATACCTTCATGAACACTTGCATTACTGGACCTATATGAATTCATGCATTAGTATACCCTCATGAATGCTAGCATTACTAGCCTACATGAATCTGTGCATTACTATACCTTCATGAATACTTGCATTACAAGACCTGCATGAAATCATGCATTAGTATACCCTCAGGAATACTAGCATTACTAGACCTACATGAATTCATGCATTAGTATACCTTCATGAATGTTTGCATTACAAGACCTACATGAGTTCATGCCTTAATATACTTTCATGAATACTTGTATTACTAGACCTACATCAATTCATGCATTAGTATACCTTCATCAGTACTTGCATTACTAGACCTACATGAATTCATGCATTAGTAGACCTTCATGAATATTTGCATTACTAGACCTACCGCTACTGTTTTGTCTGACATCTTAACCAATCATTTCAGTTTCATGGTTTTATTGCAATTTATTGAATGTTTTAAGTTACTGGTGAGCCTGAAGAATAACGTGTGTGTGTGCATGCGTGTGTGTACATTGTTATTGTTAAGTATTCCTTATATTTGAGTGGTTTTTAGCTCTGTGTTTTATTGAGTTGTTGATGTTTTATTGTTAACTGTATTGAATGTTTTTATGTAAATGACGAGCCAGAAAGCAAATTTCTCTACATAGAGACAATAAAGTTGTATTGTATTGTATTTTATGATGGGTTTTTCTGTTATTAATCTGTTCACTCTGGTGTTAGTATGCAGTGCATTATCATGCCTGCTGTTTGCTTAAGGGGGCCATGCCCAGAGAGATTTGAGCTGGACAGCATGATGTTTGCTCTTGCTGTCGGCAGACCTGTGTGGAGAGTTCTGCCTGCCTTTTAACACCCATTTCCTGGCCTGGGAGTACCCTGGCATCGGTCGCAACCTCTTCTTCCTGTGCCTGCAAGCCATCATCTTCTTCGCCCTGACTCTGGCCATAGACTTCCAGCTGCCCCAGGAGCTGGCCTATCTCTGTCGCGGCAAGTCACCGCCACCACCTCAGGGCGTCACCAACCCGCAGGTTACAGGTGAGGTCATGGTTAGGGTTGAGGTCACAGGGATCATTTGACTCCTTAAAGGCAAGGCCCAAGGTTCCGGCGGCAGCTTTAGGAACCTGATGCTTTCTCCGGGTCATAGCAAAGTTAGGGGACAAGTTCAAAGGTAGGAGAAAACTTTTTCTCCAATCACTCAAGGTAAAGTTGTGAAAGGCAGCAAAGCTCCAAGGATGACTTACATCACGCTTCGAATGTACATGTGTGTTGTTGTTATGGCAATAACATTTTGAAAATTGGCATTATTCTGGACACTGTTCAGTCCATCAGATTGTGTTCCCAGGAGTGGTGTGGTCAAGTGCTGAAAGTATTGGACTTGGATCCAAGAGACTGCTGGTTCCCTTGCCCCCTCCCCCCCCCCCCCCCCCCCCCCCCCCCCCCCTTACCATCTTTAGACACATGGTGATTCAGTGTCTGCTGCCAGCCTAGCACCATCACAGTGGCATCTTGCCAGCCAAAATATGTGTGTTTTTTCTGCTGAAAAGAACAGAAAACAAGGACAGAGTACACTGTAGACCTTTCCATAACATTGCCATTTGCAGAACTTCATGGAGGGAGGTTGCCTTCCTGGAGGGAGGTCCATTCCACTCTGTCTCTTAATTATCATATCAAAAATCAAACTGGAAACAAAGAGGACTGCCAGCACTGCAAAACAAGATCTAAACACTTAAGTGGTTAACAAGAATATATGCATGTATGCTATATATAATATAAATCTAACCTCTTGTGTGCTTTGATCTTATGATGTTATCCTTGTGTTTTCAATCCTATTTTAGTTTTTAGCTCATCTTGTATTGTTTTTGTTTTTAGTTGTTTTTGGTTGCTGTCTTTTTTTGTTGCTGTTTTGGTTTGGATAGTAAGCTAGGTCCTTTTTGGGGGGTGGAGGAGTGGCGTATAGGTTAAGTTGCTTTCTGTTGCCTGCTCATTGTTTACCTGTGATACCAACCCGTACCTGTACTTGGCTGGTTCCTTCCTTCAGTTTCGGATGGCTACACTTCAGAGGACAGTGAGGTTGCCGATGAGAAGAGGAGGATCAGCGGTGGAATGGGGAGGAGTGACACTCTCGTTCTCAGCAGCCTCTACAAGCAGTACGGTGCCTTCGTGGCAGTCGACCGGATCTCGGTGGGCGTGCCAGAGCAGGAGTGCTTTGGGCTGCTGGGTCAGAATGGAGCGGGCAAGACCACCACCTTCAAGATGCTGACCGGTGATGTCATGGTCACTGCCGGCAATGCTTTTGTCAGACAGCACAGCATCAAGACGGACATCAAACGGGTGGGTGGGATTCTTCAGGCCGACATGTACCTGTGACTGGAGCTTTCCCCTAACGCAGGCTGACGTTATCTGTGACTGGAGCTTTCCCCTAACGCAGGCTGACGTTACCTGTGACTGGAGCTTTCCCCTAACGCAGGCTGACGTTACCTGTGACTGGAGCTTTCCCCTAACGCAGGCTGACGTTACCTGTGACTGGAGCTTTCCCCTAACGCAGGCTGACGTTACCTGTGACTGGAGCTTTCCCCTAACGCAGGCTGACGTTACCTGTGACTGGAGCTTTCCCCTAACGCAGGCTGACGTTACCTGTGACTGGAGCTTTCCCCTAACGCAGGCTGACGTTACCTGTGACTGGAGCTTTCCCCTAACGCAGGCTGACGTTACCTGTGACTGGAGCTTTCCCCTAACGCAGGCTGACGTTACCTGTGACTGGAGCTTTCCCCTAACGCAGGCTGACGTTACCTGTGACTGGAGCTTTCCCCTAACGCAGGCTGACGTTACCTGTGACTGGAGCTTTCCCCTAACGCAGGCTGACGTTACCTGTGACTGGAGCTTTCCCCTAACGCAGGCTGACGTTACCTGTGACTGGAGCTTTCCCCTAACGCAGGCTGACGTTACCTGTGACTGGAGCTTTCCCCTAACGCAGGCTGACGTTACCTGTGACTGGAGCTTTCCCCAAAGGCAGGCTGACGTTACCTGTGACTGGAGCTTTCCCCTAACGCAGGCTGACGTTACCTGCGACTGGAGCTTTCCCCTAACGCAGGCTGACGTTACCTGTGACTGGAGCTTTCCCCTAACGCAGGCTGACGTTACCTGCGACTGGAGCTTTCCCCTAACGCAGGCTGACGTTACCTGTGACTGGAGCTTTCCCCTAACGCAGGCTGACGTTACCTGTGACTGGAGCTTTCCCCTAACGCAGGCTGACGTTACCTGTGACTGGAGCTTTTTCCTAACGCAGGCTGACGTTACCTGTGACTGGAGCTTTCCCCTACCGCAGGCTGACGTTACCTGTGACTGGAGCTTTCCCCTAACGCAGGCTGACGTTACCTGTGACTGGAGCTTTCCCCTAACGCAGGCTGACGTTACCTGTGACTGGAGCTTTCCCCTAACGCAGGCTGACGTTACCTGTGACTGGAGCTTTCCCCTAACGCAGGCTGACGTTACCTGTGACTGGAGCTTTCCCCTAACGCAGGCTGACGTTACCTGTGACTGGAGCTTTCTCCAAATGCAGGTTGACGTTACCTGTGACTGGAGCTTTCCCCTAACGCAGGCTGACGTTACCTGTGACTGGAGCTTTCCCCTAACGCAGGCTGACGTTACCTGTGACTGGAGCTTTCTCCTAACGCAGGCTGACGTTACCTGTGACTGGAGCTTTCCCCTAACGCAGGCTGACGTTACCTGTGACTGGAGCTTTCCCCTAACGCAGGCTGACGTTACCTGTGACTGGAGCTTTCCCCTAACGCAGGCTGACGTTACCTGTGACTGGAGCTTTCCCCTAACGCAGGCTGACGTTACCTGTGACTGGAGCTTTCCCCTAACGCAGGCTGACGTTACCTGTGACTGGAGCTTTCCCCTAACGCAGGCTGACGTTACCTGTGACTGGAGCTTTCCCCTAACGCAGGCTGACGTTACCTGTGACTGGAGCTTTCCCCTAACGCAGGCTGACGTTACCTGTGACTGGAGCTTTCCCCTAACGCAGGCTGACGTTACCTGCGACTGGAGCTTTCCCCTAACGCAGGCTGACGTTACCTGTGACTGGAGCTTTCCCCTAACGCAGGCTGACGTTACCTGTGACTGGAGCTTTCCCCTAACGCAGGCTGACGTTACCTGTGACTGGAGCTTTCCCCTAACGCAGGCTGACGTTACCTGTGACTGGAGCTTTCCCCTAACGCAGGCTGACGTTACCTGTGACTGGAGCTTTCCCCTAACGCAGGCTGACGTTACCTGTGACTGGAGCTTTCCCCTAACGCAGGCTGACGTTACCTGTGACTGGAGCTTTCCCCTAACGCAGGCTGACGTTACCTGTGACTGGAGCTTTCTCCAAATGCAGGTTGACGTTACCTGTGACTGGAGCTTTCCCCTAACGCAGGCTGACGTTACCTGTGACTGGAGCTTTCCCCTAACGCAGGCTGACGTTACCTGTGACTGGAGCTTTTTCCTAACGCAGGCTGACGTTACCTGTGACTGGAGCTTTCCCCTAACGCAGGCTGACGTTACCTGTGACTGGAGCTTTCCCCAAACGCAGGCTGACGTTACCTGTGACTGGAGCTTTCCCCTAACGCAGGCTGACGTTACCTGTGACTGGAGCTTTCCCCTAACGCAGGCTGACGTTACCTGTGACTGGAGCTTTCCCAAATGCAGGTTGACGTTACCTGTGACTGGAGCTTTCCCCTAACGCAGGCTGACGTTACCTGTGACTGGAGCTTTCCCCTAACGCAGGCTGACGTTACCTGTGACTGGAGCTTTCCCCTAACGCAGGCTGACGTTACCTGTGACTGGAGCTTTCCCCTAACGCAGGCTGACGTTACCTGTGACTGGAGCTTTCCCCTAACGCAGGCTGACGTTACCTGTGACTGGAGCTTTCCCCTAACGCAGGCTGACGTTACCTGTGACTGGAGCTTTCCCAAATGCAGGCTGACGTTACCTGTGACTGGAGCTTTCCCCTAACGCAGGCTGACGTTACCTGTGACTGGAGCTTTCCCCTAACGCAGGCTGACGTTACCTGTGACTGGAGCTTTCCCCTAACGCAGGCTGACGTTACCTGTGACTGGAGCTTTCCCCTAACGCAGGCTGACGTTACCTGTGACTGGAGCTTTCCCCTAACGCAGGCTGACGTTACCTGTGACTGGAGCTTTCCCCTAACGCAGGCTGACGTTACCTGTGACTGGAGCTTTCCCCTAACGCAGGCTGACGTTACCTGTGACTGGAGCTTTCCCCAAATGCAGGTGACGTTACCTAGGTTTGACTGGTTACCTGTGACTGGAGCTTTCCCCTAACGCAGGCTGACGTTACCTGTGACTGGAGCTTTCCCCTAATGCAGGCTGACGTTACCTGCGACTGGAGCTTTCCCCTAACGCAGGCTGACGTTACCTGCGACTGGAGCTTTCCCCTAACGCAGGCTGACGTTACCTGTGACTGGAGCTTTCCCCTAACGCAGGCTGACGTTACCTGTGACTGGAGCTTTCCCCTAACGCAGGCTGACGTTACCTGTGACTGGAGCTTTCCCCTAACGCAGGCTGACGTTACCTGTGACTGGAGCTTTCCCCTAACGCAGGCTGACGTTACCTGTGACTGGAGCTTTCCCCTAATGCAGGCTGACGTTACCTGCGACTGGAGCTTTCCCCTAACGCAGGCTGACGTTACCTGTGACTGGAGCTTTCCCCTAACGCAGGCTGACGTTACCTGTGACTGGAGCTTTCCCTAACGCAGGCTGACGTTACCTGTGACTGGAGCTTTCCCCTAACGCAGGCTGACGTTACCTGTGACTGGAGCTTTCCCCTAACGCAGGCTGACGTTACCTGTGACTGGAGCTTTCCCCATACGCAGGCTGACGTTACCTGTGACTGGAGCTTTCCCCTAACGCAGGCTGACGTTACCTGTGACTGGAGCTTTCCCCTAACGCAGGCTGACGTTACCTGTGACTGGAGCTTTCCCCTAACGCAGGCTGACGTTACCTGTGACTGGAGCTTTCCCCTAACGCAGGCTGACGTTACCTGTGACTGGAGCTTTCCCTAACGCAGGCTGACGTTACCTGTGACTGGAGCTTTCCCCTAACGCAGGCTGACGTTACCTGTGACTGGAGCTTTCCCCTAACGCAGGCTGACGTTACCTGTGACTGGAGCTTTTTCCTAACGTAGGCTGTTACCTGTGACTGGAGCTTTTTCCTAACGTAGGCTGTTACCTGTGACTGGAGCTTTTTCGTAACGTAGGCTGTTACCTGTGACTGGAGCTTTTCCCTAACACACTGTTTTTCTGCCTTTTTCTCTTTTGTTCTGGATGTTCTGTTGGTGGAAGGTTTTTCTTGTTTTGAGGTTTGTTTTTTTGTCAGCTGCTTGTTGGTGTCTTTCCGTGTGTGATTTTTCTTTTTCCTATGATGTCCAAGAAAGTAGAATGAAACTTACTCCAAACTTGAGTCATAGACACACGAAACAGTAACACAGCCAAAAGCTGGAACAATTAAACTATCCCTACAGTAGTTTGTTCCACTGGATGCAGGCAACAAATTCTATCAATCAAAAGCTAGGGTCCTGACAGAAGGCAAATTGCACAGTGACAAGCTGGCAAGGTACTGCTTGTATAATCTCTCATGACTACCTACAGATCAGTGACATACAAATTAAACTTCACAGGTGAGTTCATTTTCATTTGTTACTGTGATGTGTTTCTTGTACATAGTTACATATCACCGGAAAGGCCTGCCTTTGAGATTTTCTCCTTTTCAGCGATGACACCATTGTATTCTCGGGTCATGAAGTGCCAAGGTGTCACAATGCATCATTTTGCAAATGTGCTTTAGAATGGAGGATCTGGACCAGCGCTGTGAAATTGTATGTCCTCCTCTTCAAAGAGACTGATAATCCCATAAAACAAGGGGTGGAATTCAGCACCTTGAAGGAGAAGAAAATCCAGTCTTGCCCCCTTGCACTGACCCACTTTTGGCTCGTTCCTCCCTTGCAAGACCAACCCGCTGAGAGGTTAGTGACGGTGACGTCAGAGCTGAAAACAGTCTGCAGAGAAGAATACTGAAAGGCATTTTCTAGTCCTTCTGGCACTTGCAACACTGCATCAGTGTCTAAGGAGTGTACTTCCAGGTAATGCCATAATTTGCAACAGGTGCTTCCAGAACCGTCTGAGATATTTCTGTTGTATCAATAATTGTGGATCATACCTCGTGAATGGTGTTAGAAGGATGGTGGCTTTTAGTCATCTTATGTGCTCAGAGTTGTCCATTTCCATGTGCTTCTGTCTTTGTAAATATTGACTGAGTTGGTTTAGTTGTTTACTCCTATTTTGAGATATCGGTGTTTGTCTTTTGACCATTTGCTCTGTGCTTTTAGCATGTGCAGGTCAGCGTGGGCAGGGCATTTGCCGCAGTCTGACAGAGCCAATGACCAAAGCCTGTAGCATGTGCTGTGTTGATTTCAGGTGCAGGCTAACATGGGCTACTGCCCACAGTTTGACGCCCTGATTGACCAGATGACCGGCAGGGAAACGCTGACCATGTACGCCAGGCTGAGGGGAGTGCCGTCACGTCACATCAAACGCATCGTCAACAATCTCATCGCACTCCTTATGCTGGAGCCGCATGCAGACAAGTGGACGCTGCACTACAGGTGACCATGACCTGACTGCATGTCATGATGACAGGTGACCATGACCTGACTGCATGTCATGATGACCTGATGACAGGTGACCATGACCTGACTGCATGTCATGATGACCTGATGACAGGTGACCATGACCTGACTGCATGTCATGATGACAGGTGACCATGACCTGACTGCATGTCATGATGACCTGATGACAGGTGACCATGACCTGACTGCATGTCATGATGACAGGTGACCATGACCTGACTGCATGTCATGATGACCTGATGACAGGTGACCATGACCTGACTGCATGTCATGATGACCTGATGAAGGTGACCATGACCTGACTACAGGTGATGACCTGACTCCAGGGGACCATGATCTGACTACAAATAACCTTGACGTGGCTACAGGTGATGATGACCTAGCTACAGGTGATCATGACCTGATGACAGGTGACCATGACCTGACTATGATGATGGCCTGGCTGCATGTGACCATGTCCTGACTAAAGGTGTTGATGATCCGGTTACAGGTGACCATGACCTGACAACAGGTGACCATGACCTGGCAACAGGTGACCATGACCTGACAACAGGTGACCATGACCTTACTACAGGTGTTGATGTGGTTACATGTGACCGTGACCTGGCTATGGTGATGATGACCTGGCTGCATGCGACCATGACTTGACTGACTTTTCACTGATGTGATGTCAATTGAAATCTTAGAGAGCAGCAAGTGTTGCTCAGTCTGATGTTCATCAGTAGATATTCCTTGCTACGTTTGTCTTTCCCCTGATGTGTTTCATCAACAGATATTCCTTGCCATGTTTGTCTTTCCCCTGATGTGTTTCATCAACAGATGTTCCTTGCCATGTTTGTCTTTCCCCTGATATGTTTCATCAACAGATGTTCCTTGCCATGTTTGTCTTTCCCCTGATGTGTTTCATCAACAGATGTTCCTTGCCATGTTTGTCTTTCCCCTGATGTGTTTCATCAACAGATGTTCCTTGCCATGTTTGTCTTTCCCCTGATGTGTTTCATCAACAGATGTTCCTTGCCATGTTCATCTTTCCCCTGATGTGTTTCATCAACAGATGTTCCTTGCCATGTTCGTCTTTCCCCTGATGTGTTTCATCAACAGATGTTCTTTGCCATGTTGTCTTTCCTCTGATGTGTTTCATCAACAGATGTTCCTTGCCATGTTTGTCTTTCCCCTGATGTGTTTCATCAACAGATGTTCCTTGCCATGTTTGTCTTTCCCCTGATGTGTTTCATCAACAGATGTTCCTTGCCATGTTTGTCTTTCCCCTGATGTGTTTCATCAACAGATGTTCTTTGCCATGTTGTCTTTCCTCTGATGTGTTTCATCAACAGATGTTCTTTGCCATGTTGTCTTTCCTCTGATGTGTTTCATCAACAGATGTTCCTTGCCATGTTTGTCTTTCCCCTGATGTGTTTCATCAACAGATGTTCCTTGCCATGTTTGTCTTTCCCCTGATGTGTTTCATCAACAGATGTTCCTTGCCATGTTTGTCTTTCACATGATGTGTTTCATCAACAGATGTTCCTCGCCGTGTTGTCCTTCCTCTTATGCAGGATGTCAAGAGAAATCCTGCAGTGTGGTGAAAGGTTGCTCAGTATGATGTTCATCAGCCAGTGTTTCTTGCAGTGTCGCTCTATTTTCCCTGATCTTGGCAAATTTGCTTATACAAGAGAAACCCTGCACGCAGGGGGTCAGGTCTCTTTCAGTCTGACATGTTTGCTGATGTTTGTTACTGTCAGCTGTTGATTTGTCCCGTCTCACTAGTTTTCTTGTCTGGTTGGTTCAGATCAGTTCAGTTTGAGATGGTATCTACGCACTCAAAAAAGCCCATATGCCCTCCAACGTTTCCCCAATGATGCCTTTGAAACGGTTCCAGTGTTCATCTCTGACTGACAATAGCCCTAGCTCTCCCATCCTTTCAAGGAAGATCGTTGAGCACTTCCTTGTTCCATGCCTCTCTCTTCCAGGTGATCGATGGCATGACGTCCTTGGCTTTGTGCCCGCAGGTATAGTGTCCCAAACTCCTCAACATTTCAGATCTTCCGAGAAGCAAGCCACTTGTGATGGTTGCTTTGCCCGCCAGTCTCTCTGCTCAGTCATTTCCCTTCACTCCAGCATGTCCAGGGCAGTACACCCATAGGAGTTTTCCAAGGTGGATGTCAACCATCAGCACATTCCAGTCTTGGCTTCCCATTCCACTTTTCTCTTTTTGTAGCAAGCTCATTGAATCTATAGGTGGCACTGCCTTCATGGATGGTAATCGCACCTTGCTTGATAGTGAGGCCCCACCCTGACTGGTCTTTGGTGACTGAGCCATCAGCGTACGCTATGAGGTCTTGCGGTTTGCTGTTTTCTTGAACGAGAAGCTTGATCTCTGATTCAGTTTTGTCTGCTGGCCATTCTCGACAGTGCTTTCACAAGTTTTCTGGTAGGAGTGTCTCATTGTCTGGTTGGAAAAGAGACTAACAGCTGACCCTAAAAGCTCCTCGTGCAGTTGAATTCAGTGGAGAGTACAGGGGTTTTGTGGGCTGCCTGTCTGTCACTTATGATCAAGTCATGTGTCTTGCTTGTGTCTGCCTGTCATGTTGATCAGGTGTCCATGTTGCTTCATGTCTGTCTGTCACTGTTGATCAGGTCATCCATGTTGCTTCATGTCTGTCTGTCACTGTTGATCAGGTCATCCATGTTGCTTCATGTCTGTCACTGTTGATCAGGTCATTCATGTTGCTTCATGTCTGTCACTATTGATCAGGTCATCCATATTGCTTCATGTCTGTTACTGTTGATCAGGTCATTCATGTTGTTTGTCCATGTCTGTCACTATTGATCAGGTCATCCATGTTGCTTCATGTCTGTCACTGTTGATCAGGTCATCCATGTTGCTTCATGTTGTCTGTCACTGTTGATCAGGTCATATGTTGTTCAGTGTGTTTGTCACTGTTGATCAGGTCATTTTCATGTTGCTTCATGTCTGTCACTGTTGATCAGGTCATTCATGTGTTTGTCACTTTGATCAGGTGCATCCATGTTTGTCACTGTTGATCAGGTCATTCCAGGTGTCTGTCACTTTGATCAGGTCATGTTGTTTGTCTGTCACTGTTGATCAGGTGCATTCAGTGGTTTTGTCACTGTTGATCAGGTCTTGCATGTGGTGCAGTGGAGGTGTTTGTCACTGTTGATCAGGTCTTCATGTATGTGTCTGTCACTGTGCAGGTCTCATGTTGTTGCAGTGTGTCTGTCACTGTTGATCAGGTCTGATGTTTGTGTGGGCAGGGAGGTGTTGTCACTGTCAGGTCTTGCATGTTTGTGTGGGCAGTGGAGGTGTCTGTCACTGTCAGGTCTTGCATGTTTGTGTGGGCAGTGGAGGTGTCTGTTGATCAGGTCATGTATGTTTGTGTGGGCAGTGGAGGTGTTTGTCACTGTTGATCAGGTCATGTATGTTTATGTGGGCAGTGGAGGTGTCTGTCACTGTTGATCAGGTCATGTATGTTTGTGTGGGCAGTGGAGGTGTTTGTCACTGTCAGGTCATGTATGTTTGTGTGGGCAGCGGAGGTGTCTGTCACTGTCAGGTCATGTATGTTTGTGTGGGCAGCGGAGGCAATAAGCGCAAGCTGAGCACGGCCATAGCGCTGGTGGGCGGCCCGGCGGTAATCCTGCTGGACGAACCCTCCTCGGGCATGGACCCCGGGGCCAGGCGACAGCTGTGGAACATTCTGTCCCAGGTCCGCGCCAGCGGCAGGACTCTCATCCTCACTTCTCACAGGTCAGTCAGGGCAGAGGGGCACACACACACACACAGAGAAAACACACACACACATACACACACACAGAAAACACACACACACATACACAGTCACACACACACACACACATTCACACACACACACACACACACACACACACACACACACACACACACACACACACACACAGAAAACACACACACACATACACAGTCACACACACACACACACACACACACACACACACACACACACACACACACACACTCGAACAAACTTTGCTGAATGTACTTTCATAAAAGAAAATGTCTGCCAGATGTACACTACTGCAAAAAATGTGTATGTAAATGTTTAGCATGGTCGTTGTCTTGTAAAATTTAAAAGATTGTCTCCTAGGCCGCTGTATCAGTGTATGAAACACATTGACTGAGACATATCTTATTGCGGACATACACCTGCTCTTTCTGCAAATGCTGCATGCGTTGAGGATGCCATACTGATCGTATCACAATTGAAGCTGAATACTGTAGGTGCTAAAAATGTCATACTTACAGTATCACTGTTTTGTCCAAATCTGCCATAGACTACAGTTTTTGTTGATCATGAAAACTGGGCAAGTGCTGAGAATGCCATACTTAGGGTATCATTGTTTAAGCTGCATGCCACATATGCTGAAAATGTCATAGTTAAGGTATCACTGTTTCAGCTGAATACTGTATGTGCTGAAAATGTCATAGTTATGGTATGTATGTGCTAGGAATGTGATACTTATCATATTGCTGTGTGAGCCAAATGCTGCATTTGTTAAAGAGGCTGTTCCAATGTCTGCATGAATGTTGAGTTTTGTGCATCTTCTGTTCAGCATGGAGGAGTGTGATGCATTGTGCACACGCATTGCCATCATGGTCAACGGGCAGTTCCGGTGTCTGGGCAGCCCGCAGCACCTCAAGTCCAAGTTTGGCCAAGGCTACACGCTAGTGGTCAAGATGGCTATGGGTGCCGGTGGTGACCTGGCGCCCTCCCAGCCAGTGGTGGAGGATATATGCAGCAAGTTCCCTGGCACACAGAAGTTTGATGACCACCAGGGCTACGTCCACCTGCAGGTCAGTGTGCTGGCCTCTCACTGTCCTCTTCTCTCGTTCTCTTTCTGTCTGCATCCCCCCCCCCCCTCTCTCTCTCTCTCATCAATCTGATCAAGACCAAGTCTATGACAGTTGCTACAACACAGAAACACCAGTTGTCACCCCTACTGCTTGACCTTGTTCTAAATAAAGGCAATTTAAAAGACTCATAAAATGCATACAGTAAACCTCACATTTCCAAAACACTGTACACATACACAATTGTATAATATTTACCCCCCCTCCCCCCCCCCACACACAAAGGTCACCCCCCTCCCCGAACACGCACGCACACACAGATGTTCCTCAGTGTCCAAACACGCCCTCACATCATGTATGTGAATAGACCATACATTGTATAATGAAGAATGTTTAAAGATAAAGATGTCTAAAATTGGCATAAAACATGCCCATGATCAATATAAATTATGATATCATATTAAAGGTTTTGATTAAAACACAAAAGCTATTGACCTAAAACCTAAAACCGGTGGTAATCCCCCACCCCCATACACACACAAAACACACACACACACAAAACACATACACACACGCACACACACACACACACACCACAGCCACCCCCCCCCCCCCCCCCCCCCACACACGCACACACATGCACACACACACACACACACAGCCCCCCCCCCCCCCCCACACACACACACACACAGAGCAGTGGCAGCAGTAAAACCCAGAAGTTCCAGAAGGAAGCAACAATACGTTGTTTCACGCACTGAGATGATCATTGTACAGTCTGATGGCTGTGGGAAGAAAGGACGTATGGTATCTGCTAGTCCTTGTTTTCAACGAGAGTAACCTAACTGACACTTCTCTGACGGAAGTCTGGGCCTTGAGTTCATCGTTCAGAGGATGAGTTTCATCAGCCAGGACAGCCCGTCACCGCCTGAGGACCTTCCGCTCATAGTGTGTGTCACCGTCAGTCTCCTCTGAGCCAGTCAGCCTGCTTGCAGTCTTCTCCACCCGACGCAGTTTGGCAGCGTCAACGATCCTCAAGCTGTTGTAGAAGCGCAAGCTGCCGTAGCAGACGACGGATTGGACCGTTGCTCGGTAGGCCTTCAGAAGATGGGGCTTCGCGCGGAATGACTTCAGGCTCTTGAGGAAACACAGACGTTGGTTTCCTTTCGTCAGCAGCATTGTCGAGTTCTCGGTCCAGTCAAGCTTGTCGTTGAGAATGGTTCTCAGGTACTTGTACTGGTGGACAATTTCTTTGTTCTGAAGAGGGACGGGTGACGGGGGTTTTAACCCATATATGCCCCAAAAGAATTTCAAGTGAAAGTTCCACGCTTTGCCTAGATTTTGGTCTGTTATGAACACGTTTGACACTCGTTTTGGGTAAAACGTAGAAAATTGTGGTTTAGAGGATCAAATTAGCACGTCCCATAAATGGGACGGTGGGCAGGAGAGGGTAGGGGTTTTCCGCTTTGGGACCGTGCAAAAGAACACAAAAATGAAGACCGTTCTGAAGTTTTAGTAAATTTTTGTAACAAGAATAGTTTATTTCTGTAAAAAGAATAGTTGTGCAGCATTATTTGTGAATCTGCTACTTTTCAGAAATCAGACTATGACTACTTTGAACTAAATCAGCCTTGCTTACTAGCAAGTATCCAAGACTCTGTTGAATGATGAAACAGTTTTTTTTGTTTTTTGTTCAAACTGGAATCAGTCAGTGTGTATGGCCAGTTTGACTTCAAGTGCAGAAAATGAAGTTTGGAGAGTGGTTCAGCAAAGCTGATTACACAAAGCGTCAAAGTCGAAGGTTGCTCTTGCTGTCTTCTGCATCTCCTTCACAGCTTTCACTGGACAGTCTCTGAAACGATTCAGTGGGATTGTGCCTGTACTTGTAATGTTCTTTTCAGACATCCGACTGGACATCCTGGAAGAACCAACAGCTTGTTGATTCCAAGGAAATTTAGCGAGCCTTCTGTTCATTAATGAGGTCCGTGTGACTCCATTATCTCTTGTTTTGTGTCACTGTGGCAGCTTGCTTTGGAGTTGGTGCTGCATGTGTAGCAGGAAGCTGTGGATGTGGAAGGAACGGGAGATGGCGTTTGCAAGATGTCTGAAGACCCTTCTGAAACTTCATTTTCGTTACGGTCGGCGAGTGTCGTCACGGTAGCAGACACGGTTGGAGCAGTAGAGGGCATACTGTGGAGATAAGGTGTAACGGGTTATGTAACTACTTGGAGCATTGGTCATTTGAGACCTACATTATACACCCATAGAACTCTGCCCAGTCCTTCCGACTGCTTGTGAGAGTGATGTTTTTTCTCTCCTCTCTCTTACTGTTCTTTATAAGATAATCACTGAATGCTTCTGTTTTCTTTTCCAATACTCGTCATATGAATTGATCAGATGTTCTACTGCCTTATTTGCTGGTTGTATGCTCATAATGTGTAACAGAGTGATGTATGCATGTGTGCATCTGGCGCTGTGAACACGCTATGTTTTGTGTGGAAATTCTTATGTATAAAATTTCAATCACTAATTCATGCCTAGATGTATATAAGTGATGCCTGCAATTTTATATTTACTCATCAGTAGCTCAGCAAGGACTAGTTGTTAGACAGGTTTTTGACTAAACCAAAACTACAGTCCTTGTAAAATAAGGTTTTTGACTGAACCTAAACTTCAGTCCTTGTAAAATAAGGTTTTTGACTGAACCTAAACTACAGTCCTTGTAAAATAAGGTTTTTGACTGAACCTAAACCACAGTCCTTGTAAAATAAGGTTTTTGACTGAACCTAAACAACAGTCCTTGTAAAATAAGGTTTTTGACTGAACCTAAACAACAGTCCTTGTAAAATAAGGTTTTTGAGTTCCAGTTCTCTGAGTCTCTCTCCTGTCCTTGGAAATCACTTTGGCTTCATTCTAGCCCTGTTAGTGGTTATTCAGTTTAGACGATGACGTTTCTGTGACTGATTGACAGTGGATCTGGAACTGGAGAGGTTGTAATGATGTTGTCCTCTTTCACTCTTGTTGTCAGGTGCCCGACGCTAGCATCCCGCTGTCTCAGGTGTTTGCCGCCATGGAGCAGGCCAGGTGTCAACTGGGTGTTGAGGACTACTCTGTGCACCAGACTACGCTTGAACAGGTCTTCCTCACTTTCACCAGAGCCCAGTACCCACCGCGGGAAGTGAAACCCAAGTCTGTGATTGGTCACATCTGCCCTTGTCTTTCATGAGCCAACTGTCACTGGCTCTTCTTGTGAGTGGATCTGATTAGACAAGTCCTGCTTTAAGGAACTGGGACTGCTTGGGACTGAGAGTTCTAATCAGCTGGTTCTTGAGTCAGTCTTGATTGGTCCAATTTTATTTTATGTGGTCTGTGATTGGTTAATGTTGGAAGATATGTATAGCCTGTCTGATTATGGCTGATGTTGGAAGATATGTGTAGCCTGTCTGATTATGGCCGATGTTGGAAGGTATGTATAGCCTGTCTGATTATGGCTGATGTTGGAAGGTATGCATAGCCTGTCCGAATGTCCAGTTCTAGTATGGGCCAGAAATGCTGCCACAAGGCGGTTGGTGCATGTACTTTACTGTCTGTCTGTCTTGCTGTCTTTACTGTCTTACTGGCAAGCAAGAATGGTAGTTGATCAGCTAGAACTTTCCAGTTGTGAGCAAACTAAAAAGACGTGTTTGTGAACTGCAGGTGAACCTCATTATAACACCCTGCACCAACCTTTCAGTCAGGCATTCCTTAACATTCCATTCCCTTTTGTTCTGTGTCCATTATGGAATACAAACACGTGATTGAACAGTCAGGTTTGCTGGTCTACTCCACACGTGATAGAACAGTCAGGTTTGCTGGTCTACTCCCCTTCCAGCCAGGTTCCTTAACAGATCAGCTTTTGCGTATGGCTCTTGCTGATCTGCTAGGAAAGGATGGTGGGTGCATGGCACGTGCAGCTTTCTGCCATGTGGCACTGGTACTTGCCATTATGCCTGTTTAATGTTTTAATTTTGTTAGTATATTGTTTCTGTCCATTCATGTGTTTTTTATAATATATATTTATAAATGGTATTGATAAATTTGACAGAATTGTTGATGATACCAGTATGTCTTAGCCTTGTATTCTTTTTAACAAGGGCAGTGTTGAAGGGACTAACTCTTCAAAAAAAGTTGTTTAATGTTTTTGGGGATGTATGTTTTGTTTGGTACGTGTATTATAGGCATGGACACAGTTGTTCCAGTAGGAACCAGATTTCTGGATTGAAATTTTTTTGCCTTTTTTCTTCTTTTTCTTTCTTTCTTCTTTTTCTTGTGTGGTTTGCTTGAAGCACCTGAAACCTTTTGTTGAAATATGTAAAAAGTACTTCCAAGAGTGCTCTCCCTTGGTGCAGCATGAGTTCCGGTTTTGCTGTCAGTCATTTGTCTTTAACTATGAGTCACTGTGAGCAGACAGCATTCAGTTTCACCAGGAAAAACTCTTGAAAAACATGATTGTTCAGAAGTTAAAGAAGTGGACAGCAGCTGCTGTGTAAAGAAAAAGAAGAAGGTGGGAGTGGAAACAAGACAAGGACAAACTGAGCACGTTTTCATTCTGGATACGGAAAGTTGATGCTTCTGGTGCAGCTTTGTGTATTGTTTGCAACCTGGTTCTGCATCATGAGAGTAGCAGCATTTCTAAGAATGAAAACGACCTGTTACTGTCACTGTCACTGTCACTGTCACTGTCAAAGATCCCAGAAAGACACCGACTGTTGCAGGAGCTGGAGAACATACAGTACCCCCTTCAGAAACAAACAGTACCCCCTTCAGAAACAAGCAGTACCCTCTTCAGAAACAAACAGTACCCTCTTCAGAAACAAACAGTACCCCCTTCAGAAACAAACAGTACCCTCTTCAGAAACAAACAGAACTGCCTGCTTGAAAGCTGTGCTGTGCAGTTTCATAGCACTTCCATTCTTGAAGATTGGACTGGACATTTTGCCAAGTCAGCTACCCTGTAGGCTCCCTAATAATCTTGCAAACCCTGATCCAAGTGGAGCGCATTGATAGCTAGTTTAAACCTGGCTGTACATATTTTAATTGTCTTTGTTGTGAATGTAACGTTGAGCTGCTCAAGTGGGACTTGACTTTATAATGAAACTTTCAGCTGAACAAGTGGGATTTGCCTTGCACGTAATCTTGAACACTCTGATGCAAGTGGAAGACATTAATAGCTAGTTAATGAGAATTGAGATACACAAGCATGATTTGCCTGTCTGTTAATGTTATCAAATTTAGATAAATGAGTACATATTCTCTCAGCATGACAGTGTGTGTGTATAAAGGCATGTGTGTGTGTATAAAGGCAACAAGAATAAGAGTGAGATTTTGACTTTGTTAATACTAATAGGGAACAGCAGAGATAAACAGAACAAAAATAAATCTGTGTGCATCCTGAGGGTCATTTTTGCCTTGTGTTTGTTAAGGATTCATCAGCTTCACCATTGCCTTGCCCCAGGATCCCACTAGAGGCCGCAAAAGGCCTCCACCCCCACTTTACAGGATTTGAACAAATTTTCAGTGATGTGCACATCAAGTCATATATTTAGTTAGGTATGGATAAAGAAACTTTGAATGGGCTTTTTAGCCTTTATTCATTGCATGAATCATAAACTGAAGGTTTCAGTGTCAGCACTGACCACTTGAAGTCCATATCTAAGGAATGAAGATCCTTATTAAAGAGACTGTCACCAGTTGCTCCTTTTTAGGGTGTGCTTTTGTCCCAGAGTCTGCTCTGATCTTTCATTACTAAGTGAAGTGCCAAACTAATCAAGATTTGTCATCTGTGCAGCTGAGCAGCACTTGCCTCCATTCCACCGTCTGCCTCAAACAGGCAACCTGTTCTGACTCCCTGATCCTCTTCCTGTTTGTCTTCCTGATCCTCTTCCTGTTTGTCTCCCTGATCCTCTTTTAAACTCCTTGATCCTCTTCCTGTTTGACTCCTTGGTCATCTTCCTGTTTGTCTCCCTGATCCTCTTCCGGTTTGACTCCCAGAACCTCTTCCTGACTCCTTGATCCTCTTCCTGTTTGACTTCCTGATCCTCTTCCTGTTGACTCCCTGATCGTCTTCCTTTTAAACTCCTTGATCCTGTTCCTGTTTGACTCCCTGATTCTCTTCCATTTGACTCCCTGATCCTCTTCCTGTTTGTCTCCCTGATCCTCTTCCTGTTGGACTCCCTGATCCTCTTCCTGTTTGTCTCCCTGATCCTCTTCCTGTTGGCTCCCTGATCCTCTTCCGTTGCTCCCGACTCCCTGACTCCCTGATCTTCCTGTTTGTCTCCCTGATCCTCTTCCTGTTGGACTCCCTGATCCTCTTCCTGTTGGACTCCCAGATCCTCTTCCTGTTGGACTCCCTGATCCTCTTCCTATTGGACTCCCAGATCCTCTTCCTGTTGGACTCCCAGATCCTCTTCCTGTTTGTCTCCCTGATCCTCTTCCTGTTGGACTCCCTGATCCTCTTCCTGTTGGACTCCCAGATCCTCTTCCTGTTTGACTCCCTGATCCTCTTCCTATTGGACTCCCTGATCCTCTTCCTGTTGGACTCCCAGATCCTCTTCCTGTTTGACTCCCTGATCCTCTTCGTGTTGGACTCCCATTGCTTTGGTTCCCTGACCTTGCAGTTTTGACATCCTTCTCCTCTTCCAAGGCTCATTTGGTCTGAAGTTCATTACACATAAAGTATCAGATGCAATATCAGTGTTTTGGATGAAAACAACAGTTTAAGATAATGCCATTGAAGTTGAATTGGACAAACTGAATGGTGTTATGGATATAAAAACACCGAATTGATTTGGGATAGTATGTGTTGATTTTTATTCATATCGTGACAAGTTGCTGTGTGTGATATCTGACTATGCAGCTGTTCAACAGTGCTTACATCAACCCAGCTTCCTGCAAGTTGCAAACCGAAAGACGTGTTGTGTTTGCTTCTCCTCCAGTCAAACACTGACGGGCAGGCAGCAGGGGGCACCAGCAGTTGTCTTCTTTCACAGAAACTGAAGATACATGCCCGGCTTACAGCAAGGATTTGATCCCTTGTCCATAACAGGATTCCACCTTTGGGGAGTTCTTCCAAACAACTGTTCTGTTGTATGTCTGTTTTCCTGTGACAGATCAAACTAACATGTGACTGTTTATGCAGACATCATTGTCTTTTTCTAGTGAACATAAACTGCTTTACAATTTGATCAAACTAAAGTGCTTAAGTTTTCTGATCATGTAGTTTCATCTTGCTTGAATTTTGTTTTAAAAACCAGTGTGTTTGCATGCAACTCTGTCATTGTTGATTATTTGTACGCTTTAAATAAGGCTGTTTAATAAATGATATTACAAAGAAATACTGCAGAGGCTTTCTGAGTTGTTTTTCTGCGTTGTTGCTGAGTGGTGTTTGGTTGCACTCAGGTTTTGACCCTTTATCACAAGACGTGTCTCGTGGGACTGATGCCACTGTGGGCACCCACTCCACGTCACATTTCAGCCGTTATTGACGGTGCTGCATCAGGATGAGCGTTGCAGACGATTCTGCTGCTGACTTCAGTCAGGCACATTATCTCTGCAAACGTTTCCATGTGCAAATTTGCCGTAGTTCTCTACCCCAAAGGAAGGCCGGGGATGTTTGATGTAACTCTCCTGTCCGGAATCTCAGGGCTGTCCTTTGATTCTTTTTTCCTATCTCCTCTCTTGTCTTTTCTGGTTTTTGTATGGCTCTTGCTCAGCTGCTAGGAGATGGTAGTTGGTGGCTGGTGTCAGTCAGTCAGTCTTTTATTTTATGTCTGTTCACATCCAGGTGATATTACACACACACACACACACACACACACACACACACACACACACACACACACACACACACACAAATTATACTAGCTTACCTACAGGACTATGAACAATCCATTTAATGTGCTGGTATTGTGGGCACCTAATCCACGTCACATTTCACCCGTTATTGACGGTGTTGCGTGAGGATGAGCGTTGCAGACGATTTAAATGGTAATAATAATAATAATACATACATTTTCTATAGCACTATTCCCCGCTGAGTGAGTTCAGCGCGCTTGTTCACATACATGTACATAATATATACCATTTACATTTACTATTATATACATGTACATAATATATACCATTCACATTTACTAACATATCATATACAAGCAATCTCATAATACATACTTCATAAATTACACTAATATAAAACAAGTACTTGTAAAATGGCGCATAAAATAACTGTTATAAAACATAGAGACTTTACAATAATTTAAAACAGGTACATAATTATAAAGCTGTGTTCCAAGTAATTAGTATTATTACTACGCTAAATACACACACACACACACACACACACACACACACACACACACAACACACACACACACACACACACACACACACACACACACACACCCCCCCCCCCCCCCCCCCCCCCCTCTCTGCCCCTCTCTTTGTCTCACATGCACACATACTCTCTCTCTCCCAACCCACCATCTCTCCCGCTCCCTGCACTCTCTCTCACTCTCACTCTCTTAACGACCGTGAAGCAACTAAAACACTCAGGAAGCACATTCATGCGGGGGGTTCATGCGTGGGGGGGGTGGAGGTGGGGGGGGGGGGGGGCAGGCGGGGGCTGAAGACTGCAGAGATCCTACTGGCAGAAAGCCGTCGTGAACAAGTGAGTTTTGAGTCTGGATTTAAACAGCGGAAGGGTAGAAGAATTTCTGAGATCGGATGGCAGAGAGTTCCAGACAGAAGGTGCAAGAAAGCTGAAGGAACGCTCTCCGAACGTTTTGGTGTTGCGCTTTGGGACTTTGAGGAGCTTCTCACACTATGAACGAAGGTTTCATGTTGGTTCATATGCACATAGAATCTGAGAAAGATAACCTGGTAAAGAGCCGTCAAAAAAGCGGTAGACAAAAGTGGCTATCTTGTACTGTGGTCGGAATTTAATCGGAAGCCAGTGCAGTTCTTGCAGGAGTGGTGTCACATGATCGTATTTGGACTTTCTAAGAACAAGTTTTGCAGCATTGTTTTGGTCTCTCTGTAAGCGTGAAATATGCTTCAAGGGTAATCCTGCAAGGATGGAATTGCAGTAGTCAAGCCGGGATGTTATGGCAGATGAAACGAGTTGGGCAGTTGCACTCTGAGTCAAGTATGGTCGGATTGAAGCTGTTCTTCTAAGTTCTAGGTATGCTGCACGGTGGGTGGTGTGTGCAGCGTGCTGCCATATGACGCTTGTGTGACCTAATGCAAAACTGCAGTCATAATAAACCATAAAGCATGACATTAGTTAATTTAGAACATAAAGCATGACTGTACAGTCACTTTAAAAAATACGATACAGCATATGGCAGATCGAGTTACTTTACAGCATGACGCGAATAGAGAATGAGATGAGAATGGAGGACAGCCGTCTTCCAAAACAGATCTTCAGTTCTCAACTGGCTCGCGGTATTCGCAGGCAGGGTAGCAAACAAAGCGCTACAAAGACTCCCTCAAGAACTCTGTGCGTACCTGTGACATCCCTGTTAAGGGCTTGGAGCACCTTGCAGCAGATCATAGCGCTTGGAGGCTGGCAACCCACAACGGAGCCCAAGTCTTGGAGGAAAGGCGACTGTCACAGCTAGACATCAAACGCCAAGCCAGGAAAGAGAAGAAGGCCAAACCAGGAAAGAGAGGAAGGCCAAGCCAGGAAAGAGAGGAAGGCCAAGCCAGGAAAGAGAGGAAGGCCAAGCCAGGAAAGAGAGGAAGGCCAAGCCAGGAAAGAGCGGAAGGCCAAGCCAGGAAAAGGAGGAAGCCCAACCCAGCTGCTGCCGTAGCCTGCCCGGTGTGGGGACGCGGCATCAGCGAATCGGAGTTTGGAGGGGTCTGCGGTCACACCAGAGGCGCCACTGACGTCGTCGTCGCATCGCGACGGATAACCATGATGATGATGATGATGTATGTCTGTGTATCTGTGACTGTGTCCATACGTGCGTGTACGTGTGTGTGTGTGTGTGTGTGCATGTACTCTTGTATGATTTTTGTTGTTGTTGAGGATGCACCTTTGGTGCAGTTTATGTACCTTAGTCGTAAGATACCGAAATAAGAGTCAGCACAGAAGGTCGGCCCTGGAGAAGAAAATTCTCCCGCCGCTCCTGCAGGATTCGAAACGGCGACCTTGCGATCACGAGTTCGGCGCTCTAACCACTGAGCTATCGCCGCCCTACAGGTAGGTAGGTAGGTAGGTAGTGTTGCTTAATGTCCTCAGATGTCAGTTGACATATTAGGGACAAGCTGAGACCAATGCTGAAGCATGGTTCAGTATAGCTTTACGTCCACGGAAACCAGAAGGCTCGTTAGGACGGACAGCCCAGGACGGCCACCTCGACTCTCACACAGCTCCTGAACTATGCCCTACAGGCATCATTTATATACATATATACTCACTGATATAGGCATGAATGAGTGAGCCGTGAACGTTATACTGACATGAGAATTTCCACACAAAACACGGCGTGCGAGTTCAAGTTGTGTCAGTGTCGGCCGAATCAAGTTAAGTCGGAGTCAGTGTGTGTCGTCACAGTGTGTCATTGAGTCACACTCCGAACATCGCTTTCCGGCACCTTCCTTGAAGGATGTCGTAAACCAGTGCTTGGAGTTTGTCACTGAGTGTGTGTGTGTGTGTGTGTGTGTGTGTGTGTGTGTGTGTGTGTGTGTGTGTGTGTGTATGTGTGTGTTTAAATAGCCGAAAAACTTGAGCTTCTCTCTCCGTTCATGGATTGAGTTAATTTTCCGACTGATTTGACTCACGGCACAGCACTGTCCATTCACTGAGTGTGACAGCTTCGATCGTTACTGACTGGGCGTGAGTAGTTCTCGTGCTTTTCAGTCGTGCCGAGTTCACTGGCCGGGTTCAATACTTTGAGTACAGGACAGAGTGCAGAATCCACTGTTAGCTGGATTTTAACACAGTTGACATGTGAACACTTATCAAGTTAAGTCTCCAAGTCTCCCTGGTAAGTCACTCAGTGAGTGCTCCCCATTGAGGAACCAACACCTCCGTCAAGGCGAAGTTAAGAACAAGACTGATACTTATAATTAGTATCTGAACCATTCTTTACCATGTCCCTCTTCCGTGTCAGTCTCTTCACGCCGCCGCAGTTCCCGCACATGAAGGTCCAATGGTCCGGTAGTCGTCGCCTCCGCCCGCATCATCAGTTGCCGGTTTTGTCACAGTCAGTAGGACTTGGTTTTTTCTGCATTCAGCTCGGTCTCAGCGGTCTGTTTTTCTGCTGGCGATTAGGCCCATACCTGACTACTTTTGTATTTAATTTTAATTTTATGCCAACGTATTAAATTTTTATCAAGTTAAGTTCCAAGCCGCATCGGCCCTGTACCACATCCGTCAGAAAAGCGGGGTTTGGACTGTGACCGCGATCAAGTTTTGATGCGGAACGACTCCATCAATTGTGAGTACCGTGCAGCTCTTCTCTGTCTGTCTGTCTGTCTGTCTGTCTCTGTCTCTCTGTCTCTGCCTCTGTCTCTGTCTCTCTCTCTGTCTCTCTCTGTGTCTCTCTGTCTGTCTGTCTCTCTGTCTGTCTCTCTCTCTCTCATCGAGTATATTTCAAGAATTGAATCCATTGTATATATCTATAGTTGTATGTCAGTGTGTGTGTGTGGTGTGTGTGTGTGTGTGTGGTGGTTGGGTTTTGGTTGTGGTGTGGGGTTGTGTGTGTGTGTGTTTTGTGTGGTGTGTGGTGTGCATGCATTGCTCTAGAGTAAAGCTATCACAGGCTAGACTAGAGACTGGAGCACTATCACAACTTAACGCCATATCCAGTAAAACCAGCACCGAATTGAAGCAAGACTGAAATAAACGTCTGTGTCTAAAAAGTTCAGAATTTGTTTTCCGTGTTATAAACAGAAGAAAGCAATTAGACACTACTTTACAGCAGGTAAAGAATGGATTATTATTTGTAAACTGGCATAGAGCTGATCTACCAGGATGATGGTATTCTTGTGTATGTAAATGACCCACACCCCACCCATTTTGGGGGGTAGTTTATCCTTTTTTTCTTTTTTTCTTTTTTTTTTCTTCTGTTTTTTGTTTTTGTTTCTGGTCAGTTGTCAAGACTGCTACTCCTCGCTAAAACGATCATCATCAGGGACGTAAATGAAACTCATTGTAAAACTAGCAGGAGGAGTCTTAAGAGAAACTCCTCCAGGCTAAAACCAGCATGAAGACTGTAACACAAACTCCACTTTAAAACTGGCATCAGGAGTGTCAATTTCTCACTAAAACTAGCATCCGGAGTGTAAGAGAAACTCCCCATTAAATTCAGTCAGCATTAGGACTTAAGAGAAAGTCCTCACTAAAACCACTGGACACGAAGAGTGTAAGTGAAACTCATCAAAATTTAACTAGCATCAGGAGTGTCAAAGAAGCACCAAACTAAAACTGGCAGGAAAAGTGTAGACTCACTAAAACTACCATCAGGAATGTAACTAAAACTCCTCACTAAACATCACATGAGGTGTGTAATGGAGAAAAAAATCCTAACTAAACTGAAGCAGCAAGAGGACTGTATGAGAAACTTCTCACTAAAAATGGCATCAGGGGTGTAAGAGAAACTGCTGACTAAAACTAGCATGAGGTGTGTAAGAGGAACACCTCACTAAAACTAGTATGTGGTGTGTAAGAGAAACACCTCACTAGAACTGGCATGAGGTGTGTAAGAGAAACACCTCACTAAAACTAGCATGAGGTGTGTAAAAGAAACTGCACTAAAACTAACATCAGGAATGAAACTAACATCAGGAGTGTAAGAAAAACTCCTGACTAAAACTGGCATCAGGAGTGTAAAACTCGTCACTAAAACTAGCATGAGGAGTGTAATAGAAACTCCTCACTAAACCAATATGAGGAGTGTAAGAGTATCTCCTCTATAAAACTAGCATCAAAAGTGAAACTCCTCACTAAAACTAGCATCAAGAGTGTAAGAGAAACTCCTCACTAAAAGTAGCATCAGGAGTGTACAATTCATCAGTAAAACTAGCAAGAGGAATGTACGAGAAACTCCTCACTAAAACTAGCATGAAGAGATCAGATAAATTCCTCACTAAAACTAGCACCAGGAGTATATGAAAACCTCATCTAAAAACTAGTATGGGGAGTGTAAGAGAAACTCCTCACTAAAACTAGCATGAGGAGGGTAAGAGAAACTCCTCACTAAAAGTAGCATCAGGAGTGTAAGAGAAACTCCTCACGAATAAACATAGCATCAGGAGTGTAAGAGAAACTCCTCACGAATAAATATGCATAGTTTTAAAAAGAGAAACTCCTAAACGAATAAACATAGCATGAGGTGTACGTAAGAGAAACTCCTCACTAAAAGTAGCATCAGGAGTGTAAGAGAAACTCCTCACGAATAAACAAAGCATGAGGTGTGTAAGAGAAACTCCTCACTAAACTGAACCAGCAAGAGAAATGTATGAGAAACTCCTTACTAAAAATGACACGAGGACCCAAAGGGAACCTCCTCACAAAAACTAGCATCAGGAGTGTAAGGGAAACTCCTCGCTGTAAGCAAGCATCAGGAGTGTAAGGGAAACTCCTCGCTGTAAGCAAGCTTCAGGAGTGTAAGAGGAACTCACTAAAACCAGCTTAAGGAGTATCAGAGAAACTCCTCACTGAAACCAGCTCGATGAGTGTAAGAGAAACTCCTCACTAAAAGTAGCATCAGGAGTGTAAGAAAAAGTCCTCACTAAAAGTAGCATCAGGAGTGTAAAGAAAACTCCTCACTAAAACTTGCATCAGGAGTGTAAAGGAAACTCCTCACTAACACTAGTACCAGAAGTGTAAAATAAACTCCTCACGAAACCTAGCATCAGGAGTGTAAGGGAAACTCCTCACTAAAACTAGTAACAGGAGTGTAAAAGAAACTCCTCACTAAAACCAGCTCGAGGAGTGTAAGAGAAACTCCTCACTGAAATTAGCATCAGGAATGTGAGAGAAACTCCTCACTAAAACCAGCTAGATAAACTCCTCACTAAAACCAGCTCGAGGAGTGTAAGAGAAACTCCTCAGTAAAACCAGCTCGAGGAGTGTAAGAGGAACTCCTCAACTATATGATAAAACCAGTTCGAGGAGTGTAAGAGAAACTTCTCACTAAAACAGCATGACCCGAGGAGTGTAAGAGAAACTCCTCACTAAAACAGCATGACCCGAGGAGTGTAAGAGAAACTCCTCACTAAACAGCACGATGAGTGTGAAAAAGAAAGACAGATGTACGGACGAGGTCATGTCAGGACTGAGCTGTCAGGTCAGTCTGTACCGAGACGAAGCCAGACGAGGCGTGTCGGTGGCTGCCGCGCCCTGAGCATGTACTGCACTCGCTAAGAGCCGATAGCAGCCCCAAACCGAGTCATACCCATGACAACCGACACTTGCCTAGTCTGTGTGAAGCTCTGGATGTGAGCCGTACCGAGCTGTAACCTGTCAGACCTTGCTCTTGCGTCTTTGTTTGGACAATGGATAACATCTGGGATTATTTCTGTGTAGTCGTTACTATTACAGTATAAGAGAAAAGCATGTGCTAACTAACTCCAGCACGAGGTGTGCACCTCAGTGTAAGAGATGATTCTAACCAATCAGCATATAAAGTGTTTCAAAACATCCTCACTATGATCAGTATAGGGAATGTAAGAGAAACCCCTCACTAAAACTAGCATCAGTGACGACTGTAATACAAACTCATTAACACTGGAATCAGGAGAGCAAGAGAAACTCCTCACAAAAACTAGCATCAGGAGTGTAACTAACAGAAACACCTCGCTAAAAGTATGATCAGGATTGTAAGAGAAACTCATCACTAAAACTAGCATGAGGTGCGTAAGAGAAACACCTCACTAGAACTAGCTTCAGGAGTGTAACTGACAGAAGCACCTCACTAGAAGTACCATCATGAACTCCTCACACCTCACTAGAACTGGCATGAGGTGTGTAAGAGAAACACTTCACTAAAACTAGTATGAGTTGTGTAAGACAAACATTTCACTAAAACTAGCATGAGGTGTGTAAGAGAAACACCTCATTAAAACTAGCATGAGGTGTGTAAGAGAAACATCTCACTAAAACTAGCATAAAGTGTGTAAGAGGAACACCTCACTAAAACTAGCAGGAGGTGCGTAAGAGAAACACCTCACTAGAAGTATCATCAGGAGTGCAAGAGAAACACCTCACTAAAACTAGCATGAGGTGTATAAGAGCAACACATCACTAAAACTAGCATGATGTGTGTAAGAGAAGCATCTCACTAAAACTAACATGAGGTGTGAGAGAAACATCTCACTAAAACTAGCATGATGTGTGTAAGAGCAACACATCACTAAAACTAGCATGCTGTGTGTAAGAGAAACATCTCACTTAAAATCATGAGGTGTGTAAGAGAAACACCTCACTAAAACTAGCATGAGATGTGTGAGAGAAACATTTCACTAAAGCTAGCATGAGGTATGTAAGGAGCATGAGGTATGTAAGAGAAATACCTCACTAAAACTAGCATGAGTTGTGTATGAAAAACACCTCACTAAAACTAGCATGGGGTGTCTAAGAAACACACGTCATTAAAACTGACAGGAGGTGTGTAAGAGAAACACGTCACTAAAACTAGCATGAGGTGTGTAAGAGAAACACCTCACTGAAAGTAGCATGAGGTTTGTAAGAGAAACATTTCACTAAAACTAGCATGATGTGTGAGAGAAACACCTCATAAAAACTAGCATGAGGTGTGGAAGAGAAACACCTCACTGGAAGTATCATCAGGAGTGCAAGAGAAACACCTCACTAAAACTAGGATCAGGTGTGTAAGAGAAACCCCTCACTAAAACTAGTATGATGTGTGTAAGAGAAACATTTGCCTAAAAGTAGCATGAGGTGTGTAAGAGAAACACCTCATTAAAAAAAGATAAGTGAAGAGAAACATCTCACTAAAACTAGCATGAGGTGTGTAAGAGGAACACCTCACTAAAACTAGTATGTGGTGTGTAAGAGAAACACCTCACTAGAACTGGCATGGTGGTAAAGAAACACCTCAAAACTAGCATGAGGTGTGTAAGAGAAAACCTCACTAAAGTATCATCAGAGTGCAGAGAAACACCTCAAAAACTAGCATGAGGTGTGTAAGAGAAACTTCACTAAACTAGCATGAGGTGTGTAAGAGGAACCCTCACTAAAACTAGTATGATGTGTGTAAGAGAAACATTTGCCTAAAAGTAGCATGAGGTGTGTAAGAGAAACACCTCATTAAAACTAGCATGAGGTGTGTAAGAGAAACATCTCACTAAAACTAGCATGAGGTGTGTAAGAGAAACATCTCACTAAAACTAGCATGAGGGGTGTAAGAGGAACACCTCACTAAAACTAGTATGTGGTGTGTAAGAGAAACACCTCACTAGAATGCATGAGTGTGTAAGAGAAAAACTCACAAAAAGCATGAGGTGTGTAAGAGAAACCCTCACTAGAAGATCATCAGAGGAAAAAACACCTCATAAAACTAGCATGAGGGTGTAAGAGAAAATCTCACTAAAACTAGCATGAGGGTGTAAAAGGAAAACCCCCACTAAAACTAGCATGTGTGGGGTGTAAGAGAAAACCCTACTAGAACTGGCATGAGTGTGTAAGAGAAACACCTCCATTAAAACTAGCATGAGGTGTGTAAGAGAAACGCCCACTAGAAGTATCATCAGGAGTGCAAGAGAAAAAACCTCAATAAAATAGCATGAGGTGTGTAAGAGAAACATCTCACTAAAACTAGCATGAGGTGTGTAAAGGAAAAACCTCACAAAACCTAGCATGTGTGTGTAAGAGAAACGCCTACTAGAACTGGCATGAGTGTGTAAGAGAAACACCTCACTAAAACTAGCATGAGGTGTGTAAGAGAAACGCCTCACTAGAAGTATCATCAGGAGTGCAAGAGAAACACCTCAATAAAACTAGCATGAGGTGTGTAAGAGAAACATCTCACTAAAACTAGCATGAGGTGTGTAACAGGAACACCTCACTAAAACTAGCATGTGGTGTGTAAGAGAAACGCCTCACTAGAACTGGCATGAGTGTGTAAGAGAAAAAAAAAAAAAACCTCCTACTATAAAAAACTAAACGTGAGGTGTGTAAGAGAAACAACCTCATTTAAAGAAAATAAAATAGCAAAATCCAGGAGTGTGCCCCCAGCGGGGGGAAACACCTCACTAAAACTAGCATGATGCTCATACACGTGTAAATGAGCAATGTGTGCATTGTGTGCATTGGCACTATGAGCACTCTGTGCTTTTGTGTGGAAGTTCATCAGTTTGCTCCATGTACAAATTTACATGTACACAGATTTCACATACTCGTTCATGCTTATAATTCTGTGTATAAATGATGTCCTGTAATTATTTTTACTCATATGTTAGTAAGGACTAGTTATCAGGTTTAGACTGAACGCAAACTACAATATTTGTAAAAAATAATACGGTTTCAGTTCCACCTCGAGTTCCTCCACTGAGGCGATCCCATAAAGCCACGGCCCTGGACACTCAGTGTTTAATGCCCGCATCTGTTAGTGTCTGAAGCTCCTCAACATTTCATCAGCGATCTGCTTTTCTTCTACTTGATCGATCTGCCGTCCGGCATGAGCTGGCAATTGCTACGATGTTTGCAGATCACAAATTCGCCAACATGGCTGTCAAGACAGAAGAGGATGCTGCAGCTGTTGTCCAAGCAGACCTAGACCTGATGGTCCAGTGGTAAGGTCACAGACCTGATGTCCCAGTTGTGACCTAGACCTGATGGTCCTATGGTAACGTCACAGACCTGATGTCCCAGTTGTGACCTAGACCTGATGACCGTAACGTCACAGACCTGATGTCCCAGTTGTGACCTAGACCTGATGGTCCAGTGGTAACGTCACAGACCTGATGTCCCAGTTGTGACCTAGACCTGATGGTCCAGTGGTAACGTCACAGACCTGATGTCCCAGTTGTGACCTAGACCTGATGGTCCAGTGGTAACGTCACAGACCTGATGTCCCAGTTGTGACCTAGACCTGATGACCCAGTGGTAACGTCACAGACCTGATGTCCCAGTTGTGACCTAGACCTGATGGTGCAGTGGTAACGTCACAGACCTGATGTCCCAGTTGTGACCTAGACCTGATGGTGCAGTGGTAACGTCACAGACCTGATGTCCCAGTTGTGACCTAGACCTGATGGTCCAGTGGTAACGTCACAGACCTGATGGTCCAGTGGTGACATAGACCTGACGGTCTGATGGGCCAGTCACTGGTGACCTAGACCTGACGGCCAGCAATGGGGACCGGGTCAGTGGAACACGTAGTTCCGGCGTCCGCAAAGGTACAGCATCTGTCACCACTCAGAAACCGCAAAAAAAGCAGTGTACTCTCTGATCTGTCTCCACTGAGAAACCGCATACACTCTGATATGTCACCACTGAGAAACCGCATACACTCTGATATGTCACCACTGAGAAACCGCGTACACTCTGATATGTCACCACTGAGAAACCGCATACACTCTGATATGTCACCACTGAGAAACCTCACTGAAAATGTAGCATACCACTCAGTGAAAAACCGCCAGCTAAGTGACCTAGACCTAGACATCCTTTCTCCCACACTCCTCCACTGATGTAGCAGTCTCATCAGTTGAATCTAAGAGGATGATACAAAGCTGCTACTAGGAAAGAGCTCGTCAGTGACTAAGATGCAGGCTATCACTGCCGTGTGAAAAGTCTCAGGCACAGCCTTAGCCGCTCGGCCAAACTAGCTCGCCGGCCTGAGACAAATGGGAGGTAATTGCGTAAAATTAAGGAAGCAAATTTTACAGTTGTCTCCCGCGGTAACTATGGCGGAGGTAAACTGGTGAAGAGAAGGTTAGTACCATAGTTATGATAGTAGGCCTAAACATTTCTTGTTTGTGTTTTCGTATCATTGAGTACTGATTTTATACTGCCTCAACGGCAGAATCAGTAACTGCTTTCAGAATGAAGCATGTATTGCAAGTACTTCGTTAGTTAATTTATTTCAACCGAACTAATACCGTAGCCTAGATATTTTCTTTCCAGGCCTGTGAAACGCGGTGCCGGTCAGAATGATGTCAAATCCATTTTCTAAACAATAGCTGTGATGCGTGCTGTATTCTAGTACGACTTGTTGCTGCGTGCTGTATAGATCTGTATGGTTTGAACAATCAAAAACAGTAAACGAACAATGCAGAACAATACATTTATAAGATTTTTAAAAATGGCGAAGGCAGTTCCAAATAGATCTGTGTACAGCTGATTCAGTGATTGGTGCTAGTTACATGAGTTAGTGTATCTGTAGTTATTAGTATGTATCGCAACTGGTATAATTATTATATCAGCTGCTTGTCACTTCTGACAACGTTTTGATGGAGGCGGCAGCTTGACTGAGTGCTCAGTGGGTAGCCTGGTGATACGTCATTGGCACAGGTGGGGGGAACAGTACGCCGGTGTCAAGGGGGGTTACTAGGTCAGGTCTAGTTAGGTTGAGGGTGTTGCCTTAGCTAAAGAACAAGCTAGTTGCAACAACACTGTCAGTGTGTCACATAGGCACTGGGTGTTCACACACACAGATACACACACACACCCCAACACACACACACACACACACACACACACACACTCCAACTCCAAGCACTGGTTAAAGTTTAGGACATCCTTTCTCCCCTGAAAGCCCAGCAGGTACTAGAAAGTGATGCAAGATGCTCATTGTGACACAGTGACATAAATTTGCAAGTTGCAAAGTTTCTTCTCTGTAGGCAACCAACTACTTTATAAATTTAACTAGAAACTTTTATAAGTTCACACTGAGGATGTAAGGGGGTGTAACAGGAGAATAATTGAGATTAAATAAATGTAAACAAATAAGCTGATAAAATGATATCATCAAGAACTTATTCCTGGCTGTAAATAAATTTTTGTGTAAACTGAAGATGGAGAAAAACTGGTGCCTCTCCCCCCCACCTCCATAGCCCCTCCCCCACCCCCCACCCCCACCCCCCCAACCTTCTCCCCGTCCCTAATAAGCCTCATGGTTTCTGTGGACATTAAGCACCATGTTTACTGGTGCAATTCATATTTCAGGAGCTGTGTGAGAATCGAGGTGGCAGTCCTGGGCTGTCCGTCCTAATGAGCCTTATGACTTCCGCCACCTGTGGACATAAAGCAATACTGAACCATGCTTCAGCATTGGTCTCAGCTTGTCCCTAATATCATATCTGGATGTTGGTTGACATATTAAATATGTCAACCAACATCCAAAGACATTAAGCAACACAGCCGAAGCGAACTGGTGCAATACTTTTTTCAGGTCTCAGACTAGGCCAGTCCATCTAACGAAGCTCTCTCTTGTGCTGTACCCTGAACGGCACAGCCCTAGCCCTCAACAGTCCTACTTTCTATAATTATTGCAGGCAAACCAAAGAGACATAAGCATAACAAGAAGAGGAGTTACTGTTGTTGCTTTATAGAGGCATCTCTGAACTCTGGACTCAAAAGAAGCCAGAGATGGGTCTGTGGCAACAGCTTCACATTTGGGGAGGCTGTGCCACTCGGGGATGGTGTGGGGAAAGAAGGTCTGACATTGCCAGTACCGGGTCCTGTGGAGGTTATGTGAGAGGAACAGGAGTTGGTCTGGCAGTGACTTTTCTCTCTGGTTCCCTAATGTTGGGGCATGCTTTGAGTCAGTGCTTGGCAGACCATTCCTGACTGTACAGCCTTGTGAGTCTGGCTTCCATCCTTTTTGACTGCAGCAATGGCCAGTCCAGCTCTTCAAGCATGGCACTATTGGCAGTCACACTTGATCAGCTGATGCCAGCTTGCAGGACTCCTGCATGGCCCACCTTGCTGCATGCCCCTGGACTTTCTCAATGGAGTCACTGCAGCTGACGGTGTAGGGGTCCCATACAGTACTGGTGTACTCTAGTCTGAGTGGTCTCACTAGTGAATAGAGCTTTGTAGGCTGCTTCCTTCACCTTGTGGCTACAGATACATGGTCTATTGTGCCTGGCAAAGCCCAGGGTCCTGGTCTACTGCTGGGTAGTGAATGATACTGCCTACACTGGCTACAGGTGTAACACTAACACTATAACACTAACAGGCCTGTCTGACTACAAAGTTCTAGAATTATTTTGATTATAAAGCTGAAGGACTTTTGACTGCTGTTTGGCTTTGGGCAGATCATTCATTGAAGAAATTCCAGGTGGTGCAGTTTGACTGGAGAGGTGTCCACAGTGTGAGTGACTCTATGCTCACTGTCTTCATCAGATACAGGTCTATACTTTAAGTAGTTAGTGCTGAACACACACTGTGCTGCTGGCCTAACTGGTAGTGATACACACACACACACACACACACACACACACACACACACACACACACACACACACACACAGATTTACCGGAGGCAGGCTGGAGACAGTTGGAAGTGTTAGGAGTAAGAGTAGTAAGTTAGTAAGACAGAGGAAATGTGAGTCTTGAGCTGTGACTTTTAAAGGAAAACTGACCGGCTGAAGAGAGTGAACCTTATTACACAAGGATAAAGTTTAGGCATGAATGCCTGTCATGCAACCTGTCTCTAATATTGTAATTGCAACAGAACCAAATGGTAGAACAAAACTGAATTGGAAATGATTTTTAAAAGAAGAAGAAAAGACCAATTTTGGAGTTTGGGAGGTTGTTCTGAACAGACAAATGAACCAGTGAAACATTGAAAGAAAAGGCATGCTGTCCTCAAAATTTCAAATATGAATACCCACCCACAGAAGTTCATATATTATATATAAATATATATATATATACATATCCAAACCATCAGCTGGCATTATCTAATCCCAATCTCCAGAACAAAGTACAGATGATTGTTGACTGGAAGAACCTTCCTGTGGAAGGGGAAGTGGCATCTGCCTTCAGCCTGGAATCCTCCCACTGGTATTGTGTGACATAACTTTTTGTAAAATTGTGCATACTGATTTTGTATTATTACTGTCACACTCACTGGGTGGCGGTAGTTTGACATTCATTTGATGAAATTTGTAAGCCAATGCATTGCCAACTACTCCATGCCTTGACATGTTTAGAATTTAAATGCAGTAAGGCTGTGAAAAGCTTGAATTCATTTGCACACATGCATACACCATCGTACTTTGTTGGCCATCCTTCCTACTGAGATCAGACTTTGTTCTTCATAACAGGAGTGTCCTCTTGACCTGTCTGTAGATTATGATGACCTATATTGATAGATGATGAAATGGGGTTTTCTACTTTCCTGTCCAGCCAGCCAGTCCTCTCAGTGTTGGATTTCAAATTGTCCACAACATCGCTGGTACAGTGTCGGATGAAATTGGGTTATAAATGGTGTCACATACGCAGCAGGAAGAAACCCATTTTTTTCATGAAAAAGCTTAGCCCTGGGTTTTCACACGCATACTGTACATGCTGTCTGTAATAGATGGCTGTGTGTATTGTGGGTAAATTTAGACAGTCTATAGAATTAGAAATGGACAGAAAAGACTAACATTTCAAAGTCAGAGACCATAGGTACTGTCCATGAAGCAAGAGGAAATGAAGCCTTAGCTTTGAAATAATTGTTCGTCAACTTGTAAAACTAAGAGCCAGTGTTTAGGTGAAGCCAGCCTGCTGTTTTTGCATGGAGTTTTATGAGCTACTGCCTGTCTGCATCGTCATCATCATTGTTATGGTCACAATGTCAGTACCGTGACACTTGCAGGACTCCTGAAGTCAAAGTGTGGTGTATTGAAATGTGACTGAGGAGTGAGCTCATGTCATGACAGTTGTCACAGTGTCATGATGACATGCAGCATGTAGTCGCCAGCTGAGAGACTGTGTGCTCACAAGGCTACAGCCTGTGTTATCCAACCAGAGGGCAGGTAACTCCTGGCTGTATAGCCCTGTTCTTTTGACCTCCCATGCGAACTTTGCCCCCTCAGCCTAGCCTGCTCTGTCCACAGGCACTTGCATTTATTCTTCTTCTGACACATTTCTTCTTCACCTGGGGCAGCATTGTATGGCTGCTGAAATATTACACATTACAGTTAGTAACTGAGTTACATTGACCTTGTATTTTGTGAAGTATTGGTGTTGGAGACTGGTGACCCTGGTGAAGCAGTGTATTGTTATTGGTGATGGAGACTGGTGACCCTGGTGAAGCATGTATTTTGTGAAGTATTGGTGTTGGAGACTGGTGACCCTGGTGAAGCAGTGTATTGTTATTGGTGATGGAGACTGGTGACCCTTGTGAAGCAGTGTATTGCTATTGGTGATGGAGACTGGTGACACTTGTGAAGCAGCCTATCGTTATTGGTGATGGAGACTGGTGACCCTGGTGAAGCAGTGTATTGTTATTGGTGATGGAGACTGGTGACCCTGGTGAAGCAGTGTATTGTTATTGGTGATGGAGACTGGTGACCCTGGTGAAGCAGTGTATTGTTATTGGTGATGGAGACTGGTGACCCTGGTGAAGCAGTGTATTGTTATTGGTGATGGAGACTGGTGACCCTGGTGAAGCAGTGTATTGTTATTGGTGATGGAGACTGGTGACACTTGTGAAGCAGCCTATTGTTATTGGTGATGGAGACTGGTGACCCTGGTGAAGCAGTGTATTGTTATTGGTGATGGAGACGGGGAAACCCTGGTGAAGCAGTGTATTGTTATTGGTGATGGAGACTGGTGACCCTGGTGAAGCAGTGTATTGTTATTGGTGATGGAGACTGGTGACCCTGGTGAAGCAGTGTATTGTTATTGGTGATGGAGACTGGTGACCCTGGTGAAGCAGTGTATTGTTATTGGTGATGGAGACTGGTGACCCTGGTGAAGCAGTGTATTGTTATTGGTGATGGAGACTGGTGACACTGGAGAAGCAGCCTATCGTTATTGGTGATGGAGACTGGTGACGCTGGTAAAGCAGCCCCTTCCACAACCATTGGGGATACAAAATTCAGCTCCCCTGCTTTCGTTAATGGGGAAGAATATTTTGTAAATGATCAGAGTAAAAAATGTTAAGTTTCAGATTTTGTATGATGATGGCAGTACTTATTGAGCTTTTTCATATATCATTCCAGCGACCTTGATCTTATTTCAGGATGTAGTGGAGTCAAACTGCTGAAACAAAAAGCTGTATTAAGTTCTTGGTTAGTCATGTGAAAACAAGGTCTAACGTTGTATGATTGCTTAAAATAAGTGGACTCATGCACATACTTTTTCTAGATTTTTCTTTGTTTTTTAAATATATTATATATTTTACATGGACTAGATCATCAATGCAAATCAGTTTTATCCAATCATATTTTTATGGCTCATGACTGGTTCATGCATTCAAACTGAACAACTTTGAAATGTTTTATTCATTTTCTTTGTGCTGTTAAAAAAGAAGAAAAAAAGGGAAAAACCTTTTTAATCCAGCAGGAGCTCGGAGCAAGAAGAAAATGAAGAATTAACTGGCCGTTGATATTTGACTAACTTGCCACAATGAATGCATTAGCCGGTCAGCATGAGTAGACGAGACACTTCAACGTCGGTCACCACTTTCATTTCACCTCAGAGTTGTTTCCCTCTGTCAACTGTCATCAAAGAATGTGGCTGGTGTGCTGTCAACCAAGTGCATCACATTTTTTAAATGATGCAATGAATAGTAAGTAAGTGATTGCTGCACTTTGTTCTGAAGCAAATGATCTACTGAATCAGTGGGAAAAACTTCTGATTGATCATTAAAAAAATTAAGTATGAAAAGCATCCAACACAGTTGTGCTCAAAATAGAATTGATCATGATGTTAATCTGATGTGTCGGCTATCACATACTTTCCACAATCTTTTTGAAACTTTCTCTCCATGTGGAGAAAAAATTGCTGTCTTGTCTTTGCTGTTCTAAAGCAGTATTTGGTAGGGCTGTTAAATAATAAAACTTTAAAATATCATCAGGTAAATCTTTCAGAATGCCGTACTTTGTCAGATGAAGTGGGCAGATCAGCATTGTTTGCCCTGGCCCTTTTGCTGTGGGGTTTAGAATGTAAAACCACTTAACATATAATGGCAAGAGCCTATGTCTGCGCTGTTTTTATATCAGCTGACATAGGTGAGGTCACTGGGTCTAAATCTGTATAAATACATATTATATAGGTATTGTATTTCCCAGTTAGGTGGACATGAGGATTTACACTCAGCTTTGTCTTGACTTGTTGCATGCTCGACAGCCAAGTTGTTTGCCTGAGTGATGCAGAGAGGAATCCTAACCCTTCACCTTCTGCAGGCGGGGATTGATCTGAGTGTAGTTCAGCTGCTGGAGGATATATTATATAAATATATACTGTCACCCAGTGGGACACACTGACATGCTGGAGCTGATTGCTGTGTAGAGTGTGTGTTTGTGGCTAGAGAGGAAACTGGCCTTCGGAAGGAATACCTTGTGGTTTGTAAAGATCCTGCACACTTGTTGTATTTCATGAACAACTGCAAAACTAAAAGTAGACATTGGCAGTGTGAGTGATAGTACAGTGAATAAAGACCTAGGGGGGAAAGGTGTGAGTGATAGTACAGTGAATAAAGACCTAGGGGGGAAGGTGTGAGTGATAGTACAGTGAGTAAAGACCTAGGGGGAAAGGTGTGAGTGATAGTACCGTGAATAAAGACCTGGGGGGAAAGGTGTGAGTGATAGTACAGTGAATAAAGACCTAGGGGGAAAGGTGTGAGTGATAGTACCGTGAATAAAGACCTAGGGGGGGAAAGGTGTGAGTGATAGTACAGTGAATAAAGACCTAGGGGGGAAAGGTGTGAGTGATAGTACAGTGAGTAAAGACCTAGGGGGAAAGGTGTGAGTGACAGTACCGTGAATAAAGACCTAGGGGGAAAGGCTGGCCTTGGAGTGATAGTACCAGTGAATAAAGACCTAGGGGGGAAAGGTGTGAGTGATAGTACAGTGAATAAAGACCTAGGGGGAAAGGTGTGAGTGATAGTACAGTGAATAAAGACCTAGGGGGGGAAAGGTGTGAGTGATAGTACAGTGAATAAAGACCTAGGGGGGAAAGGTGTGAGTGATAGTACAGTGAATAAAGACCTAGGGGGGAAAGGTGTGAGTGATAGTACAGTGAATAAAGACCTAGGGGGGAAAGGTGTGAGTGATAGTACAGTGAGTAAAGACCTAGGGGGGAAAGGTGTGAGTGATAGTACCAGTGAATAAAGACCTAGGGGGGAAAGGTGTGAGTGATAGTACAGTGAATAAAGACCTAGGGGGAAAGGTGTGAGTGATAGTACAGTGAATAAAGACCTAGGGGGGAAAGGTGTGAGTGATAGTACCAGTGAATAAAGACCTAGGGGGGAAAGGTGTGAGTGATAGTACCGTGAATAAAGACCTAGGGGGAAAGGTGTGAGTGATAGTACATGAATAAAGACCTAGGGGGAAAGGTGTGAGTGATAGTACAGTGAATAAAGACCTAGGGGGAAAGGTGTGAGTGATAGTACAGTGAATAAAGACCTAGGGGGGAAGGTGTGAGTGATAGTACATGTGAATAAAGACCTAGGGGGGAAAGGTGTGAGTGATAGTACCAGTGAATAAAGACCTAGGGGGGAAAGGTGTGAGTGATAGTACCGTGAATAAAGACCAGGGGGAGTGTGAGTGATAGTACGTGAATAAAGACCTAGGGGGGAAAGGTGTGAGTGATAGTACAGTGAATAAAGACCTAGGGGGAAAGGTGTGAGTGATAGTACAGTGAATAAAGACCTAGGGGGGAAAGGTGTGAGTGATAGTACGTGAATAAAGACCTAGGGGGGAAAGGTGTGAGTGATAGTACAGTGAATAAAGACCTAGGGGGGAAAGGTGTGAGTGATAGTACAGTGAATAAAGACCTAGGGGGGAAAGGTGTGAGTGATAGTACCGTGAATAAAGACCTAGGGGGAAAGGTGTGAGTGATAGTACGTGAATAAAGACCTAGGGGGAAAGGTGTGAGTGATAGTACCGTGAATAAAGACCTGGGGGAAAGGTGTGAGTGATAGTACCGTGAATAAAGACCTAGGGGGAAAGGTGTGAGTGATAGTACCGTGAATAAAGACCTGGGGGAAAGGTGTGAGTGATAGTACCGTGAGTAAAGACCTAGGGGGAAAGGTGTGAGTGATAGTACCAGTGAGTAAAGACCTGGGGGAAAGGTGTGAGTGATAGTACCAGTGAGTAAAGACCTAGGGGGAATATGGTGTGTAGTGTAGTACAGTGATAAAGTACTTTGTGGCTGAAAGGTTGATGATAGTACCATGCAGTAAAGACCTAGGGGAAATGCGCTGCTGAAGCTGATGGTACCAGTGAATTTAAAGTACCGTAGGCGGGTATGTCATGTGCTGCTCACTCAGTGCTGGTGATTCATAATATAAAGTCATTTGTTGATTGGTATCCAGTTGTAGGAGCCGATTACAGTTAGGCACTGTTGCAGGTAACATGCCCGGAGAGTCAGCAGGCGATTGGCACTGCCACTGTGTGGGTTTGATTCTGGGAATAACAGTCAGCAGGCGATTGGCACTGCCACGTGGGGTTGATCTGGAATAACAGTCCCCGGTGGGATGCACTGTTGGGTTTATTCTAAAAGTCAGCAGGCGATTGGCACTGCCACTGTGTGGGTTTGATTCTGGGAATAACAGTCAGCAGGCGATTGGCACTGCCACTGTGTGGGTTTGATTCTGGGAATAACAGTCAGCAGGCGATTGGCACTGCCACTGTGTGGGTTTGATTCTGGGAATAACAGTCAGCAGGCGATTGGCACTGCCACTGTGTGGGTTTGGTTCTGGGAATAACAGTCAGCAGGCGATTGGCACTGCCACTGTGTGGGTTTGGTTCTGGGAATAACAGTCAGCAGGCGATTGGCACTGCCACTGTGTGGGTTTGGTTCTGGGAATAACAGTCAGCAGGCGATTGGCACTGCCACTGTGTGGGTTTGGTTCTGGGAATAACAGTCAGCAGGCGATTGGCACTGCCACTGTGTGGGTTTGGTTCTGGGAATAACAGTCAGCAGGCGATTGGCACTGCCACTGTGTGGGTTTGGTTCTGGGAATAACAGTCAGCAGGCGATTGGCACTGCCACTGTGTGGGTTTGGTTCTGGGAATAACAGTCAGCAGGCGATTGGCACTGCCACTGTGTGGGTTTGGTTCTGGGAATAACAGTCAGCAGGCGATTGGCACTGCCACTGTGTGGGTTTGGTTCTGGGAATAACAGTCAGCAGGCGATTGGCACTGCCACTGTGTGGGTTTGGTTCTGGGAATAACAGTCAGCAGGCGATTGGCACTGCCACTGTGTGGGTTTGGTTCTGGGAATAACAGTCAGCAGGCGATTGGCACTGCCACTGTGTGGGTTTGGTTCTGGGAATAACAGTCAGCAGGCGATTGGCACTGCCACTGTGTGGGTTTGGTTCTGGGAATAACAGTCAGCAGGCGATTGGCACTGCCACTGTGTGGGTTTGGTTCTGGGAATAACAGTCAGCAGGCGATTGGCACTGCCACTGTGTGGGTTTGGTTCTGGGAATAACAGTCAGCAGGCGATTGGCACTGCCACTGTGTGGGTTTGGTTCTGGGAATAACAGTCAGCAGGCGATTGGCACTGCCACTGTGTGGGTTTGGTTCTGGGAATAACAGTCAGCAGGCGATTGGCACTGCCACTGTGTGGGTTTGATTCTGGGAATAACAGTCAGCAGGCGATTGGCACTGCCACTGTGTGGGTTTGATTCTGTGTATGCCTGCCAATGAATTATGGAGCTTGCAGTCTCTGTTTTCATGCATCAGTAAAACTGAACAAGTCATGTAACATGAGGTTCTTTTGTGTCCACAGGTGTAAGTCATGTAACATAGGTTATTTTGTGTCCACAGGTGTAAGTGATAGGTTCTTTTGTGTCCACAGGTGTAAGTGATGTAACATAGGCTCTTTTGTGTCCACAGGTGTAAGTGATATAACATAGGTTCTTTTGTGTCCACAGGTGTAAGTGATGTAACATGAGGTTCTTTTGTGTCCACAGGTGTAAGTGATGTAATGTAGGTTCTTTTGTGTCCACAGGTGTAAGTGATGTAACATAGGTTCTTTTGTGTCCACAGGTGTAAATGATGTAACATAGGTTCTTTTGTGTCTACAGGTGTAAGTGATGTAACATGTATGTTCTTTTGTGTCCACAAGTGTAAATGATGTAACAGGTTCTTTGTGTCCACAGGTGTAAATGATGTAACATAGGTTCTTTTGTGTCCACAGGTGAATGTCATAGCTGTTGGACAACCTGAGGCACAGGTGAAGTAAGAACCTTTACACACACAAGTGCCTGCTGTCGCCTCACTTACTGCTAGCGTAGGGTATGACTGCACCCGTTGGTGTCTGATTATCCAATCACAGAACAGTCACAGAGTCTGAGTGTTGCAGCGTCGGTTTCATCAGTCTGCAAAAATGCTGGGCCTCGTTTCAGTCCTGCTAATGCTGTGCGGAGAACAGGTGAGTGAGTTCAGTCAGTTGGCTACATTTCACAGGACATTGGTGTTCAGTACTTCTGCAGTAGCATGGGTCTCTCTCTTCTAACCAGTGGTCAGAATGGTCATAACAGATAGGGAGCTCATGTTGCTGTTGAGGTGTTCTTTTTGTTAGGCTGGTTTCAGTGTAGTGCTGTAGTTAATAGAAGACCTTCGGACACTCATTGTAAGGCTGGTTTCAGTACAGCACTGTAGCTAAACAATTGCAGACATTTGGACTGTTATTCTGGCCTACGTAGAAGGATGCATATTTTGACCATTGGGTGCTACCAGCACTTGCTGACTGTGTCTAACATGCTGGGCTGACTGTGTCTAACGTGCTGGGCTGACTGTGTCTAACATGCTGGGCTGACTGTGTCTGTCTAACGTGCTGGGCTGACTGTGTCTAACATGCTGGGCTGACTGTGTCTGTCTAACGTGCTGGGCTGACTGTGTCTAACATGCTGGGTTGACTGTGTCTATCTAACATGCTGGGCTCACTGTGTCTAACGTGCTGGCCTGGCTGTGTCTATCTAACATGCTGGGCTGACTGTATCTAACGTGTTAGGCTGACTGTGTCTATCTAAGGGATGTTTAAATGGAATGGTAAAAAATGATGAGTTTTAGCTGGAGGTTGTCAGCTTGCATGTTTCAATGACTATGGGCAGTGGAGGCCTGGTTGGTGTGTGTGTATACAGTGAGTATGTTGGATGTGTGTGTTTACTTCTCCGAGTGTGTACACATTTTCTGTTGGTGGTTGTATGTGTGTAGGGGTTTGGGGAAGGGGTGTGTGTTGTGTTGATGTGTATGTGTGTAGGGGTTGGGGGATGGGTGTGTGTCATGTTGATGTGTATGTGTGTAGGGGTTGGGGGAAGGGGTGTTGTGTTGTGTTGATGTGTAGGGGTTGGGGGGAGGTGGGGGGTGTCATGTTGATGTGTAGGGGTTGGGGGAGGGGTGTGTGTCATGTTGATGTGTATGTGTGTAGGGGTTAGGGGAGGGGTGTGTGTCATGTTGATGTGTATGTGTGTAGGGGTTGGGGGAGGGGTGTGTGTCATGTTGATGTGTATGTGTGTAGGGGTTGGGGGAGGGGGTGTGTTCATGTTGATGTGCATGTGTGTAGGGGTTGGGGGAGGGGTGTGTGTTGTGTGATGTGCATGTGTGTAGGGGTTGGGGGAGGGGTGTGTGTCATGTTGTGTATGTGTATAGGGGTTGGGGGAGGGGTGTGTGTCGTGTTGATGTGTATGTGTGTAGGGGTTGGGGGAGGGGTGTGTGTTGTGTTGATGTGTATGTGTGTAGGGGTTGGGGGAGGGGTGTGTGTCATGTTGTGTATGTGTATAGGGGTTGGGGGAGGGGTGTGTGTCGTGTTGATGTGTATGTGTGTAGGGGTTGGGGGAGGGGTGTGTGTGTCATGTTGTGTATAGGGGTTGGGGGAGGGGGGGGGTGTTGTGTGATGTATGTGTGTTGGGGGAGGGGGGGGTGTCATGTTGATGTGCATGTGTGTAGGGGTTTGTGGGGGGAGGGGGGGGTGTTGAGTGTAGTGTGTAGGGGTGGGGAAGGGGGGTGTTGGTGTTGATGTGTATGTTTGTAGGATGTTGTTTTTATTATTATATATATATATAATATGTGTTAATAAGTTATTGCTTGCTAAGTGATTTGCTGGGTGGTTTAGTGACTTGTGTTTTGACTGGTGTGAAGGAATTGTGATTTTGTGGTTCTTGCTGAGCTAACCCCATACATACGGTTGACAGGACCATAACATCCAAGAACTAATTTGCCAAGTGATGTCTTTCTTGTAGATGTAGATGCAATACTTGATAGATCTGGTTGTTGAACTGCATGTAAATGTTTTTGTCTTTAGTTGTTTGTACAGTGTGGTGAATTGTAGACTACTGTTACTATTATCTATATAATAAATATTTGTGCTTGGTACTCAAAAGAAGAAACTGACTGGGCATAAAAATTAAAAATATTAAACACATAATCATGTTTTGCTTTGTTTTGGTTTGGTTTTCTAACTTTGGCTTACTTGCAAAGGAGACATTTGTTCAGTTTTTGTCAAAAATGTTGTCAATGAATTTTTGTCTGACATTGTGAGAACAAGATTTTTCTGTTTGTGTGATTATGTAACCTCTGTCAAGCTTGACCTTCCTTTTGATGCCACTTTTCAAGGTCATTATTGAGGGCATGAGGAACACTTTTGCTTCTGTGATTTTAGGGCATTGTAAAATGTGTGATGTGCTGTGTGCACCATGACCCATCCCTGTTCTCCACGGCATCCCTTTTTGTGGCGGGCAGGATGGAGAGGGCAGTGAGAACTGTGGCAGCCAAGAAGCTGATGCAGCCTCCTCGGGCAGCAGGGATACATTTGAAGGCAAGGTGCAGGACATCATGGACAAAATGATGCACTCCAAGATGATGGAGGAGCTGAAGGCACTGCCCAGCGAAGTCATGGAGGAGCTCAAAGCACTGCCAGGAGGTAGGTGGTCCACTGTCTGGTTTCAGGGGGTGAGGGGTCCATTCTGTTTGTTGAGGGGGTGAGGGGTCCATTCTGTTTGTTGAGGTGGTGAGGGGTCCATTCTGTTTGTTGAGGGGGTGAGGGGTCCATTCTGTTTGTTGAGGGGGTGAGGGGTCCATTCTGTTTGTTGAGGGGGTGAGGGGTCCATTCTGTTTGTTGAGGGGGTGAGGGGTCCATTCTGTTTGTTGAGGGGGTGAGGGGTCCATTCTGTTGAGGGGATGATAGTGGTCCATTCTGTAAGTTGAGGGGATGAGAGTGGTCCATTCTGTAAACTGAGGGGATGATAGTGGTCCATTCTGTAAGTTGAGGGGATGAGAGTGATCCATTCTGTAAACTGAGGGGATGATAGTGGTCCATTCTGTAAGTTGAGGGGATGATAGTGGTCCATTCTGTAAACTGAGGGGATGAGAGTGGTCCATTCTGTAAACTGAGGGGATGAGAATGGTCCATTCTGTAAGTTGAGGGGATGAGAGTGGTCCATTCTGTAAGTTGAGGGGATGAGAGTGGTCCATTCTGTAAGTTGAGGGGATGAGAGTGGTCCATTCTGTAAGTTGAGGGGATGAGAGTGGTCCATTCTGTAAGCTGAGGGGATGAGAGTGGTCCATTCTGTAAGCTGAGGGGATGAGAGTGGTCCATTCTGTAAGCTGAGGGGATGAGAGTGGTCCATTCTGTAAGCTGAGGGGATGAGAGTGGTCCATTCTGTAAGCTGAGGGGATGAGAGTGGTCCATTCTGTAAGTTGAGGGGATGAGAGTGGTCCATTCTGTAAGCTGAGGGGATGAGAGTGGTCCATTCTGGTGGCTAAAAGAGGAGAGTTGTCCATTCTATTAGTGCAGTGACAGGGTACACTAGCATGAGCCTTTGTCAAAATGCCAGCACTTCTTGACATTTGCATGAGCCTTTGTCAAAATGCCAGCAGTTCTTGACTCTTGCATGAGCCTCTGTCAAAATGCCAGCATTTCTTGACACTTGTATGAGCCTCTGTCAAAATGCCAGCAGTTGTTGACACTTGTATGAGCCTCTGTCAAAATGCCAGCAGTTGTTGACACTTGTATGAGCCTCTGTCAAAATGCCAGCAGTTGTTGACACTTGTATGAGCCTCTGTCAAAATGCCAGCAGTTGTTGACACTTGTATGAGCCTCTGTCAAAACTCCAGCAGTTCTTGAGCCCAGGAGCAACACTGCTCACTTGGACTGCCACTCAAGGCTCATTTAGGCCAAAACAACGGCTCTGTTCCACAGTCCTATCAACAAATGTTAGGACCAAGGAGTCAGTGTGTGTGTTCTGCTTCTTCCCATATATATGCTGAACGTGTGGACTGAGTTAATGGAACTGCCTTGCTGCTGATAATTCTTAACAACAAAGCAAGACTTACTAAGTAAGGTGAACCATTGTTGGAATACTGACAATGTTTTGGTGGAAACCAGAACGGGAGTGAACTTGAGATAAGCACCAGGAGCCGGCCATGTCTTGAGAGCGCAGACTAAACACTGCAGCTTGCGGTGGGGGACGGTGGGGGACGCAGGTCAGGCCACAGCCCCTCTTCACTGTCTGCATAACCAGGCTGACTTCCACAAAACACAGGCATGCTCACTCCTGTTCCAGTTTCCACCTGGAATTCATCAGAATTCCAGCTATGCTTCTCCTTGCTTGGTAATTCTTGTTGTTTATAATTCTAACTCCTCCCTGGTGTCAACCTACACCACGGAGTGCCCATGAGACTTTAGAGCAACAAGGTTTACAAGATGCTGGTGCCTTCCAATAAACCATACATATTTTAATGTATGTTTATTGTTTTCCATCCATCATGCAAACAGTTGTAAGAACCCAACCTTGCAATCTCTTGATGAAAGTTGAAACGGTTGACAATGGCTTGACCCATATTTGGTTTTCAGCTCAGGGCTACACATTTACAGCACAGTTTGGTGAATGTCGTAGATTGGCTTGTCCAGGCAGGCTCCTGCAGCATCATATGAATGGGTGCATTACACAGCTTTGCTGCTAAAGTCCTGGCCCCACATCCTGTGGACAGTAAACGTGCAAGTGTCAATGCCAGTGGCTACTAAGGTCCACTTTTATCCAGCGTGAACTTGTGTGCTCACAGGCTTGTGTGGAGACTGCAGTCCTGTAAACACTTGTGTAAAGCATTGCTGTTCTCTGACAGAGCTTGTCTTTTGTAAGGATTCTTTCAAAGTGGTTATTATGCAGACATTTCCATTGTTTTGAAAGGCATAAAGATAAAGGCATTAGTTCGATCCACAGGTTTCTCACTGAAGATGCAGCCAAGACTTGTTACTTCCTATATATATTATATATATATTATATCCTCGCACGGCTTGACTACTACAACCGTCTCTTCATGGGTACACCTAATTCTGTCTTCCAACCTGTCCAGAAAATTCAAAATTTTGCTGCAAGTCTCGTTCTCTTGGCACCCCGCCACCAACACTCAACACCTCTCCTGGAAAAACTGCACTGGCTTCCCATTTCAGAACATATTAAATACAAAATCGCTTGTATGTGTTTCAGTGTTATAAATGGTTCTGGTCCTGCTTACCTTTCTGAACTGCTACACGTCTACACTCCGTCTCATACACTACACCCTTCTTCTGACACCCACATGCTGAAAATCCAGCAGTACAAATGCAAGATTCATGGCTTTCGTACTTTGGACCCCGCATTTGGAATTCACTCCCACAGGACCTTAGTTACTGCTCAACCCTGTCGTCTTTTAAAGCCAAACTGAAAACCTTCCTCTTCTCACAGTATTTCCACCCCAACTAATATCAATACCCAGTTTCTGCTACAGTCAGTGTGTGTGTGTGTGTGTGCTTCCATTATAATACCTTATGTAAATTGTTTTTGTAGGACTGTGCTCCACATGTGTATAGAATATATTGTATTTAGGTTAATATGTATCATGTGAGCGCTCGGGGCACTGATGAGTGCATGATAAATGTACATTATTAGGTGTAAAATGATCTCCATGCGCCTTTTGTGACTAAATTTAAAGCTGTCTTCAGTGTTTCCATTTTGAAGTGTTCACATTGAACATGCTCACTGAGAGCTTTGAGATTCAAGATCATTCTGTGGAATACATCCTCCTTTGGTCTAACAAAGATGGGACAATGCCTGCCCTAGCTCAAAGGCAGATCCTGCTGTCATTTTCTTCTTGAGCAGATTTTTTTATTTCATCATCAACAGCCATATTTATTTCAGCTGTGAACTGTCTAGTGTCTCATTGGCTTTCTGCCCTTCAATCAGGCTTTGATTCTAATTGTTTCCCCCCTTTGACAGTTTGCACAATGTTTGGGTCTGATGTCAGTTCCCCCTCTTTGACAGTTTGCACAATGTTTGGGTCTGATGTCAGTTCCCCCCCTTTGACAGTTTGCACAATGTTTGGGTCTGATGTCAGTTCCCCCCCTTTGACAGTTTGCACAGTGTCTGTGTCTGATGTCAGTTCCAGTTCCCCCCCCCCCCCCCCCCTCTTAACAGTTTGCACAATGTCTGGGTCTGATGTCAGTTCCAGTTCCCCCCCCCCCCCCCATAACAGTTTGCACAATGTCTGGGTCTGATGTCAGTTCCAGTACCGCCGTTGCCAGACCACTGACTTCCTTTCAGTGCACCTCTTGCTTCCTTGAGGGAGCAATGGAAGTCTGCCCTGGGGGGATACAGTCATGCACCTCTGTCATAGGCACATGATTTGCACATATTTCAGCACTTTCCCAAGGCAGGCAGAACTTGCGCCTGTCTCAGCATTTTAGGCTCAGGTCAAGTTTAGCGTGACCTGCTGGTGGCAAAGTGACAGCTTTCCCACGCGCTGTGCCATCGTAGGTCGGGGTGTCCTTCACTGCGAGGACGGGGCACTGGCTCAGCTTGATCAGCTAGTCTGTGCACTCTGTAACGGCCACAGCTGCTTTGGAAAGTGTCTGTTCATGGAGTTCACTCAGGACAGATGCTGGGGGCATCCCAGATTGGCTTTTGTTGGCCAACGCTTGTTTCTCCTGTTCCCCGGACAGGGTAGGAGAACCAACACTGGTGGCGTCAGCAGTCAAGCCTAGTTCAGTATCAAACATGGTATGTCCAGTTTGTGGAACTTGCAAGTGATACAGCAGAGAGGTTTAGCGGTTGCTGAGCACATGTGACTATGATCCAGGTAGCAGCAGAGAGGTAGAGTGCCGCTGAGCAGGTGTGACTATGATCCAGGGAGCAGCAGAGAGGTAGAGTGCCGCTGAGCAGGTGTGACTATGATCCAGGGAGCAGCAGAGAGGTAGAGTGCCGCTGAGCAGGTGTGACTATGATCCAGGTAGCAGCAGAGAGGTAGAGTGCCGCTGAGCAGGTGTGACTATGATCCAGGGAGCAGCAGAGAGGTAGAGTGCCGCTGAGCAGGTGTGACTATGATCCAGGGAGCAGCAGAGAGGTAGAGTGCCGCTGAGCAGGTGTGACTATGATCCAGGGAGCAGCAGAGGTGTAGAGCAGTTGTGTGCTGTGTGTTACTGGTATGGTATGGGTGAGTACTGATGGCTGGCTGGTGGTGCTTATCTCATGGACACTCCCTGCTGTAGGTTTACTAGTTTACTAGCGCAGGTGTAGGTTTCCACCAGGGAGGACTTAGAATTATGTCTTACTGGCACTGGCAGACTCCGGCAAAGGCCAGTTCAGTGAGCTTCCCCGCTTGTGTCCTGCTGCTGCCACACTGTGCCTTCTTTTTACTGCTTTCCACAAGCTGCAGGTGGCCGTGCTGTGCATTTGCACCGTGCACCCTGTATGGCATGCCCGACACGCTACCTTTCACCCACCGTGCCTTTGACTAAAGAACAAATCAAGTTCTCATTTCAGTTTTACTTCACTGGCACTAGTGTCAGTAAAATGTATTATGTTACACTGTATGTTCATGGATTCAGGCTCCCAAAATCATGGGGCATAGACGTAGGGGAGTTGCTTTGACGTGCGAGTGTGAAAAAGAAAGACAGCGACACATGCGTGAAATGTGACTGGACCGGTTTCTGTCTGCAGAGCTGAGGGAGTCTCTGCTCCTGCACGTGGAGCGACGCAGCCTGGTGGTGGCCGGCGTGGTGGTGGCCATCGGCGCTGCTCTCATGCTGCTGGGTTGTCTGTGGATCCACTGGTGCCACACGGAGCAGGGACGCTACCTCTACATCCCTGTCTCGCAAGTGGAGGAGTTTGAGAAGTACAACCAGCACCAGGCCCACCCGCACCGTCATCGCAGACACTCGGGGAGATCGCGCCACAAGCACAGGGAGGGGTCAGAGGGGAGCGTCGTCACCCATCGAAAGGCGCAGAGCCACATAGCTAATGGTGGACAGTGAAAGGGGGCCGCATAATAGCTGGGGATGAGCACTTGGTGTGTGTGTGTGGCCGCTTATGATGCCCCTCTTCACTTGGTGCGTGTGTGTGGTCCCTCATGATGCCTCTTTCACTTGGTGCGTGTGTGTGGTCCCTCATGATGCCCCTCTTCACTTAGTGCGTGTGTGTGGTCCCTCATGATGCCCCTCTTCACTTGGTGCGTGTGTGTGGTCCCTCATGATGCCCCTCTTCACATGGTGCGTGTGTGTGGTCCCTCATGATGCCTCTCTTCACTTGGTGCATGTGTGTGGTCCCTCATGATGCCTCTCTTCACTTGGTGCGTGTGTGTGGTCCCTCATGATGCCTCTCTTCACTTGGTGCGTGTGTGTGGTCCCTCATGATGCCCCTCTTCACTTGGTGCGTGTGTGTGGTCCCTCATGATGCCCTCTTCACTTGGTGCGTGTGTGTGGTCCCTCATGATGCCTCTCTTCACATGGTGCGTGTGTGTGTGTGTGTGTGTGTGTGTGTGGGGTCCCTCATGATGCCCCTCTTCACTTGGTGCGTGTGTGGTGGTCCCTCATGATGCCTCTCTTCACTTGGTGCGTGTGTGTGGTCCCTCATGATGCCCTCTTCACTTGGTGCGTGTGTGTGGTGTGGTCCCTCATGATGCCCTCTTCACTGGTGCTGTGTGTGTGTGGTGGTGTGTGTGTGTGTGTTGTGTCCCTCATGATGCCTTTCACTTGGTGGTGTGTGGTGTGTTGTGTGTGTGTGGTGTGTGTGTGGTGTGTGTGTGTGTGTGTGTGTGTGTGGTCCCTCATGATGCCCCTCATCACTTGGTGTGTGTGTGTGTGTGTGTGTGTGGTCCCTCATGATGCCCCTCTTCACTTCGTGTGTGTGTGTGTGTGTGTGTGTGTGTGTGTGTGTGTGTGTGTGTGTGTGTGTGTGTGGTCCTTCATGATGCCCCTCTTCACTTGGTGTGTGTGTGTGTGTGTGTGTGTGGTCCCTCATGATGCCCTTCAAACACTCTTTCCCAGCAAAATCGGTCCCATGTTTGAATGTGATGTGTGACCGTTATTGCACACCCTCCTCCCCCCCCCCCCCCATCTGGAACTGTCCAGTAGTTGTGGTGTATTCATAGAATGGGTGTGTTGCCCTCTGTGTATTCAAGCTGTATGTTCTAAACATCAGAAGTGGCTAGGTACTGGTGGCAGAAACACTGACCTGTGGTGTAGACCTGTGGTGTAGACTGATTGCTAGACGGAAAGAGACTCCTTTGGAACACGCTTTCCCAGACCGCAACATCTGGCTTTCAGGCATCTCCAGATTATTAGACTGATCCTGATACCTGTGCAGTGAGCAGGTTGGCTGTGAACAGATGACTGTTCTTTCACCAGAGTGAATACCCATCACCTTTCATGGACCAGGTGCAAACATTGTTGAGGGCATGTGCAGAACTGCAGTCGTGTGAACTGATCTGGTGATGCAGGGGTTACAAATACACAGAAAAACTGCATTTTTAATGCACATAAACCCTTCTCACGCAATTGCTCCAACCCCTTGTGTTTACTCCACACCCAAAAGCCCAGCTCTGTATGACAGAATGAAAGGCTGTAAGCAGGCTGTCAATTGCTCCAACCCCTTGTGTTTACTCTACACCCAAAAGCCCAGCTCTGTATGACAGAGTGTGTCTGAATGAAAGGCTGTAAGCAGGCTGTCTTTTGCTCTGTCTCTTTCTGACGCTGGGGTGCAAACCCATCAGTTGTCAAAAAGTATCCATTTTGACAGCCGGCTGGCCAGGCTAGGTGACATGTAACGAGGTCGGTGGTTCACTGCCTACATCAGTTTCAGGCCACGTAACTAGTTTCCCGCTGTTCGTTTCACAGCTCAGCATCATGTTGCAAAAGACTGAAATTTGTTTTCTCTTCCCTATGGTTGTGATGATAGTTTTGAACAAGTTCCTTCCACTAGTTCTGAGCTGGTTGACAACAGGCGGCCAACTGAAGAATGTACAGGAAGCAGCCAGCAGTCTGCCAACAGCTGCAGTCAGCAGCGGCAGTGAAAGGCTGAGATCTGACCAGGTACCAGTCAAAGATGTTGATTGCCATGCAGGGTCCCAAGCTGAAGAATGGTGAAAATAGTGCTCTTGTTCACGGGGCTTGCCACAATTCCGCAGTGGGTGCAAGAGGCGGACGTTGAGCTACATCAGTGCAGGACTGTTCATGAAAAGATCACTGTCAGTGTGCATGTGTGTAGCATCATGCATGGCTGTACACGCATCTTTTTCAAGACACTGCATTGCTGTATGCAAGTTCTAAAAAGTGTTTGCAACCCCTGTGATGAGCATAGCCGTGTCAGATGTCCCACAACCGCTTACCCCCAAGCATTCTTGTGGTCAGCTGTCCCTGTGTGAACAGTGGAGCAATCCACTCTGACCATACACCCCCCTCAAGTCTGGCAGATAAGTGGAAACAGTTTTTTTGGCCAGACTTGGCTTCCTTACAGTACAGCCACTGACTGGCTAGGGTGTTTTCCCTGTTTTTTGAGTGACAGAGTGGAGTGTCCATTACACTTGTGTGTTTTGCGATGCGCTGACTTTGGATTCTGATCTCTTTCGCTGCCATATGCGATGGCGATCTTCCAGTGTCCTGATGACTGGGGCCTGTCATGGCAGTGATGATGATGGTGAAGATGATGTTGATGCTGACGGAGATGATAATGATGATGGTGAAGATGATGTTGATGCTGACGGATATGATAATGATGATGGTGAAGATGATGTTGATGCTGACGGAGATGATGATGGTGAAGATGATGTTGACACTGACGGAGATGATAATGATGATGGTGAAGATGGTGTTGACGCTGATGGAGATGATAATGATGATGGTGAAGATGATGTTGATGCTGATGGAGATGATGATGTTGATGCTGACGGAGATGATAATGATGATGGTGAAGATGATGTTGACGCTGACGGAGATGATAATGATGATGGTGAAGATGATGTTGACACTGATGGAGATGATGATGATGGTGAAGATGATGTTGATGCTGATGTTGATGCTGACAGAGATGATAATGATGATGGTGAAGATGATGTTGATGCTGACGGAGATGATAATGATGACAATAGAATTTGTGATGCAGCAGACTTTTTCAGTTGCTGTGCTGAGGCCACATGCTCACTGTGCTGTTTACAATGGTGTGGTGATGGGTCATGACTGCTGGCACATTCGGGTGTAGCTCACTGATGTTTTCACATGCCTGTCTTTCACATTTAACTATGTTTATAGCAAGAGCATAATGACTTTTTTGGTGATGGTCAATGTCTGTGTTAATGTTGCTACTTAGGGAATTACATTTTGGTTTTCTTGTCTATCAAATTCCATAAACTGATCTCTACAGGACAGTGCCAATGATGTTTCTGTCTTTGGCTAATTGTCTGTACAGAAAGCAGCTTGTACGGGGTACACCATGCACTCCTTGCTGGGAACATGCATGCTGGGCCACCTTCTTCAGAGAGTCCACAAGGAGCTGGGGCCATGACAGTCCTCAGTTAGGACTGGTAGGGTAGACCAGGCTTCTAGGTGATGCCCTACAGACTACCCGTACTCAGAAACTGAACTGAACTGGTCTCAACCCTCAGCATGATGAGCAAATAGACCCGCCAGTCACGTTCATCTTCTAACCTGTGATGACACTGAAAAAATCTGCATACATGAAGTGCAAGTGGGACTATTCAGCCAGCCTAATTGCGTTTGAAGTTATAGACTCCTTTTTCCATGTTTAAGCAGCCTAAGCGCCCTATAAAGATGGCACCTGTGCTGCTGCTGTAACTGACAGAGGCTGCTGTCGGGGAGAAAAACATTGGTACGGACCAACCTCACCTACATACTAGTGAAGACCACAAATTATTCAAGAACATTTAGATTCATGCATCAAGACGCATCATGATCAACACCTATAACAAGGAGGAGACAGGAAAATCTTGAATGGGAAGGGGTCACTAGATCACTGCCATCTGCTACAATTGAGTGATACTTCAGTCAATTTTGAACTGAAGCTGCTGTCTGTATTGGATGTTGCCTTGTAGGTAAAAGGAGGGACTTGCTGATCTAAAAGTAAACACAAGCCAGTAACTATTTCTCAGGCTACTGACAACTCATGCATGTGCAGAGAGAGCTGGGCTTATGGACTCTTTAGCCAGTCAGGATTATTTGCTCTCTACATTTAACTTTATTTGCTCATCATACCTATGGGCCCTGAACTAGTAGCTTCAGCAAGGTTCTGCTTAGAAACTGGACTAGCAACTCCAGGTTCACTCAGAAACTGAACTGAACTGGTAGATCTAGTAGTTTCATTACTTTTCCTGGAAAGTGCCCCATGACTTGACATGCAACCTGACCACTGGATCCCCAGTGTAGTTGATGATTTTCGCTCTCAGATTTGTCCAGTAGCTTCTCACCATTGGAGGCGAGCTGTCATTCTGCCATGTTGGCAAGGTATCTGTGTGTCGTGTTTTACTCAGTAGCCAGATTCTTGCTGATATGTTGTTATTGTATGCTTTACAGATCGAATCAGGGTGGCTTACAGCATTCACTTTACAAAGCTGTTTTGTTGAGGGTTCTTTAATTGTTATGTGAATGTGGAGTCTTTGCTATTTCATTTGTCATTGGTGTTGGTGAGTGTCATAATGCTGGTGCATAGAGACTGGGGAAGAATCACCATGAGATGTGTCATGTGAAAGGCCCGTCAAATTCCAACAGCTTCCAATCATCTGCGGTGATATGAAATTTCTGCCACTTGCTTCTTGGCAATGTTAAATGTTGTATGTTGTCCGTTAGACAGAAAAGGCTGTTGGTGGAATGATTGGAATTGGGGTGAGTTGGATGTCAATGGGAAATCAATGAAAAAAGAATTGTGCTCCTTTGAGCAGGGATTTCTCATCTTGTTGGCGGCAGTGTGAAGGTGGGGTTAGGTGGTCCATGTTAATGATGTTCATGGTGTGTCCTTTTCTGCTCTTGACTGACCATGGCGGTCAGTGGTGACCGCATGCAGTCGTGATCTCATCTGTTGTCATGCACTTGGCAGCAGAGCCGTGAAGAGAAATGATCAAAAGTTTGGCACAGTTAGGGTTTTCAGGGTCCATGGCTGATGCAGCTCTGTGACTAGGTCCGTATTTCACTCTGAGACTGGAGGTTTTTTGTCCCCGCTTCAAGCTGGTACAGGTGGTCTTTCTCACAGACTGGTGGTCTTTCTCACACACAAAAGTCACAAACTGGGTGGTCTTTTTTGTACACTGATGATCTTTCTCACAGACTTGGGGTCTTTATCGTATGGTCTTTCTCACAGACTAGTGGTCTTTGTCACAGACTGGGGGACATTCTCACAGACTGGGGGACTTTCTCACAGACTGGGGGACTTTCTTACAGACTTATGGTCTTTCTGACAGATTAGTAGTGTGTGCCATCACCAGTTTCACCGCCAGTGGCCTGCTCTGGCAGTAGCCCTGTGCAGCCATTTCACAGGATGTTCAGGGGTCAAATAAATCAACGTGCAGCCATTTCACAGGATGTTCAGGGGTCAAATAAATCAACGTGCAGCCATTTCACAGGATGTTCAGGGGTCAAATAAATCAACGTGCAGCCATTTCACAGGATGTTCAGGTGTCAAATTAATCAACGTGCAGCCATTTCACAGGATGTTCAGGGGGTCAAATAAATTGACATGCAGCCATTTCACAGGATGTTCAGGGGTCAAATAAATCAACGTGCAGCCATTTCACAGGATGTTCAGGGGTCAAATAAATCAACGTGCAGCCATTTCACAGGATGTTCAGGGGTCAAATAAATCAACGTGCAGCCATTTCACAGGATGTTCAGGGGTCAAGTAAATCAGCTTGCAGCCATTTCACAGGATGTTCAGGGGTCAAGTAAATCAGCTTGCAGCCATTTCACAGGATGTTCAGGGGGTCAAATAAATCAACTTGCACTTTCAAAAGGAAGTATTTGTGTTGAATATGTTCCTTTGATCTTGTATCAGATTTACACAACAAGTATTTGTGTTGAATATGTTCCTTTGATCTTGTATGGGATTTACACAACAATCTTCTTTTTCTCTCACTGTACTGAACCCCTGACTGGTGTGTGTACAACTGCCTGAGGCTGCAGAACTGAAGGTGCCTTAGTGTACAGCGTCAGACCAGTGGGGCAGACCAGCTGGGGTCATTTGCTGGCCTCTTATGCACACTCAGTCTATAGGTATGCAGTGTCAGACCAGCTGGGGTCATTTGCTGGCCTCTTATGCACACTCAGTCTATAGGTATGCAGTGTCAGACCAGCTGGGGTCATTTGCTGGCCTCTTATGCACACTCAGTCTATAGGTATGCAGTGTCAGACCAGCTGGGGCCTTTTGTTGGCCTCTTCTGGACTCTCAGTCTATAGGTATGCAGTGTCAGACTCACTGTCTGTAGGTATGCAGTGTCAGACCAGTGTCAGACCACGTCTGTAGGTATGCAGTGTCAGACAGTGGGGTCATTTGCTGGCCTATTGTGGACACACAGTCTGTAGGTTTTGCAGTGTCAGACTAGCTGGGGTCATTTGCTGGCCTATTGTGGACACACAGTCTGTAGGTATATGCAGTGTCAGACCAGTGGGGTCATTTGCTGGCCTATTGTGGACACTCAGTCTGTAGGTATATGCAGTGTCAGACCAGTGGGGTCATTTGCTGGCCTATTGTGGACTCTCAGACTGTAGGTATGCAGTGTCAGACCAGTAGGGTCATTTGCTGGCCTGTTGTGGACACTCAGTCTGTAGGTATGCAGTGTCAGACTCACTGTCTGTAGGTATGCAGTGTCAGACCAGTGGGGTCATTTGCTGGCCTATTGTGGACACTCAGTCTGTAGGTATGCAGTGTCAGACTCACTGTCTGTAGGTATGCAGTGTCAGACCAGTGGGGTCATTTGCTGGCCTGTTGTGGACACTCATTCTAGTACTGGGCTCGATTTTCCATCTAGGAGTATTACAGTGGATGGATCCAGACACTTTCTAACAGCTGTTTCCCTGCAGATTGGAAGCGTTTCGATCTTGGCCAGGACTGTAAAGCTGATCTGCCTCTGTAGTCTGTAGCTGTTCTGTGCTAACTTTCCGGGTTCTCTTGTTTTGCTGCCGCTGGGAGGACGGCCAGACACTGGTAAGGAGAGTTGCATGCACTTTTGGAATCTGGATCAAACGTGTGCACGTGCTTTCCCTCTACTTCTTCTCCCCATCCTTGTCTTCTTGTGTATGTAGGTGGGAAGGTGGGAAACGTGTGTTGTGGGGGTGGGCGTATGTGTATGATTGTGTGTGTGTGTGTGTGTGTGTGTGTGTGTGTGTGTGGTGTGTGTGTGTGTGTGCGTGCGTGCGTGCGTGTGTGCGTGCGTGACTGTAGACCAGTGTTTGTGAGTCTTAAACACTTTCACATTTTGTCCAACTTAGTTGGTTTTCTAGCATGGGGTTGTGGTCACAATTTTGCTAACATTTTACTGACACTGCTGTGACATGTTCTGCTATGTTTGCTGACATTGCTGTGACATGTTCTGCTATGTTTGCTGACATTGCTGTGACATGTTCTGCTATGTTTGCTGACATTGCTGTGACATGTTCTGCTATGTTTGCTGAAATTGCTGTGACATGTTCTGCTAAGTTTGCTGACATTGCTCTGACATGTTCTGCTATGTTTGCTGACATTGCTGTGACATGTTCTGCTAAGTTTGCTGACATTGATGTGACATGTTCTGCTAAGTTTGCTGACATTGCTGTGACATGTTCTGCTAAGTTTGCTGACATTGCTGTGACATGTTCTGCTAAGTTTGCTGACATTGCTGTGACATGTTCTGCTAAGTTTGCTGACATTGCTGTGACATGTTCTGCTAAGTTCGCTGACAGTTTATTGTTTCAAAGACATAAATTGGACCAAACTTTAAGTATATTATGCATACTTTGACACAAACGAAATACTGACCCAAAACAGACAGCACTACACAGTTGTATACTTGACATACAACCTGACCACCTACCCCGTGATGTGGATAATTAGACATGAAATTAGCTCGTGCTATTCTGGTGATGCACCCATGACAGCAGATGTAAGTACCGTGCCCCCATGACAGTAGATGTGTGTGTGGTTGCCCTCATGACAGTAACTGTGTGTACCGTGCCCCCATGACTGATGTGCACTGTGCCCTTATGACAATAGATGTGTATACCAGGCCCCTATGACAGTAGATGTGTATACCAGGCCCCTATGACAGTAGATGTGTATACCAGGCCCCTATGACAGTAGATGTGTGTACCAGGCCCCTATGACAGTAAATGTGTGTAGCAGGCCTCGTGTGTTGAGTAGACAGTAGATGTGTGTAGCAGGCCCCTATGACAGTAGATGTGTATACCAGGCCCCTATGACAGTAGATGTGTGTACCAGGCCCCTATGACAGTAAATGTGTGTAGCAGGCCTTTATGACAGTAGATGTGTGTAGCAGGCCCCTATGACAGTAGATGTGTGTAGCAGGCCCCTATGACAGTAGATGTGTGTGTGTGAGTGTACACCAAGCCCCCATGACTGATGTGTATACCATGCCCGTATGACAGTAGCTGTGTGTACCGTGCCCCCATGACAGTAGCTGTGTGTACCGTGCCCCCATGACAGTAGCTGTGTGTACCGTGCCCCCATGACAGTAGCCGTGTGTACCGTGCCCCCATGACAGTAGCCGTGTGTACCGTGCCCCCATGACAGTAGCTGTGTGTACCGTGCCCCCATGACAGTAGCTGTGTGTACCGTGCCCCCATGACAGTAGCTGTGTGTACCGTGCCCCCATGACAGTAGCTGTGTGTACCGTGCCCCCATGACAGTAGCTGTGTGTACCGTGCCCCCATGACAGTAGCTGTGTGTACCGTGCCCCCATGAATGATGTGTGTACCGTGCCCCCATGACAGTAGCTGTGTGTACCGTGCTCCCATGAATGATGTGTGTACCGTGCCCCCATGAATGATGTGTGCACCGTGCCCCCATGACAGTAGCTGTGTGTACCGTGCCTCATGACAGTAGCTGTGTGTACCGTGCCCCCATGACAGTAGCTGTGTGTACCGTGCCCCCATGAATGATGTTTGTACCGTGCCCTCATAACAGTAGCTGTGTGTACCGTGCCCCCATGAATGATGTTTGTACCGTGCTGTTTGTACCGTGCCTCATGACAGTAGCTGTGTGTACCGTGCCCCCATGAATGATGTTTGTACCGTGCCTCATGACAGTAGCTGTGTGTACCGTGCCCCCATGACAGTAGCTGTGTGTACCGTGCCCCCATGAATGATGTTTGTACCGTGCCCTCATGACAGTAGCTGTGTGTAGCGCGCCCCCATGACTGATGTGTGTACCGTGCCCCCACGACAGTAGCTGTGTGTACCGTGCCCCTATGACAGCAAATGTGTGTATCAGGCCCCTATGACTGATGTGTATACCGTTCCCCATGACTCATGTGTGTACCGTGCAGCCATGACAGTAACTGTATGTACTGTTGCCCTCATGACAGTAACTGTATGTACTGTGGCCCCCACTACAGTAACTGTACTGTTGCCCTGATAACAGTAATTGTACTGTTGCCCTCATAACAGTACCTGTGTGTACTGTGGCCCCCACTACAGTAACTGTACTGTTGCCCTGATAACTGTGATTGTACTGTTGCCCCCATGACAGTAACTGTGTGTACCGTTGCCCTTATTACAATAACTGTACTGTTGCTCTCATGACAGTAATTGTACTGTTGCCCTCCTGACAGTAACTGTGTGTACCGTTGCCCTCATGACGGTAACTGTGTGTACCGTTGCCCTCATGACAGTAACTGTGTGTACCGTTGCCCTCATGACAGTAACTGTGTGTACTGTTGCCAACAAGACAGTAACTGTACTGTTGCCCCCATGACAGTAACTGTGCGTACCGTTGCCCTCATGACAGTAACTGTGTGTACCGTTGCCCTCATGACGGTAACTGTGTGTACTGTTGCCAACAAGACAGTAACTGTGCTGTTGCCCCCATGACAGTAACTGTGCGTACCGTTGCCCTCATGACAGTAACTGTGTGTACCGTTGCCCTCATGACGGTAACTGTGTGTACTGTTGCCAACAAGACAGTAACTGTTCGGGGACAGTAACTGTGTGTACCGTTGCCCTCATGACGGTAACTGTGTGTACTGTTGCCCCCCACGACAGTAGACGTGTCTATTCCTCCCTCGGTGCATTTGAGAAGCGTTAGCCACTGTTGTCAATGTGCCATGCTCCTATCTTCTTGTATAAATAGCCACCTGCTATAATTTGTACCATTATTTGGCCTCAATCATTCCATCTATTCCAGCTGAGGCTGGTAAACTTGCTTTTGTCTTGTATGAACTGGTACTACTGGCTGCCTGTCCCTTGTGCCGTGGCAACGGCCCGGCTTACTGCCAGTTCACTGTGCCGTGGCAACGGCCCGGCTTACTGCCAGTTCACTGTGCCATAACGCACCACCTTTTATCATTTCTGTTCCACTGACAGTTCAAGTATTTACTTCCTCCACACATTTCCCTTTGTTTCACAGTTTCCACATGGGGTGTCTTCTTCTCTTTCTTCTTCTTCTTCTTCTTCTTCTCTCTCTCTCTCTCTCTCTCTCTCTCTCTCTCTCTCTCTCTCTCTCTCTCTCTCTCTCTCTCTCTCTCTCTCTCTCTCAAAGCCAGCCACTCTCCCAGAGCTGGACCGAGTTCTGCACTGTGGCTGTTCTTCCACGCTGATGCACAGAATATATTCATAAACTGTATGTTTGTATATTATACGCATGCACGCAGCGGGCGCGGACAAAAAGAAAAAGCGAGTCAAAGTGGGTTGCTTGAATCTGTACGTGTTTGTTTCTTGTACTTTTTTTCCCCTTTTTTAATCAGCAACTACAGACAGAGAAACAAGAACAAAAAGGCCGTCCGTCTGTTGTTTTTGGAGGGTGTGTGTGAGAGTGAGTGTGTGAGTCAAAAACAGACAATTAGTAATTATGTGCAGATAAGTACTAATTGTGTGTTTTGATGCTAGTAATGTAAAAGACCGCAGATGGTGTGTCGTGAAGACTGTAGCTGGTAACTGATCCTTGTTGTTCAGGCAGAGTAGGGGCCGATGTGGACTACAAGGATCAGTTACCAGCTACAGTCTTTTTCACAACCTCCAGACTATATGCCACAGCTGTGGCGTATAGTCTGGAGGTTGTAAAAAAGAAAAGAAAAAAGAAGAAGTCTCAAACGACAGAAGTAGTTTCGTGTGGGAACCAAACAGTGATGAATCGTAAGACAGTTCTGCGGCAGGGGCACCGGACATGTTTGGACGTGTAGTTGTGTGTTTGGGGGGTCAGGGAAGACATGAGGTACGCTGTCTGAAACTGAATCTATGATCTGCTCCTGTGATCTGTACGTGCGGAACAGCTCTCGTTTGTGTTTATTGAGATCTGGTTTAGATATCCCCCCCCCCCCCCCCCCCCAACAAAACCAAACCTACTGACGCCGAGTGCCTGTGTGGTGTGCTAGAATGAAGATTGTATTATTTATATGCCTACGTTAATTTTGCTGTTGCCACGATTAGAAACGCTTTTATTTTGACTGCTGATGGCATGATTTAAAGACGGGAACACACACACACACACACACACACACACACACACACACACACACACACACACACACACAGACACACAGATAGCCTATATACCCATACTACCTACTGATCAACCAGACGTAGTCCTCGCTGGGCCCCCACTCAAGCGCTACTCCAACCAACCAACCCACAAAAAGCAGCCACTGGTCCAGAGGGCTGATCATGCCCTGTGAGGAGTCGACCTACAGCGGCAACACGCTGCCTCTCTGTGAGGAGTCGACCTACAGCGGCAACACGCTGCCTCTCTGTGAGGAGTCGACCTACAGCGGGGACAAGCTGCCTCTCGAGGTGTTGTTGTTTGTGTCCGCCAGTGACCTGAACCCGCCCACGGGGCAGGCATTACCCTCAGGGGACCTTAAAACAGACTCCACTCTGTGTACAATCTCTTGGTCACGGAACAAGGATAAAGTTCTAGCTTGAATAAAGGCTATTTTGGAGCTAAAATTAAAACTTTTCTCCGGTGAGTTTCTTTGCTTGACGTCAAGAGTATAAAACCAGCCAATAAAACAGAAAGGACAAAACACTCTCAACAAAATGTGATAGATGAATGGTTCGATCAACATGAAAAGATCTGAGCTTCCGCAGCAGATGGAGTCTCTGGTGCCCTTTCTTGGTGAGGGCCTCGGTGTTAAGATCCCGTTTCAGTGTGTCTTCAGAGATCATTCCGAGGTCCTGACGCGTGTGGATTATTTTCATCGTGGATCTGGCTCCCCCCGTGAGTGTGCGGTCTCCTGAAATCGGCTGTCATCTCTTTAGCGTTAATGTCAAGGTACAACTCGTCACACCATTCTGTGAAATCATGAAGGGCCGCACCGTGACCATCTTTTTTCCAGCTTCAGCATTTCAAGAACTCGGACATTTTTACCAAGTGCGTGTTGATTTTGTTTTATTTATTTTATTTTTCTGTTTTTGTTTCCATAATCCACCGAGCACTGACATGCACTGCAGACTCTTTAAAGTGCGCGTGTTCTCGTTTTGCAAGCATAAAGACACGCGGCACTTCGGTCTGATACTGCAGACTTTGGTACAGTCTACACATCACTTTGGTACAGTCTACACGGTACTTCGGTACAGTCTACACAGTACACAGTACTTTGGTACAGTCTACACAGTACTTTGGTACAGTCTACACTGGGGAGAAATCTCGGCGGGGCAGGCACCCAATGTAGCACGTAACGATCACCCGACCGTGTGTGACCACAGTGAACAGGATCCGTTGTGTGACCACAGTGAACAGGATCCGTTGTGTGACCACAGTGAACAGGATCCGTTGTCAAAGTCACCACAGCTTGGAAAAAATGAAAGTGAAAGCACGTCAGAGAAAGCTGCGTATGACTGTATGCTGTTTGAGTCAGTGATGTGCGGCACTGCAGGATACTGATCCGTTTCAGCTTCAGCTGCTCATCGTGGGTTTGCTGATCCTGACCCTTGTTCCAGGGTCATTTTCCAGTTTGGCGAGTGAATCGGCTCAGCATTTTCCTTTCCGGTTTGTGATCAAATTGTGATGATTTTTGTTGTTGGTTGTTTTTTGTTTTTCTGTTGACACACCAAAAATCAAAAGTTGTGTGGCAATTTTACTGAATGCCTTTTTGGATATTCGTATTTTCTGTGTGCAACACTTTGGTCCATAATTATTGTGTTTCGTCTCGATATAACCTGAGGGCATTGAAATGACTTATGTATCTGTTTGCGAGAGAGAGGGTGGGGGGAGGTTTGTGTGCGTGTGTTTACCCGACCATTGCTGGTGAGTTCTAGGGTTGTTTCTTTGACGTTTGTTCCAGCATCACTTTACAATAAATAAACAACTGAGTTTTGGTTATTCTGCGGTGTGTTCATCTCTCTCTCTCTCTCTCTCTCTCTCTCTCTCTCTCTCTCTCTCTCTCTCTCTCTCTCTCTCTCTCTCTCTCTCTCTGTGAGACAGTCGTGTATGTGTGTTAGTGTGTGGGTGTTTTTCAATGTTTGTGGTGTGTGTGTATAATATATGGCCTTTGTCAGTGCGTGTGTGTGTGTATGTGTGTGTGTATGTGTGTGATGTTTGTCAGTGTGGCGTGTGTGTAGTTTTTGTCAGTGTATGTCACTCTCCATGTAACCTCGTAACCAAAACCTCATCCACAATTTGCTTTGCAGTCCAGACTAACCAAACGTGACCAAACTCTGATCTGAGCACACATATATGATAATGCAAGTAGATATACTGCAAACAAAAATGTACAGCGGGACTGATATTAACACACACACACACACACACACACACACACACACACACAGAGGTGGGGGTTGGGTGGCTTAATTATATGCAGATTTGAAGAGATGAGTTTTTAAGTCTTGCCTGAAAGAAGATGTTGATGCTGAGTGACGAACATCATAAGGCAACGAGTTCCACTGTGTCGGGCCCGTGAAAGAAAAAGCTCGTTGTCCAAAGGTCTTGGTTTTTGTAAAAGGTATGCGGAAGGTTTTTGTGTCAGAAATGGAGCGAAGTTGTCTGGATGAATGGTAGACAGTTCAGAAAGACAGACTGGGTAACTTTCAGTAAAGGAATTGTAACACAGATTTGCGACTTTGTACTGGATCCTTGAGACTATTGGTAGCCAGTGAAGCTTCTGAAGGAGGGGTTTGAAGTGTTCATGCATGCGAACGTTGAAAACAAGTCTGGCTGCAGAATTGTGGAGTTTGTCAAGAAGAGAGTGTTACGCCCAAATTGTTTGCTTGCAAGGAAAACAGAATATCAGTGTTTCCTATGTAAACTGACTCGTCTTTGTAGCTACTGAAATGTTTCCCTCCCCCCCCCCCCCCGCCCCCCCTTACTTGTACACGCATGCACACACTATTTGCGCATACGCACGCGTGCACGCGCACACACACACACTGGCGCACCGCACACGCACACACATGCTACGTGAGTGTAAAAAATAAACACATATGATGCAAAGAAGCTTGAATTTTTTGTTTGTTTGTGTGTGTGTGTGCCAGTGTGTGTGTGTGTGTCAGTGTGTGTGTGTGCGTGTGTGTGTGTGTGTGTCACAGTGTGTGTGTGTTGTGTGTGTGTGTGTGTGTGTGTGTGTGTGTGTGTGTGTTTCAACATGAAAAACGGTTCTAGTGTCTGCTCACTTGAAATCACTCAAATAAAACTGCATCTCTTGAATTCTCAATAAAAAGCCTTCATCTCTCGACATATTGAGGAATACAGTTTGTCCAAAAATTTACTCCCCGCATACTCTTGTACAACTAGCTCGTGAATACCTTTCCATACATGAAGGTGATATAGTGAGGTACAGGTGGAAGGTCGGCCGTCTAAATGTTACTGATACAATATTTTCCACTACGGACAAACTAAGTGCCTAACTAATACCATAGATTCTATAAGTACGGACATACTAAGTACCAAACTAATACATAGATTCTATAAGTACGGACATACTAAGTGCCAGACTAATACCATAGATTCTATAAGTACGGACATACTAAGTGCCAAACTAATACCATAGATTCTATAAGTACGGACATACTAAGTGCCAAACTAATACCATAGATTCTATAAGTACGGACATACTAAGTGCCAAACTAATGCAGCGGATAAACAGAAGCACCTAGGGGGCGTAACCCCTCGCTGATTGTTGTATAGGGCACAGGGTCTTACTTTTAACGTAAAACCCTTCAAACGGATGAGGACAACAGCAAGAGAAACTGACAGGGACAGTGGTGTTCTTATTCAGGGACAGTGGTGTTCTTATTCAGGGACAGTGGTGTTCTTATAAGTATACCGTGGCAGATAGGCAGCGCATGCACGCGCCGAACTGATAAACATTACAAACCAACCCAGTTGCACCTGAGTACAGCTCTGTGCTCTCAGCTCTGTGGTCTGTTCGCGGGCCGCTTGTGGGACAGGTTGAGAGAGTAGGACACTCTAATGCACACGGTGCACACAATCTGGCAACAGGCCCTCTCCACATTCACTTTGACAGGATAGCCATCCTCTTGGATTCTGATACAGCTTTAGTCCCCTTACTAGAACAGATAGGCCAACAATGCGCCCCCCCATCTGCCCCCCGCCACCACACCCCCCACACACAGTTTCAGCAGGCGTTTTGACGACTGTCGTAATTATCCTGTACCATTAAGCTCTTTTATTATTTACTTTTTATACATCTAAACTGTTATCAAAGTGTGGACAGTACTTAAACCCACTACGCACTGATTTTTGTCCTCTAACATTCTGTTACGACCCGGCTCAGTATCGCCAACCGCCATTGCTGTGGTAGACGAATGGAAGACAGTCATGCACCGCTGCCATGGCAACAACTTGGGAGGGCAAAGCATGGGTGTGGCAGGCACTGGACTACAAGTAGACAAGCTATAGTGCAAACATCGGGCTAGAGAGTTTTAGTGTCTGCTGCTGCTTCTCTCGGTGTTCTGCTGTCTGCTTCAGGCAGCAAGAGGCACTCCCCTGTCGGTTCAGCAAGAGGCACTCCCCTGTCGGTTCAGCAAGAGGCACTCCCCTGTCGGTTCAGCAAGAGGCACTCCCCTGTCGGTTCAGCAAGAGGCACTCCCCTGTCGGTTCAGCAAGAGGCACTCCCCTGTCGGTTCAGCAAGAGGCACTCCCCGTCAGGAGTCACAGGTCAGAGGTCAGCCGCTGTGCCACTGCTCGTCCCCGCCTCGGCTTTGGCTTTGACCTTGACACTGGCTTTTTTGGCGCGCCGTTTGCCCAGCTCTGACCCTTCAAACGACAAAAGAAGCAAAAAACTGACAACTGGGGTCTCTTATTCACATGATGGTAACAACTGAGGTCTCTTATTCACATGATGGCAACAACTGGGGTCTGTTATTCACATGATTGTAACAACTGGGGTCTGTTATTCACATGATGGCAACAACTGGGGTCTGTTATTCACATGATGGTAACAACTGGGGTCTGTTATTCACATGATGGCAACAACTGGGGTCTGTTATTCACATGATGGCAAACAGCTGGGGTCTGTTATTCACATGATGGCAACAACTGGGGTCTGTTATTCACATGATGGCAACAACTGGGGTCTGTCGTTCTGGTGATGGCAACAACTGGGGTCTGTTATTCACATGCTGGTAACAACTGGTGTCTGTCGTTTTGGTGATGGTAACAACTGGGGTCTGTTATTCACATGATAGTAACAGCTGGGGTCTGTTATTCACATGATAGTAACAACTGGGGTCTGTTATTCACATGATAGTAACAGCTGGGGTCTGTTATTCACATGATAGTAACAGCTGGGGTCTGTTATTCACATGATAGTAACAACTGGGGTCTGCTATTCACATGATAGTAACAACTGGGGTCTGTCATTCTGATGATGGTAACAACTGGGGTCTGTCGTTCTGTGTGTACTTGTAATGAAGCTGTCCAAAATCCAAGCACTGGTTTACGACATCCTTCCTTCAACCACTGCCGTGTTTAGTTACGTCATAGGCTCCAGATCGAGAACTGTCAGCTAACGAACAGTTTTTTGTTGGAGCTCAAACAGTAGTAAGTTTGTTACCAACAACTCAAATTATATCAGACGTTTGTTTTATAACTGACTATGTTGCTTACGCCAGCTCAAATAAAACCAAAATCATTTGAATCGAGACGGAACTCTTTTTTTACCCGGGGTGGATGCGCCTCATGTTTACGTGCGTGCTTGGGTGCTAGGTTGCTTCTACAGTCATATTAGTACCCGAACCTTTCGGAGGGCGCTGACCGCGTCGGTGGACAGCTGCGCGGAGATAAAGAGTGCCCCTTCAGTGGCGTAACTAAATCTAGCAGAGTTTGGAGGAAGGTGCCGGAAAGCGATGCTCGGAGTGAGGAAACTTTCATGATGGAAAACGTTCCTGCTTCTTGCAGATCGTGGACCCCTTTGTACGTTCAGCTCAGTTCAAGCTGGTACCTATGAGCTCGAAAAAAGCTAATGATCATGTGCTCCACTGCGTCTATCAGAAGTTTGCTGAACGCTGTCTTTAAAACTGTTCCCATGTTCGTCCCTTTCAAGGGAGATCACCGCGCGATTTCAAGGGAGATCACCGCGCGATTTCAAGGGAGATCACCGCGCGATTTCAAGGGAGATCACCGCGCGATTTCCTCTCTCCTCCAGGCCACCGATGGTGCGATGTCCTCGGCACTTCAGTTCTTCAGTGACGCGCAAGCCACCTTGATGATTGCTTTAACCGCCAGTCTGTCGTTTCCCTTGACTCTTGCATGTTGTTGTTGTTGATCGCTTTTATAAAGCGCTATTTTCCACTCTCTAGCAGGCTCTATGCGCTCGTATATGATTCTACATGAGTGAATAGCTGTTTATAGCGCATTTTTGATTATCCACCGAAGTGGTGTGCTTACATCGCTGGCATGGCTGCTGCAACATGAAACTGCAGCCGTCTCGGCGCTTTCTGTGTACACCATGCAACCATACACCATGTCACTTCATGCAAAACCACATACGTGAGGTGCATGTGTTTAGCTGTAACCTGCCACCTGCATTTTTGACAGAATGACGGGGATCTTTTACGTGCAATTGCGGTAACACGGGGGTGGAATGGATACCGAAATAAGAGTCAGCATAGAAAGTTGATCCTGAAGAAGAAAATCCTCCCGCCTTTCCTGCAGGAATTCAAACCCGCGACCTTTCAATCACGAGTCCGGTGCTCTAACCGCTGAACTGTCCCCGCTCCCCAGGGCAGTACACCCACAGGAGTCTTGGAAGGCGACTGTCGACACATACCAGGCTGGGTTTGCCCGTCCACCCTTTGTGACAGGCTCAGTGAATGTGTGAGGATGACGGCGTGTGTGGTCTGACTGCCACCTGTCCAGGCAATCCAGAGAAGAGCGTGTGTGACTACTTCCCTCCATCTCCTTTGGCAAGCTACAAGGAGGCTGCATGTTGTCCAGGATGGCGGTCGTACCTTACTTGAAAGTGAAGTTCCATTTTGACTGGTCTCTGGTGACTGAGTCATCAGTGTACACAGTGAGGTCCCGCGGTTTGCCGTTTACTTAAATAACTATTACGTTTGAACCTCTGAATCCATTTTGCCTGCTGGCCATTCCTGACCCTGCCTTTCCCACGTCTTCTGGCAGGAGCGTCTCACAGAGATGCCGGATCGCTTTGAGTACCTTTAATCACTCCTTGGTTTGCTTGAGCTCTGTCAGCTGGCATACTTGCAGTATTGAGTCCTCTGCTTGACCCATCAAACACTTTTCCCGTCCCAGTCTGCATCCGGTTGTGTCTTTCACGGCTTCATGAAAAGTCTTGTAGGAATCTTCGACAGTACATGCCTTGACCCGCTCCACTTTCTGTCTGATTTGCATCAGTAGAAGGTCTAGCGTGAAGCGCATGGTCTCAGTGGGCGTGTCCTTGGTGGTTCCCAGTATGACTCGTATTGCCTCCTTCTGCACTCGGTCCAGCTTTCCCAGATTTGTCGGTGACATCGTGAGCACGAGTTCTGCTCCACACTTTGATACAGTAGGAAGAGGTGGTGTTGTTCAGCCATCTTCGGGACTGACAGGGAGGCCTTTCCTGCACCTCAGTGCTGTTGTTTCCTTATGTGGTCTGTGGGTCAGCATTACGTGGAAGTGGATTCCGAGTTGTCTTATGTGGTCTGTGGGTCAGCATTACGTGGAAGTGGATTCCGAGTTGTCTTATGTGGTCTGTGGGTCAGCATTACGTGGAAGTGGATTCCGAGTTGTCTTATGTGGTCTGTGGGTCAGCATTACGTGGAAGTGGATTCCGAGTTGTCTTATGTGGTCTGTGGGTCAGCATTACGTGGAAGTGGATTCCGAGTTGTCTCAGATGGTTGGTTCGTTCCCTGCACCAGGTGACGGCTGGCGTCGCTTTGCCTGCTGCTCTGCTGGAAGCATTTGGCGTCACTGGCGATGGAGAAAACTGGTGAAAACCTATAGGTAAGACTCTTTCAGTTTGCGCTTGGACTTTGCCCTGTGGGTGTGGTGGAGGGACTGGTGGTGGTGTGGGTGTGGTGGAGGGACTGGTGGTGGTGTGGGTGTACCGTGGTGGAGGAACTGGTGGTGGTGTAGGTGTGGTGGAGGAACTGGTGGTGGTGTGGGTGTACCGTGGTGGAGGAACTGGTGGTGGTGTGGGTGTACCGTGGTGGAGGAACTGGTGGTTGTGTGGGTGTGGTGGAGGAACTGGTGGTGGTGTGGGTGTACCGTGGTGGAGGAACTGGTGGTGGTGGCTTGCTGACCACAATATGTCCCTACTACATTTGCGACAGTAAGACTATTAGTTGTCTCCTCCAAATGAGTCTGCAGACTGAAGTATGTGGCATTTGGGTGTAACTGCCTTTAAAGTGTCAAGTGAATACCAAAGTAACACCAGGAAGCAACAGGTGTAAAGTGCCTCCACGTTCTGCAGTCGGTACTGAATGATTCCATTAACTGAATTTCCCCAACACCTGCTACACGCTCAACTGTATTTTCAGTGCTTATATAATGATGATGAAGTGATGCTTTATGTCCTCAGATGTCGGCTGACATATTAGGGACAAGTTGTGACCAATGCCGAAGCACGGTGCAATAAATCTTTACGTCCACGGAAACCAGAAGGCTCGTTAGGACGGACAGTCCAGGACGTCCACCTCGACTCTCACACAGCTCCTGAACCATGTCAGTGATTGTATGGTACTCGTTCGCTTTTAACACGGAGTGTCTTCACGTGCAAGGCTACTGCATTACGCGTCGGCAGAAACCTGGTCATCGTTGTGTTTGGTGATGAAAATCGCTGACGGAAATGCAATGCCCGTTATGAGTTGGACGCTTCGCTAAATCTCAGTAGCAGAACTAGGAAGGGGGTCTGGGTCTTTCGCTAGCTGGGTTTTATCTTTGCCACACAGCAGCCTGACTGCAGACATCACTGAGGCGATCTGTGTTGCGAATGTAACAGCCATTCTGTGGATTTGTGTCTGGTGACGGTTTTCACAAATCAAACATGTTACACACACACAACACACACACACACACACACACACACACACACACACACACACACACACACACACACACACACACACACACATGCGCGCGCGCACGTACAATCACACAAACACACACATATACACACACATACAAACAAACAAGAAGGCTATATCCGCAGAATACGATTGTGATCAAACAGGTTAAACAATGTACACTAATAGCTGGAACAAAGTGCATGCACTTCACGTTCGCTGAACAGCGCTTTTCGTCACTGATGTCGATAACAACAGTCAACAGTCAACAGTCAACCCGTGAACAGCGCGTGGCCAAAAACAGTCAAAGACACAAGTCTGTCAGTGAATGAAGACAGTCGTAACTGACTAAAGAACAAACCAATGAAGAAATAAGCAAAGAGCCGAACGAATGAATAAATGGATGAACAAATAAACGAATGAAGACTGAAAAAACTATACTGAGAATGGAAGGGACAGAATGTACAATGATGTGCATCGGCTTCCATTTGACAGGAGTTGTGGGCCCTGACAAGATGTGTCTGTTGTTACACCGCCACTCACTCCCCCCCCCCCCCCCCCCCCCCCCCCCCCCCCTCCCCCACACACACACAAAACACACATAGCATCCCCCCTACACACACAAAACGCACATAGGCACCCCCCCCCCCACCCCCACTCCTCCCCTATCCACGGTCTTAGACAGCCCACCCCCATCCTATCCCCCCACCCACAGCCCACCCCTATCCCCCCCACCAACAGCCCACCCCTATCCCCCCACACCCACAGCCCACCCCTATCCCCCACACCCCACAGCTCTGCCTCCACCCTATCCCCACACCCACAGCCCTACACCCTATCCCCTACACCCCACACCCACCCCTATCCCCCACATCCCACCTACACCCTATCCCCCACACCCACAGCCCAACCCCTATCCCTCACACCCACAGCCCACCCCTATCCCCACACCCACAGCATGCCTCCACCCTTATCCCCCACACCCACATCCCACCTACACCCCTATCCCCCACACCCACATCCCACCTACACCCCTATCCCCCACCCACATCCCACCTACACCCCTATCCCCCCACCCACATCCCACCTACACCCCTATCCCACCTACACCCCTATCCCCACACCCACAGCCCACCCCTATCCCTCACACCCACAGCCCAACCCTATCCCCCACACCCACATCCCACCTACACCCCTGTCCCCCACACCCACATCCCACCTACACCCCTATCCCCCACACCCACAGCCCAGCCCTATCCTCACACCCACAGCCCAGCCCTATCCTCACACCCACAGCCCACCACTATCCCTCACACCCACAGCCCACCCCTATCCCCACACCCACACCTCACCCTATCCCCACACCCACAGCCCACCCTATCCCCACACCCACAGCCCACCCTATCCCCACACCCCACCTCTACCCCGTATCCCCCACACCCACAGCCCACCCGTATCCCCACACCCACCTCTACCCGTATCCCCCACACCCACCCCTATCCCCACACCCACAGCCCACCTCTACCGCATCCCCACACCCACCCCTATCCCCACCACCACCCCAACTCCCCACCTCATCCCACACCACTATCCCACACACCACCTTACCCGCATCCGCCACACCCACCCCTATCCCCACACCCACACCCACCCCTACCCGCATCCCCCACACCCACCCCTACCGCATCCCCCACACCCATCCCTATCCCCACACCCACAGTCCACCTCCGCCCTTATCCCGCCTCCCCCACAACCACCACACACCACCCCCACACCCACACACACAGCGAACTCCTATCCCCCCTCCCCCCCCCCCCCTCCCCCGCCAGCCTCCGAGATTGAAAACAAATCAAGAACAGCATGGCTAATTGGGTCATTGGTTATACTGACGTGGCTAATTGGGTCATTGGTTATACTGACGTGGCTAATTGGGTCATTGGCTGCTGACGCATTTCCTGTTTTGAGGCCTCGGCTCTTTATTGGAGCTTTGTACCGGGTAAGTATAAAAATCCTGTCCTTGCCTTGCAGTTCTGACTTGTCTGTGTTTTGACCGTGCGGTGGCTATTTAAACAACTGCAGGTATGATTGTTAAAGAATGAAATGGTCGTGGAAACTACGGAGAGAAAAAATCACTGCAGTGTTGAATGCTTACTGTACATGTTACATTTTTAACTCTAAAGCAACACAAAAATTTATAATAATGGGGAGTGAAAATTCAACGTAGACTAACACGTACAAAAACAAATGAAAAACGAGCAAAAAAGGAAAGATTTCATTCTTCCCACCGCCGACTAATACCCTGCAGCGAGAGACTGCAGTCACCCAGGACTGCCTCCAAACCAGCGTGGTTGAAAAAATGTTGTGAGAAGCCGGTTGTTGCTCTAAAATGCAGATGTTATGAGGACGACTGGTCTGTCCACCGCTTCGTCGATCCACACCATGGATGACCCTCCTGTTCCGAGAGCATGCCATAGAAGTTTATGCGAGTTTCACCTTCTGTGACATCGTCATCAGTCAGCCACGTGGGCCCTTGCGATTCAAACATGGCAAGTATGTGTTTAGTAATCTAACTCTCTCTTTATTTTTTTCAGGTGATCACGTGCAGCCTAATCTTCAAGCCAGTCACTGGTCCATCCCATAATAGAACACTGCAGACTGTCAGCTATCTGTCACAACTTCTCTGACTCATCCCCGGTCCCTCTGACCACCTCACTGAGTACACCGCTTCCTGTCCCTATGTTGAAACTAAAACCTTCTGCAGACACACGGATACTTCGTACTCTCCATGTTAAAACTAAAACCTTTGGCCAATGCTTTCTCTTACGCTGCCCCAACGCAATGGAATTCTCTCCCTTCTTACATCCGTCACATTCATTCTTCCAACGCCTGCAAAACTGTGTTAGAAACAAAAAGCAAAAACCACGCTGCAGTCAATTCCACAGAAAGTGATTTCATATTGTGTCTTGAATCTGCCCCCACTCGTGTTACGTTCCCTCTGTGTGCCCGCTTTGTGTGCGAGCGTGCGTGCGTGCGTGGTGTGTGTGTGTGTGTGTGTGTGTGCGTGGTGTGTGTGTGTGTGTGTGTGTGTGTGTGTGTGTGCCGGGGTTTATGGGTGTGGTGTGCGATGAATACAATCATTATTAAGTTTATATGTCATTTTTGAGGTTTTATGCATACATTGCGGTGAGCTCACCCTTGTCGGTGAGACACGGCGCTATAGAAATGACAGCTATTGGCAGTAGCAGTATGGAAAACCTCAGTGAATTGTACCCTTTGAACGGTGACAGACTTCACTTATTCTCTGAATGGAGATATATGGGCCATGTGCTACAGTACAGCATGCCTCACTAGCTCCATGGCATTCTCCTTCATGGCATTCTCCTTCATGGCATTCTCCTTCATGGCAGAGTTGGTGCCAGACCATGGATCATGACTGATGTCTGTCTTGCCGCAGGGAAAATGTCGGATCCACCGGCAACCAGCGACGTAGGAACCAGAAGATGTTCCGCGCACAGATTCCAATTCCTGGTGGATTGTCGCGGGACTGTCCGCTGGTTCCATGTGTGTACAAATCTCAGTCTGCAAATGTTCATCTTTGGAATCCATGATTTCCCTCCGACGTTTATTGTGTCGTGTCTTTGTGGTATCACCATGACCAGATGATGTAGATTCGTCCAAGTCATTTTAAACCACAAAAGATCAACCTTGACCTCATACATAATTTGTCTATTAAATAGTGATAAAAGATAAGTATCAACCCGCGGGACTTGTGGACTGGACCAAGTACGTGCCCCGATGAGTTACGAAAGTTACGCGAGGCTTCGCCGAGCGTCTCAATGAAAAAGTGGGAAAGTAGCGTCCCCTACACACCCACTGCCGCTCCAAACATAAGGTTGGCGTCCCCTACACACCCACTGCCGCTCCAAACATAAGGTTGGCGTCCCCTACACACCCACTGCCGCTCCAAAATAAGGTTGGCGTCCCCTACACACCCACTGCCGCTCCAAACATAAGGTTGGCGTCCCCTACACACCCACTGCCGCTCCAAACATAAGGTTGGCGTCCCCTACACACCCACTGCCGCTCCAAACATAAGGTTGGCGTCCCCTACACACCCACTGCCGCCCAAACATAAGGTTGGCGTCCCCACACACCCACTGCCGCTCCAAACATAAGGTTGGCGTCCCCTACACACCCACTGCCGCTCCAAACATAAGGTTGGCGTCCCCTACACACCCACTGCCGCTCCAAACATAAGGTTGGCGTCCCCTACACACCCACTGCCGCTCCAAACATAAGGTTGGCGTCCCCTACACACCCACTGCCGCTCCAAACATAAGGTTGGCGTCCCCTACACACCCACTGCCGCTCCAAACATAAGGTTGGCGTCCCCTACACACCCACTGCCGCTCCAAACATAAGGTTGGCGTCCCCTACACACCCACTGCCGCTCCAAACATAAGGTTGGCGTCCCCACACACCACTGCCCAAACTAAGTGCGTCCCCACACACACACTGCCGTTCTAAACTGTGCGTCCCCCCCCCACCCCCCACACCCCCACACACCACTGCCGTCTAAACTAGTAGCGTCCCCCCACACACACCACACACGCCGTTCTAAACGTGTAGCGTCCCCCCCCCCCCCCCCCCCACACACACACACCCTGTAGCGTCCTCCCCCCCCACACACACTGCCGTCAAACGTGAAGCAGCGTCCCCCCCCCTCACCCCACACACACACTGCCTTCTAAACGTGAAGTAGCGTCCCCCCACACACCCACTGCCGTTCTAAACATGAAATAGCGCCCCCCCCCTCCCCCGCCACACACACACACACTGCCGTTCTAAACGTGTAGTACCGTCTCCATACACCCACTGCCATTCGAAACGACTTAAAGTTGCCTTCACAGTGTGAGTGTGCGTGCGAACAATGACCACACGCACAACTCTAGTATTTACAAACAAAGCAAAAGCGCAACCAAAATCACCACGACGGAAACAACAAGACATTAGCTGAGCAAATGGTTTCTGAGACTACTGAAAGCGAGTGCTGCCGTATGTGAATATTGCTAGCAACACTTGGAATAGCCAGCTGAACTCCTCACATCTACCTACTCAACGATCGGTAAAAAAAATTATAAAAAAACGTTGCATACGAAGGTTGACAAGGTCTCCCGCGTTCTTTTCTACCGCCACCTCCTTCTTTGTGTTCTTTTCTTGTTGTGGGTGGCGGTGCCGGTTGTGGTGGTGGTGGTGGGGGGGGGGGGGGGTATTTGTGATATTGACAGCCGCAGGCACAATGCTTTATAATCTATGAGTCTTTCAGTGTGGCCCTGTGAAATTGGTGACGCTGATCTATCCTGTGTGGCCCTGTGAAATTGGTGACGCTGATCTATCCTGGGCCCTGTGACGCTGATCTATCCTGTGTGGCCCCGTGAAATTGGTGACGCTGATCTATCCTGTGTGGCCCTGTGAAATTGGTGACGCTGATCTATCCTGTGTGGCCCTGTGAAATTGGTGACGCTGATCTATCCTGTGTGGCCCTGTTGAAATTGGTGACGCTGATCTATCCTGTGTGGCCCTGTGAAATTGGTGACTCTGATCTATCCTGTGTGGCCCTGTGAAATTGGTGACGCTGATCTATCCTGTGTGGCCCTGTGAAATTGGTGACGCTGATCTATCCTGTGTGGCCCTGTGAAATTGGTGACGCTGATCTATTCTGTGTGGCCCTATGAAATTGGTGACGCTGATCTATCCTGTAGCCTGTGAAGGCCCTTTCGGGGCCAAATTGGTGACGCTGATCTATCCTGTGTGGCCCTTTGAAATTGGTGACGCTGATCTATCCTGAGGGCCCTGTGAACTGGATGAGGCTGATCCTATCCTGTGTGGCCCTGTGAACTGGGTGAGGCTGATCTATCCTGTATGCTTTGCATGCTAACTTAGAGTCACTCAGGCGAGTCATGCCAGCTGTTGCTGATTCTTTCTTGTATGGGTCACGTCACGTGAACGGTGTTCAGTCGTTTTGCCGATTTTCCACTCTGTCAGTTATTTCCTTCACGCAAGTCACGACTGTTGGGGGAGTCGGGGGCTTGCGTCAGGTGGGCAGACGGTGATTTCGTTTCTCGGATTTCGTCTGGAGAGTGGACGTTGATTTGTGGTCTAGGACTCACGCTAGCCGCCTGCTCGCCCGTCTTCAAGAAGCTCTTGCATGGCACGCAATCGTTGCACGTCACAAGCTGACGTAAGCGATGATGCCACCCTGGCGCCTGGCGGCCGCGTGAGGCCTCTGCAAGCAAACGCAGAGCTTGTCAGTGACGTCATCACATGTCTGTGTGCGTGTGCTTACGTGCTCCCGCTTGTGTGTGTGTGTGCTTACGTGCTCTCTCTCTCTCTCTCTCTCTCTCTCTCTCCTCTCTCTCTCTCTCTCTCTCTCTCTCTCTCTCTCTCTCGTTTTGTTTTGGGTTTGCTCATTGTTTAAAACATATCGTTTTAGATGTTGACACGACATATCTGTGATCAAGGCTGACGACTCACCGGGATCTATTTGCTATCGTATGACAGAGTTTGTGCTACAAAGTTCTGCACACTGTGACCGTAAACTAGTTCAAGGTTGAACAGATTGAGGGGTGGGGGTGGGGGGGGGGCGCTTACTTTCACCTCAGACATGTGACGTGTAAACTTGGACAACTTTTCCAGTGACGTAATAACACAATTATATACAGTTGGACAGTTTTTCCACGGACGTGTAAAGTTGGACAGCTTTTCCACGGACATGTAAACCTTGGACAGCTTTACTTTCCACGAACATGTAACCGTAGAGAGGTTTGCATAGCAGTTGAAATTATGTTTCCAAATCCCTCATATTGCGACTTGTGAAATATGAACTAGTGATTAGTTAATGGTACGAGTTGGGGAATAGTCTGATGGTTGGTATTGCGGATTTAAAAAATATTTATAATTGTTCTTGGACTTTAACGACCCACCAACCGCACAGGGTGAAGAAGATTTGATAACACAAGGAGCGTACTGATAACACAAGGAGCGTATTGATAACATAAGAAGCATATTAGTAACACAAGGAGCATATTAATAACACAAGGAGCATATTCTGAGTATGTATTTTGGCGTACACACAAATACACTGTTCACGTAGATATCGGTTTTTGACGGACAAGTGTTTATCGGCTGTATACTGACGATAACATTAGATGGTCGTGCCTGAGTGCTTACTGTCATCTCCTTGTCGTTAAATGCGCGTGAAGCAAAAGGACAAGTACCGGAATCTGGGAACTAGTTTCGTGACTAGGTCAGCATCGTTTTAAAATTACTAATCGCCCTTGGTCTCATACAGTACTGCTTTTGCAACATATCTGGCCACACGGCGTTGATTAGTGAAGATTAAAACTGAAATGTATTTCTAAAATAAAACCTGTGTTACTTTGGTCTGCTTTAGAGATGAAGATCGTGCACTGTTTCAAGAATATGCAAAATGCACACTTTTCAGGTTGTTCGTTTCTAACACATGAGTAGGACTCTCTGATCACCGGCACAAACATGTGGTGTGTTGCCTGTAACAGCAATGCGTTTGTTGTAAAATTAAAATAAAAAATCGCGATCGGTTTTTGTTGTTGGTGGTGGTGATGATGATGATGATGATGATGATTTTGACTTTACAGCAGTCTTGTTTGTCAGTTTTGCAAGGCAAACTATACACTGCCATAGTGGAATGAATGTTCATCGTGCTGGTGAGTACGTACTACCTGTGTGGAGGAAACAAGACTGTGGAATTTCTTTAGGACTACAAGCGTAGCTCAGATTGTCGTGGTTTAGTTGTTGTTTTGCTGCGTAGGCACTGTCCGTGGCTGACTCCTGGGTGTCTTTGCTGTTTTGAATGTGAGCCCGTGGCGTGCCGGGTCCGTCCTTGGCTGGGCTCAGTTTCATTCCGCGTTGCCAGGGCCCCGGTGTAGACACCGCGGAGGACAGGGGAAGAGCGGCGATCCTTGTGGTACGCCTATTGTGAAGTGACGAAGAGCTGAGGCCCAACCTCATATGTAACCACAGTTCTTTCCAGGAGCAGATGAGTCCGTACTGCACGAGGCGGTCCCTCGGTAGCTTAAACTGAACCTTGCTGTACAGGCGGTCAGTCCCAGTTGGTTCTTTCCGCCGGACATTTTCATGCACATCACGTGCACGTGCACTCGACTCGGTGTTTCTTTCCCGTTTCTTCCTGACTTCGTCGGGGTCCAGTCTGAATAAGCGTGCTGTTGACGTTGCTCTTGTGCTGTCTCTCGGCTTGGTTCTTTTCACTGCCTTATTGTAGTACTCGGCCAGGTGTCTTCACGTTAGTGTCTTATTAATCTATGGTGGTTTGTGTCTCCTGGTTTTTGTTGCTTTTTTTCTTCTTCTTTTTCTTGGTTTTTGTTTGTTTGTTTGTTTGTTTCCCTTGGCATCCCGGTACCATGTGAGAATTGTGTCTCCACTGACTTCTTTTTTCTATATTTTATTACAATGGCCTTTGGCTTCGTTTTCAGCCTGTGCTATCTCTTTGAGCTGTTCTGTTCTTTTGTCCATTTGTTTTGATGAGAAAGGTATTCTCTGTTTGCCATGATTTAGGCCCGTATCTTTGTCCGCACATTCACAGTGTTGCTGCTCAACCATGGTTGGGGCGTGTGGAAACTATCCCAACGGTACCGAAACACCGGATCTCATCAGCGGTACCAAAACACCGGATCTTATCAATGGTGCCAAGACACCAGATCTCATCAAAAACACCGGATCTCATCAACGGTGCCAAGACACCAGATCTCTTATCAACGGTACCGAAACACCGGATCTCATGAACGGTGCCAAGACACCGGATCTCATCAAAAACACCGAATCTCATCAGCGGTGCCAAGACACCGGATCTCTCATCAAGGCGCACGCAGGTGCACTCTTCAAAACAAGCAGCTACATTTGATGGAGTTGTAGTCGACCACACCAATCATCTGAGAAACATTTAGATCTACTTCGACAGAATGTTGAACTGAAAACAGCAGTAATGAAGTGTTGGAATGGCCTGTTTGTCCTGAATGCTATGGCTGCATATGTAGGAATGGCCTGTTTGTCCTGAAGGCTATGGCTGCATATGTAGGAATGGCCTGTCTGTCCTGAAGGCTATGGCTGCATATGTAGGAATGGCCTGTCTGTCCTGAAGGCTATGGCTGCATATGTAGGAATGGCCTGTTTGTCCTGAAGGCTATGGCTGCATATGTAGGAATGGCCTGTCTGTCCTGAAGGCTATGGCTGCATATGTAGGAATGGCCTGTCTGTCCTGAAGGCTATGGCTGCATATGTAGGAATGGCCTGTCTGTCCTGAAGGCTATGGCTGCATATGTAGGAATGGCCTGTCTGTCCTGAAGGCTATGGCTGCAAAGGGTACTGGACAACGCCACCTCTTCCTGCTGTATCCTAGTGCTCAGTGTCACTGCTATGAGCTCGCAACAATGGCACAGACAAATCTGCTAAAGCTGGACAGAGTGCAGAACGAGGCAATGCCAGTCATACTGGGAACCACCATGACACACCCAGTGAGCCCACGAGGTTCATGCTAGACCTCCCACCCGTGCAAACCAGACAGAAAGTGGAACAGATCAAAACATACCCGAGTGCTGCAGAAACTATCCCCACAGCCACTTCATGAAGCCATGAAAGACACAAAGGGATGCACACTCCGAACACCGCTTTCCGGCACCGTCCTCCAGACTCTGTCAGATTTAGTTACGCCACTGAAGGGGCACTCTTTATCTCCGCGCAGCTGTCCACCGACAAGGTCAGCGCCCTCCGAAAGGTTCGGGTGTTAATATGACTGTAGAAGCAACCTAGCGCCAAAGCACGCACGTAAACATGAGACGCATCCAACCCGGGTAAAACAAAAGAGTTCCGTCTCGATTCAAACGATTGTGGTTTTATTTGTGCTGGTGTAAACTTTGTTGGCGGCTATAAATGACACGCCTTGTTTTATTTGAGTCGTTTGTAACAAACGTACTACTGTTTGAGCACCAACAAAAAAACTGCTCGTTAGCTGACAGTTTTCTGGACCCTATGGCGTAACTAAATACGGCAGTGGTTGAAGGAAGGATGTCGTAAACCGATGCGTGGAGTTTGAAAGGGATGCAGACTGGGGCGGCGCAAGTCTTGGATGGGTCAAGCAGAGGACTCAATACTGCAAGTATGCCAGCTGACAGCTCAAGCAAACCAAGGAGTGGAAATTAAAGGCACCCCAACCGATTCCCGCATCCCTGTAGGACACTCCTGCCAGAAAAGGTGGAAATGTTCTATCCAGAGTGGCAGTCCGGCCAGGCAGTGATGGGGACCACAGCAAACCGCAGGCTCTCACTCACACTCCCAGCACCGCTTTCCGGCACCTTCCTCCAAACTGCCAGATTTAGTTACGTCACTGAAGGGGCACTCTTTACCTCCGCGCAGCTGTCCAGCGACAAGGTCAGCGCCCTCCGAAAGGTTTGGGTACTGATAAAGACTGTGGAATCAACATAGCGCCCAAGCACGCACATAAACATGAGACGCATCCACCCCGGGTAAAAAAAAAAGAGTTCCGTCTCGATTCAAACGATTTTGGTTTTATTTGACTGGCGTAAGCAACATGGTCAGTTATAAAACAAACGTCTGATATAATTTGAGTTGTTTGTAACAAACTTATTACTGTTTGAGCTCCAACAAAAAACTGCTCGTTAGCTGACAGTTTTCTGGAGCCTATGGCGTAACTAAATACGGCAGTGGTTGAAGGAGGATGTCGTAAACCGGTGCTTGGAGTTTGGGTCTCACTGTGTGCACTAGAGGCTCAGGCAGTTACCGCAGGTCAGCCAGGTCAGTTGGACCAGATGCTGCTGCTGTACGGTCTCAAACTACACCTTGATGACTGATTTAGAAACAGACACACTTACTCTCCGCTGGATTGCTTCGGTAGGGGGCAGCCAGACCACGCATGCTACCATCTTCTCAGATTCGAAGAGTTTGGTATAAAACAATAGGGCGTGGAATGGAAAGCCCAGGTTGATATGTACGCGATAGTGCTGGGCATCCACTCTGCGGATACACTGTCCTTGACATGGCTGAGTTTAAAGCCCGTTCCTAACTGGGCGAATGTTTGTTCGCCGAACATACTTCGGACAGTTCGATGAACTATGATTCGTTTCTTAACTGAACTTTTAGCTCGCCGAACATGGTTCGGACAGTTCGACGAACTTTACTTCGTTCTCAACTGGCTTGTAATGAGATGAAAGCTTCGGCCCGAACTAGGCTAAAGTCAAGTCAAGTCAAGTCAATTTACTTTAATCATCCCTCACAGGGTAATTCAACTAACTAACTATCTCATTCTGGGTCCCCGAGACAAGGCTGCGCCTCCCACAAGTCAACAAATAAACAAATTCCCTCCGAAGCGAATGAAGAACCTAGCGACACCGTCATCCATGTTTATTTTTATTTATTCTTCATCCACAGGAGAGCTCCGCTGTCAGCCAGTCAGAGGCAATGTCCGTCGAATAGGGCGAATGTTCCCAGAACATGTTGAGCGAAGCTTTTTGGGCCCTGAATATAGTTTCGTCGCAGTTCAACGAATACTCCCAACTAGGTTCGCGAAGAAAAGTTCGCCCAATTAAGAACCAAGTAGGTTCGCCGAATACTTCCAACTAGGTTCGCGAACAAGCATTCGCCCAATTAAGAACGGGCTTAAGGGATTTATCGATTGACGGACAACCGATAGAACAGGCGGGCTAATGGACAAGTGAACGAGCAGACACAATGACGGACAAGTGAACGAGCAGACACAATGACGGACAAGTGAACGAGCAGACACAATGACGGACAAGTGAACGAGCAGACACAATGACGGACAAGTGAAAGAGCAGACACACTGACGCACAAATGAGCCATCACAAGTGGCTTGCACCTGTGACTACAAGGATAATGATATGTATCGCACCATAGTTCGTCTGGAGGAGAAAGGTCCTGTAGAAGAAAGGTATCGACCTTCACTGAAAGAACGACAAAGGGCCATCTCCGATCAGATCAACACTGGTCCTGTGTGAGTGTTCGAGCAACCTCTGAAAGAAGGAAGCAGCCTTTCCGTGTGTGTGTGTGTGTGTGAGCGTGTGCGTGCGCCGTGTGTGTGTGTGTGTGTGTGTGTGTGTGTGTGTGTGTGTGTGTGTGTGTGTGTGTTCTGAGTGCTTGCAGAATATTGTGATATTTTACACTTCCTTTTTTCCCGCAACTGTACTGTTAGTATGCTTGTCATGTTTCATTGCTATATTATATTGTACTGTATTGTTTTTGTGTTGTAGTGTATAGTATTGTATTGTATTGCATTATATTGTTGCTGTGTTATTACATTTTGTCCTGTTGCATTGTATTGCATTGTATTGTTGCTGTGTTATTACATTTTGCCCTGTTGCATTGTATTGTTGCTGTGTGTTATTACATTTTGCCCTGTTGCATTGTATTGCATTTTATTGTTGCTGTGTAATATTACATTTTGCCCTGTTGCATTGTATAGCATTGTATTGTTGCTGCGCTGTATTGCATTGTATAGCATTGTATTGTTGCTGCGTTGTATTGCATTTTGCCCTGTTGCATTGTATTGTTGTTGTGTTGTAGTGTATTGTATTGTTGGTGTGTTGTATAGCATTGTATTGTATTGCTGTAGCATTGTGTTCTAGTGTACTGTAGTGTACTGTTGCTGTATCGTATTGCATTGTGTTTTAGTGTACTGTATTGTATAGCAGCTGTCATTGTATATTTTAAACCTCTTCCCGGAGCTTCTTTGTCTGCAGGCTGCGTGGCAGGCTGTATAGCAGGCTGTGTGTAGTCTAGTTTGTCCTGATCTGGGTACATTCATGCTGGTTTCCTTTTGCTACGGGAAGTGAGTAGTCGCAGTGCAGCATTACCAAACATTACTCTGTCGTATATCTTCCTATGGTTGAGTGTTTTCGTTTTTCTAGTAACTGCACCGGCATAGGGGAAATATCCTTCCTATCAACTAATTGTTTGCTATGAATATCTTCACGTGGAGAGGTGTTTGTACAGGCTTATCCGGGGGTGTTTGTGTGCTTCTGTTAACTCGGCACATGCACGTGGAGGGGTGTTTGGATGTTTATGTTAATTCAGCACATGCACGTGGAGGGGTGTTTGGATGTTTATGTTAATTCAGCACATGCACGTGGATGGGGTGTTTGGGTGTTTCTGTTAATTCAGCACATGCACGTGCAGGGGTGTTTGGATGTTTCTGTTAATTCAGCACATGCACGTGGAGGGGTGTTTGGATGTTTATGTTAATTCAGCACATGCACGTGGATGGGGTGTTTGGATGTTTATGTTAATTCAGCACATGCACGTGGATGGGGTGTTTGGGTGTTTCTGTTAATTCAGCACATGCACGTGGAGGGGTGTTTGGATGTTTATGTTAATTCAGCACATGCACGTGGATGGGGTGTTTGGATGTTTATGTTAATTCAGCACATGCACGTGGATGGGGTGTTTGGATGTTTATGTTAATTCAGCACATGCACGTGGATGGGGTGTTTGGGTGTTTCTGTTAACTTTTCACATGCACGTGGAGGGGTGTTTAGGTGTTTCTGTTAACTCTGCACAGACACGTGGAGAATGGCCCTACTTTCAACTCATTCTTCACAGGAGGTCTTTCCTGCCATGGTCAGAAACACCTGAGCCTCGCGTCAGCGGGATTAGGGTCCTCAAGACGTTCGGCCGGCTTCCCAACTGGGCGTCACACGCAAACAACCAGGTATTAACGTGAACAGTGCAGCTAGCTGTGATGGCTGCACATTTAAACCCTTTATATTATGTTACTTCAAAGGCGAAAAGCACACCGCTGGAAGCTTTCCTGGACGGAAATTTAAAAATAATCTGGCTGTTGGAGCTTTGCGAAGCTTTGACGAAGGATGAAGAGCGATCATAGTGAACCAGTCAGCATGTATTACTCAGTGACCTGCTGTCCGATGCCAGTAGCATGCCCTGTTTGCCCCACAAGCTGTGCGTAACTACAGGTGCTTAGCATGTCCTAATTGCCTCGACCACACCCTCTACCAATTACTTTGTCTATTCTGGCTGTGATCAACCCACCGCTGCTCTTAGCTATTTAGTCTGCCCAGTTTGGCCCATACGATGTATTTAGCTACTTGGCACGGTCTGTTTCACCCACACGCTTGGTAGCCACATAGCATGCACTGTGTCACCCACATGCTGTATTTGTATGCTCTGTTTGACCCACACGCTTTATTTAGCTATTTGTCATACTCTGTTAGACCCACTAGCATGTATTTTTGTATTTATTTATTTTTTAGCTACTTAGCCTGCTCTGTTTGACTCACAAGCTGTATTTAGCTCTTTAGCATGCCCTGTTTGGCCCACAACTGTATTTAGCTACTTAGCATGCCCTGTGTGGCCCACAACTGATTGAGCTACTTAGCATGCCCTGATAAATATTGTTGCGTAGTTACTCTTCACTTCAAACACTAAGAGAGAAGAGTGGGAAGAAGACGGGACCAGGAGACAAAGAGCGAGCACCAGGAACACAATGACGACAATGAAAGGGAATTATGAGAGAAAAACATTGATGAATAAACTAAATGCAAAATGAATGAACGACACAATTTATCAGTCAATCGGTTACTCTATGAATCAGACAACCAGTCAGTCAGGCAACAAGCAAGCACGTAGATAAAACACGTGATAGCCCTGATAGTACCTCGGTTGCCTTAGGAAAACGTCAATGTAGTAATAGCAACAACTAAAAACATGTTCAAAATACTACGATCAAACGTGAAGAACATGCGTGTGCGTGGTACCGTATGCTCTGCGGGGTTGTGCTGGTTCGTGTGACAGTGAAGTGTTGCTGGCGTTCGTGTGACAGTGAAGTGTTGCTGGCGTTCGTGTGACAGTGAAGTGTTGCTGGCGTTCGTTTGCAAAGTGTTCTAGTGTTGAGTTATATTCAAGCTTGTGGGTGGAGACGGCACAGAAACAACGAGTATTTCTGTGTGTGGCTATGAAAAATCGCACAATAAAAGGTTGACAGCATCCATGTGTGTGTGTGTGTGTGTGTGTGTGTGTGGCTAAGAGGAAACAAATTTGAGGATTAACAGCTGCTCCGTGTATGGCAAAGAGAAAGGACAGAGGGTTCTCAGCATCTACGTGCGTAACCAAATCAAACTACACAATCAAGGGGGAGCACTCTAGCTGCGGCTACCGTATCTAGAACGGAAATGAGTAAAGGCACGGTAACAGACTGAACAAATAATTTCAATAAATAAATGATTCAATGATACATTTCATACACGTAACTTTGAGATATACGTCCTCATCTCACACACACGCGCGCACACACATACACGCACGCACGCACGCAAGCACGAACGCACGCGCGCGCGCGCGCCACACACACACACACACACACACACACACACACACACACACACACACATGCAATCACCTACAGAAAGGCAGGCAATGAAGCAGGCAATCAGGTGGAGTGTAAAGTGGTGGGGTTAAAGACAGTTAAAAAAAAGTTCATTATCGCCGGTTGGTATTTGCCTCTATTAATATGTGCAGCACACAATCCATATTAGCAGATACAGTTCGTTTCACGCGTACACTCAGAAAAACACAATTTTAAGTGCAAAATTTAATTTATTATAAAAAGTAGAAACAACATGAACCGTACTACCTAAAAGCTTCATGCAAAACATTTGCTGTCAGTATTGTTCATCTGGCAATGCAAGGACACATTAGTACTACACAAATACTAGATGGCTGAGTCAGATAGCCCGCATCAAAAAGTCGCTACAATTATTAAAACAGCATCCAGCATAATTATAACATTTACTACTTCTGTCTCTTAAGCAACTGATAAAACATGTTCTACATCACCTGGTTTCTAAAGCAGTTCTACGCTTAATGGAAAACAACAGAAAGATACAATGCAACACGACGTCACAAGGCACAATGCAGCACGACGTCACAAGGCAGCATGACTGCACAATGCATCACGACGTCATAATGCAACACGACGTCACAATGCAACACGACATCACAAGACACAATGCAACACTGCAGCACGACCTCACAAGGCACAGGGCAACACGACCTCACAATGCAACACGACATCACAAGGCACAATGCAACACGACCTCACAATGCAACACGACATCACAAGGCACAATGCCACACAACCTCACAATGCAACACGACATCACAAGGCACAGCACACAAGCACAATGCAACACGACTCACAATGCAACACACTCACAAGCACAATGCACACAACCTCACAATGCAACACGACATCACAAGCACAATGCAACACGACCTCACAATGCAACACGACACACAAGGCACAATGCAACACGACCTCACAATGCAACACGACATCACAAGGCACAATGCAACACAACCTCACAATGCAACACGACATCACAAGGCACAATGCCACACAACCTCACAATGCAACACGACATCACAAGCACAATGCAACACAACCTCACAATGCAACACGACATCACAAGCACAATGCAACACGACCTCACAATGCAACACGACATCACAAGGCACAATGCAACACGACCTCACAATGCAACACGACATCACAAGGCACAATGCAACACGACCTCACAATGCAACACGACATCACAAGGCACAATGCCACACAATCTCACACTGCAACACAACCTCACAATGCAACACGACATCACAATGCAACACGACATCGCAAGGCACAATGCCACACAACCTCACAATGCAACACGACCTCACAATGCAACACGACATCACAAGGTACAATGCAACACGACGTCACAATGCAACACGACGTCACAATGCAACACGACGTCACAATGCAACACGACATCACAAGGTACAATGCAACACGACGTCACAATGCAACACGACGTCACAATGCAACACGATATCACAAGGTACAATGCAACACAACCTCACAATGCAACACGACCTCACAATGCAACACGACATCACAATGCACAATGCAACACAACCTCACAATGCAACACGACATCACAAGACACAGTGCAACACTGCAGCACGACGTCACAAGGCACAGTGCAATACGAACTCACAATGCAACACGACATCACAAGGCACAATGCAACACAACCTGACAATGCAACACGACTTCACGAAACACAATGTAACACGACGTGACAATAACACAATACAACGTGATCCCATAAGGCACAATGCAACACAAAGACACGATGCTACACGACGTCATAATGCAACACGACGTCACAAGGTACAATGCAACACGACGTCACAATGCAATACGACGTCACAAGACACAATGTGACATGATGTCACAAGACACAATGCAACACGACGTCACAAGGCACAATGCAACACGACGTCACACGACACAATGCAACAGAACGTCACAATGCAACACGACGTCACAAGACACAAAGAAACACGACGTCACAAGAAACAATAAAACATGACGCCACAAGGAACAATACAAGAAGTCGTCACAAGAAACACTACGACACAACGACACAAGACACAACTACACGACGTCAAAAGACTCAATTCAACAGGACGTCACAATTTCACGTAATACGACACGTCGCCACAAGACACAATACGATAAGTCGTCGCAAGACCCAATATGACACGTCGTCATAAATATGACACGACATATGTGGCAAGAGAGGGCGAGAGACTCGACGCACAACACAAAATACTTTGTGTGGCGGTCCATTGTGAAAGTATTGCTAAGCTGCAGCTGCCATGGTGACGTAAAAGAATTATTTCTTTATAAATTATTGCAAAACTCGATATCGATTCGCATTTATAAGCTTTGTTAGAACCAATATCAGGACCACCGCACTCTAGAAAAAAATTGCAACATGAAAGTTATTTACGGTGAAAACTCTCTCATGCACTTAAAAAAGGAAAAGAAAAAACGAAGAAAAAAAAAAAAAACTTTGCGTTTGTAATAAATTATGTCAGTTGGCTTTTGTATCTCCACTGTTGCGAAATAAAGTTTAATCAGTTAACTCTCTCTCTCTCTCTCTCTCTCTCTCTCTCTCTCTCTCTCTCTCTCTCTCTCTCTCTTTTTTTTATTATTATTCCTTATAACTTAGCAGAGTCTAGTTGTTAGACATGTTTTATGCTTTTTTGTTGTTGTTGTTGCTGCCTTTTGTAGGGTCCATGTCCAACCCGCTCCTTCAGCCTAAACTTATGAACTAATAATATCCTGTGCAGTTTTGGCGTATACCTGAGTTTTGGTCTATCTGAAATACATGTGTACGTGTAGTATCAGTAAAATTTGTCTCTCATGGGCGAGGGCTGGATGTACAAAGACCCTGTGTCTACTCCACTACCTTTGTAAAATAAAGTTTACTCTCTCTCTCTCTCTCTCTCTCTCTCTCTCCTCTCTCTCTCTCTCTCTCTCTGGGGTTTACTTTGTGTGTTACAACAGTGTGTTGGAGATATCAAATCCTTTTTCGAAGGTTTCCAAGTAGACTCTTAGACATGTTCACCCAGGTGTGGACTGTTGATATCAGAGACAACGAAAGACACATTTTGATCTTTTGAAGTTATATATAAAGCAGAAACATATCTGTCAGATATTATTTCCCAATAGAAGCATTTTATACAACTCAGACTTGGTGTATTTCCCATAAATAACAACATGCACAGGTTCAGTGACTGACCTACAACCAGAAACTGTGGAGAAAAATTGCAGAGACTGTCTATGCACATATTATACTCCACTGTATGACTGTGTCCAGTTTGACACTTCACTGTATGACTGTGTCCAGTTTAAGACTTCACTGTATGACTGTGTCCAGTTTGACACTTCATTGTATGATTGTGTCCAGTTTGACACTTCACTGTATGACTGTGTCCAGTTTAAGACTTCACTGTATGACTGTGTCCAGTTTGACACTTCAGTGTATGATTGTGTGACTGTCCAGTTTGACACTTCACTGTATGATTGTGTCCAGTTTGACACTTCACTGTATGACTGTGTCCAGTTTGACACTTCACTGTATGACTGTGTCCAGTTTCAGACTTCACTGTATGACTGTATCCAGTTTGACACTTCACTGTATGATTGTGTCCAGTTTGACACTTCACTGTATGACTGTGTCCAGTTTGACACTTCACTGTATGATTGTGTCCAGTTTGACACTTCACTGTATGACTGTGTCCAGTTTAAGACTTCACTGTATGACTGTGTCCAGTTTGACACTTCACTGTATGATTGTGTCCAGTTTGACACTTCACTGTATGACTGTGTCCAGTTTGACACTTCACTGTATGACTGTGTGACTGTCCAGTTTGACACTTCACTGTATGACTGTGTCCAGTTTGACACTTCACTGTATGACTGTGTCCAGTTTAAGACTTCACTGTATGACTGTGTCCAGTTTGACACTTCAGTGTATGATTGTGTCCAGTTTAAGACTTCACTGTATGACTGTGTCCAGTTTGACACTTCACTGTATGACTGTGTGACTGTCCAGTTTGACACTTCACTGTATGACTCTGTCCAGTTTGACACATCACTGTATGCCTGTGTCCATTTTAACATACTGGTGACTAGGTCACTTCCCAACTCGTTTGCACTGGGACAAGAGACGGCAGAATAAGAGAAAGACACTTGCTAATCACTTTCATGAAGTCAAACGATGTGTCAGTTTCACGGGGACCCCAAGCAAAGCGACAAGTTGCAGTGAACAGTGTTCCCATTGGCTGACTGCCAAGGTATTCTAACCAGACGTTTGCATCAGAAACAGTTTTCTGCTTTCAATTAAGCTCACAAGGACGCAGCAATATCGCCACGCTCTTCACCAATGAAGAGCCGAAATGGTTTGGCTCGTGGTGTAATGTACACGACTCGTGGTGTAATGTGGTGTAATGGTCACGACTGCCACATATGCCTGACCCCTTAGTGACGTAACCCCAACCCCAACCCAACCCCAAACGGCAACAACAGCCTCTGTTGACGTCGGTACCCAGCGCACGGTGCGCCAGCCTGTTTGGTAGTTAGTGCAACCCTAGTACGAGTAGCGTCAGTACGAAACAAAGAAAACTGGACATCTAGCACAGGCACACTCAGTTAGTCTTTATAAGAAAAAAATGGACCCATAGGCGTATGAAGTGCAAATACTACCCAATGATGTCATAACGCTCACTAAACATTGCTCAATATCTATAGCTTTATTTATAAGGAAAAAGGGGTGTTAATTTTAACAACCACAGGTGCTGCTGCATCTAAGTTAATCCAGTAACCGTTGTTTGTTGTTGTTGCTGTTGTTGTTGTTAGATGCTGCTGATTACGCTTATTAAATGTGTCAGTACCACTGCGATGTGCAAGTTACAACATGCCGGGTCACTCAAGTCTATGCCGTCAATGAAAAAAGGAGAAAAACGCTGCACTACTTTTCTTTCCGCTGCCACGGCAAGCTAGGGACTTAACGACGACTACAATCAGCGTGTCTACAGCGGGACTCTCTAGGCAGTCGCTACACTGCCAGGCACACAACACGCGCTAGCGGCAGCCTACAGAGAAATCAGTGGTAGCCTCTACCTGTGTAGTGGCGGTAGTAGTTGTTGAAGTTGGCCACGATGACGGGGACGGGCAGCGCGATGGCCAGCACGCCGGACAGCACGCACACGCCGCCCAGCAGCTTGCCCAGCACGCCCAGCGGCACGAAGTCCCCGTAGCCCACCGTCGTCATGGAAACGATGGCCCACCAGAAGGCGTCGGGGATGGAGGAGAACTGCGAGTCCGGCTGGTCCAGCTCCGCGTAGAAGATGGCGCCGGAGAAGATGACGGTGGCGATGCCGAGGAAGAGGACGAACATGGAGAGCTCGCGCACGGAGGTCTTGAGCGTCATGCCCAGGATCTTCAGCCCCTCCGAGTGCTTGGACAGCTTGAGGATCCGCACCACGCGCAGCACGCGTAGCACGCTCAGCACGGAACTCTTGTGGCCGCTGTTGCAGTCTCCGCTGGAGAAGTTGAGGATGAGGAAGACGAAGTAGGGCGCGATGGCCACCAGGTCGATCCAGTTGATGGCGGCGCGGAAGAAGGCGAGCTTGGAAGGGCTGACGACCAGACGCAGCCCCAGCTCCATGACGAACCAGGCGATGCAGCACGACTCGCACAGGAACAACGGTTCCAGCAGGTTGGGGGCCTGCCTCGTCACGCTCTGGCCCTGGCTGTCCAGCACCGTCACGTTCACGCACCCGATGTCTTTGAACATGGGCAGCGTCTCGGTGCAGAAGGTGACCACGGACAGCAGGATGAAGAAGATGGAGAGTATGGCGAACACTTTGGCCACCACGGACGACTCCGGGTACTCCAAGGCTGTCCAGATCTTGTTGAAGATGGCGTTCCCGGGACCTTTCGGCTGCTGCTTCTCCACGATGTAACCTTCGTTCTCCTTGAACGAGTCGATGGCGGGGCCCCCCAACTCGTAGAACATGAGCTCGTTGAGGAAGATGTCCATGGGCACCTCCAGCGGCCGCTTCAGCCGTCCGCCCGACTGGTAGTAGTAGAGCACGGCCTGGAAGGTGGGGCGGTGGCGGTCGAAGAAGAACTCGTGGCGAGACTCGTCCCAGAACTGCCTGCGCTTCTCGGGGTCCCCCAGCAGCGTGTGAGGCAGGCGGTCCAGCGTGCGCAGCTGAGTCTCGAACCTCAGGCCGCTGACGTTGATGATGACCCTCTGGCAGCCCTCCAGCTGGCAGTCGTGGTCGCGCGGCAGGTGCTCGGTGCAGGCGGGGGCCAGGTACTCGGAGGCGGTGGCCACGTTCGGCTCGCTGTCCGGGAGTAGCTGCTCCAGCGCCTCCTCCTCTTTCGTCGGGCTATGGCTGCGGGAGCGGTTGTTGTTGGGGCTGTGGCCGTTGTTGATGTAGGAGGAAGAGTACGAGCGGTGATTGGATGCCAGCTCGTCCATGGGGATGTCCAGCACCATGGACTTGGGGCGCGGAGTGTGCGAATTGCGCGTGGACCCCACGCCCTGAGCACTGATGTCATCGCTGTTGCCGCCGATCAGCGTGTGGGGGCGTGAAGAACTCGGCGAGTTCGAGTCGTGAAAATGGTCAGGTCGAAGATGAAAGTTCACGGGCGGAGCGTAGCTATGACCCTCGCACATCTGAGTCATGAAATTCATCTTGACGTTTGTGTGAAGGAGCGGTCCGCACCCCAATGGGACAAAGAAGTGGATTATAAGTCTCAAGCTGCAGTGAAAAGCTAACTGTCCAAACAGTAGCTGCACGTTGGTCAGTGCATCGTCCACGGGAGCTACACGCGTTGAAAGCTGCAGAGCAACAGCTGTGGTTTCTCTGGGTTTAGTTTTAAAAGTAAAATGTTGATATTTCCAGTCCTGTGGAGGTCGGAATCATGGCGCGCTGTCCCAAGGCTTCCGTCAATCTGTCGAAAGCAAAGGTCAGCGAAACTGTCTGTCTCTGGTAAGGCAGTCCTGGCACACCCACTGCAATCAAGAGTCAAATACTGAACTGAATCATGAACATAACCACAAAAATCACAACAAACACACACACACACACACACACACACACACACACACACACACACACACACACACACACACACACACACAAATATATATATATAAGACGACTATCTTATCATACAGCTAACGCCCATCTTATTATACAGTCAACGTCCATCTTATACAGCTAACGTCCATCTTATTATACAGTCAACGTCCATCTGATTATACAGTCAACGTCCATCTTATTATACAGCCAACGTCCGTCTTATACAGTCAATGACCATCTTATTATACAGCCAACGCCCGTCTTATACAACTAACGCCCACCTTATTATACAGTCAACGTCCGTCTTATTATACAGCCAACGTCCGTCTTATACAGTGAATGACCATCTAACGTCCATCTTATTACACTGTCAACGTCCATCTTATACAGCTAACGTCCATCTTATTATACAGTCAACGTCCATCTTATACAGCTAAGGTCTGTCTTATACAGTCAATGACCATCTAACGTCCATCTTATTATACAGTCAACGTCCATCTTATACAGCTAACGTCCGTCTTATTATACAGCAAACCTCCGTCTTATACAGCTAACGCCCACCTTATACAGCTAACGTCCATCTTATTATACAGTCAACGTCCATCTTATACAGCTAACGTCCGTCTTATTATACAGTCAACGTCCATCTTATACAGCTAACGTCCGTCTTATTATACAGCAAACGTCCGTCTTATACAGCTAACGCCCATCCATCCCATGAAACAGCGTCTGACGTTTATCTTATTAGACAGCTGACGTCCGTCTTATCAAACAACCGTCTGACGTCTGATGTCCATCTCATCAGACAGGTGACATCCGTCTTATCAAATAGCCGTCTGATGTCCATCTCATCAGACAGGTGACATCCGTCTTATCAAATAGCTGTCTGATGTCCATCTCATCAAACAGGTGACATCCGTCTTATCAAATAGCCGTCTGATGTCCATCTCATCAGACAGGTGACATCCGTCTTATCAAACAGCTGCCTGATGTCCATCTCATCAAACAGGTAACATCCGTCTTATCAAATAGCCGTCTGATGTCCATCTCATCAGACAGGTGACATCCGTTTTTATTGAATAGCCGTCTGATGTCCATTTCGTCATAAAGGTGACATCCGTCTTATCAAATAGCTGGCTTACGTCCATCTTAATAATAGTAGTAATTTCTACAGCGTGCTATCGCATCGACAGGTGTGAGCACATATCGCACTTTACAAGATCAATAAACATGTATACATCAAAAATAATATATAAACACAATATTGTATTTATCGCATACCACAACCACCATCTCTCTCTCTCTCTCTCTCTCTCTCTCTCTCTCTCTCTCTCTCTCTCTCTCTCTCTCTCTCCTCCCACACACACACACCACACACACACACACACACACACACGGGTGCACAGAAGTAATGTAACTGGGACGAAAGGGAGGAAGAAAGAAGACTGGTATTGTTTGCAGAGTTGAATCTTCGGCGCAGTTTTGAAGGCATGGTAGGAATGAACGTGACGAGTGTTAGAAGGAAGAAAATTCCATCACTTTGGAGCACAGTAAGAAAAACAGCGTTGGCCAGAGGTTTTAGTTTTAATCACACAGCTGACGTCCATCTAATCATACAGCTGACGTCCATCTAATCATACAGCTGACGTCCATCTAATCACACAGCTAATGTCCACCTAATCATACAGTTGATGTCCATCTAATCATACAGCTGACGTCCATCTAATCATACAGCTGACGTCCATGTAATCACACAGCTGATGTCCACCTAATCATACAGTTGATGTCCATCTAATCATACAGCTGACGTCCATCTAATCACACAGCTGACGTCCATGTAATCACACAGCTGATGTCCACCTAATCATAAAGCTGATGTCCATCTAATCATACAGCTGACGTCCATCTAATCATACAGTTGATGTCCATCTAATCATACAGCTGACGTCCATCTAATCATACAGCTGATGTCCACCTAATCATACAGTTGATGTCCATCTAATCATACAGCTGACGTCCATCTAATCATACAGCTGATGTCCACCTAATCATACAGCTGATGTCCATCTAATCATACAGCTGACGTCCATCTAATCATACAGCTGACGTCCATGTAATCACACAGCTGATGTCCATCTAATCATACAGCTGACGTCCATCTAATCACACAGCTGACGTCCATGTAATCACACAGCTGATGTCCATCTAATCATACAGCTGACGTCCATCTAATCATACAGCTGACGTCCATCTAATCATACAGCTGACGTCCACCTAATCATACAGCTGATGTCCACCTAATCATAAAGCTGATGTCCATCTAATCATACAGCTGACGTCCATCTAATCACACAGCTGATGTCCATCTAATCATACAGCTGACGTCCACCTAATCATACGGCTGATGTCCACCTAACATACAGCTGAGTCCACTAATCAACGCTGACACTATCACACTGAATCATCACACAGCTGATGTCCACCTAATCATACAGCTGACGTCCATCTAATCATACAGCTGATGTCCACCTAATCATACAGCTGACGTCCCATCTAATCACACAGCTGATGTCCACCTAATCATACAGCTGATGTCCATCTAATCATACAGCTGACGTCCCTCTGGTCGAACAGCGGGCATCCACTTTCCTTATTAAACAGCTGACGTCTGTCTTACCGGGGATTTTCTTTTCTCTTTCTGTTTTGACAAAAAGCCGATATTATAATTGTTGGTAGTACCTAGAGGCAAATGAGAAATCGCCCTAATTGTGGCTGTATTTAGCTGAGTATAAACTGTATGGAAGTGTGTCTGGGTGTGCAGCAGTGATTTGCCGCTCGGTCCGGGTGATCGCTTCTTTTGACGCAGGTAGGCGGCGACAGCCACGTTGGACACAGGCCTAGGCAGGTCGGGTCGGGCAGGCACGGGGCAGCGAGCGGTCCGTCTCGCCGTCTTCATCTCACAACACGGAGCTGCCCCGCGCTGCACGGGCTGTTCATTTGCCCGGAATAAACAGGCTGCAATACTCACTGAAACTACACACAACTCACACAACTTACCGCGTTAGCCAACTTGTGCAGACACTGTCAGATTTTTTAGAAAAATATATTTTTTGTCGCTTTTTTTCCGTACTGTCAGACGGCCGTACTTGCAAACTTGTACAGATCCCAGAAAAACAGCCTGCTGTTTAGGATTTCGCTGTCATCCAGCGCAGTGCGACACACCGCCCTGTCCACTTCTCTGCTGACTTTCCGCGGCCGGGTCTTGGCAGCAGCCCTAAGGCAGGCAGCCCAAAGCTGGCAGTGCCGGGCGCAGTCACCAGGTTGTTGGGGTGGCAGCCCGCCCCGACACCGTGCACGGCACCGCTTACAAAGTCACGCCTTCTCTTCGTAAGGACCCTCCACAACTGAACCGCACGTGGCCTGCTCTCTTACAACCCCGCTCCTCAAAAATGAATAGCATAAACCGACAAAACGGCACTGAACAATGTTGGACATACTCACTGCATTCTGTCGCGGGGTGGAAACTCCTATCCGCTCCTGTTGCATTATATACAAAAATGAGACCTTACCTCGTTTTCTGACTTACAAGAGGCATACAGCTCAGAGGCACACAAACAAACGGCGTAGGGCCGAGTCACTCCGCTTTGACAAGAGACCTGGCACAGCGTGGAGCCGGGGGAGGGGCGGGGGCGGGGGGTAGATTGCCAGCATAAATTTGATACCCGTCTACCCGTATGTAACACTTCTCGCAGTGCTGACATTTCGGGTGCCATGTCTTTGAATAACCGCTGACTGAAACCAATCACCCGTGACGCCTTTGGTTTGCTCGACTGAGGTCAAGGCAGGTCACAGAAATCGGCATTTGTTGTTGGGGCTGGCTTGTGTTGCACAGACAAAGGTCTTACATTACCCACGCCTTGCACTGCATAGTTGTGTTTGAGAAAGCCACACAGCGACTGGTGGAAGGACTTTACATTTTTTTCATCATCAGCTCCAGATAACAAGATAACTTACAGAAAAAACAAACAGAAGAAACAAGAAGAGAAGAAGAAAGGCGTTCTGGTGCCTGTGTTTTGGGGCAGGATTTAGGTGATTTGGGGTGGGAGGGGGTAGAAGGACGTTGGTCTCAGCCGCTTTGTGCTTTGTTCCCCTTGTTGCGTTCTGGTTGTTGGCAGGTCGTAATGGGATCGGTCATACACATTCTCTCTCTCTCTCTCTCTCTCTCTCTCCTCTCTCTCTCCTCTCTCTCTCTCGAGAGAGAAAGAAAGACGTACAGAAATGTAAATCAAATCTGTTCCATACAGACAATAATACCACGAAGAAACTGAACATGGATGTGTCTGTTGCTTCCTGGGCACATTGCCACACGTCTGCTATACAAAAATACTGATCCATTTCGCCACTAACCTACGTCACCTTTACTGTTAAAAGTTCATCCGTTCCTGCTGACGTCGTCCCATCACTGATCGGCCCTCCGCACCCAGGCTCGCACAGCAGCGAGGAAGTTGGGACTCGCTGTGAACAGACAAATCTTCACCCACCACCGCGAAAAGGTGAAGAAACTTCCTGCAGGCAGAAAGAACGATGTGTCCAACACGATCGCGAGCAGATCTTCTTGTAAGGATCTCTTTCACGTCACAGACCACATGCCGGGCAGGAAGGACAGCACCTTCCCAAGCTCTATTTCAACTGTTGATCTCCCAGATACGTTCGGCATTTTTTTTCTCAGCAAATAATTATGGAGAATTTGATGGACAAGCTTGATACTGCATCTGGACAGTCTGACGTCTCGGTCTTCTGTGGTCCCACTCTTGAAACCTTCTCCCATGTGACAGAGCAGCAAGTGAAGAACATCATCCTTAAAGCCCCAGAAAAGTCATGCATGCTTGACCCCGTCCTAACATACCTAGTGCATGAGTGTCTTGATGATTTGATCCCCACCATCACTGCCATCATCAGTGAGTCCCTTATGTCTGGTAAGGGAAGGACAGCACCTTCTTAGGGCTGCTGCCAAGACCCCTCTTCTTTCAAAGAAGTTGTCAGTTGTGTTTCCTCTTCTAAAAAAAGCCCAAATTGGAAATGTGCTTAGGAAATATCGCCGTGTCTCCAATCTACACCTCCATTTACAGATTCTTGAAAACGTCCTTCAACAGCTATCTGCATGACCACTTGAAAGCCATCGACACACTTGAGCGGTTTCAGTCAGCGTACAGAGCCGCCCAGAGCGCTGAAACCTTGTCGTTGAGTCACAAATGACCTGTCCATGGCTGGCTGCGATCAAGGATAGATCTGTTTCCATTTTGTCGCTCCTAGATCTATCAGTTCTGTCCTGCTAAAGAGACTGAGGCCGAGCATCAGCATATCTGGTGTAGCACTCGATGGTTGGAGTCCTGTTTGACTGACCGTAAGCAGACGGTGGAGGTTCAGTTCCAATTTCTTTAGTCTCGTAAAATGCAGCCGCATACTGATTAAAACATGATTATACAGTTTTGTTAATTTACACTTTTGTTTATCACTCATTCATGATCATTGTTTTAAATTAATAGATCCTGTTTTTCAGTTATGCATGTATCTCCTAGCTACAATTATTTGATGAGACTGGAGTGATGACGTACTGTGCTTAGAGCTCGTTTTTAGAAATGAGACAGGCGCATTATAAAGAAAACGGATTGCTATTATTAATGGGACTATTGAGTCAGCTGTGACCACATAGACCTCACACTAGCTCCGCCACCAGCCTTGAGGCAGTGAAAGTCCGTAGTACATAACCCTACACTAGCACAATGCAAGAATGGTCAGTGTTCACAGTACCATCTTTTCGCTTGAAGTCTAGCGGTCATCGTTGTTTTTCCTACCAGGCTCCCTGTTTTTGTCCGTCATGCTGCCTCTGTCAGTTTCTTCAGGTTTTCTGTCCGTCATGCTGCCTCTTTCAGTTTCTTCAGGTTTTCTGTCCGTCATGCTGCCTCTTTCAGTTCCTTCGGGTTTTCTGTCCTTCATGCTGCCTCTGTCAGTTCCTTCCGGTTTTCTCTCCGTCATGCTGCCTCTGTCAGTTCCTTCCGGTTTTCTCTCCGTCATGCTGCTTCTGTCAGTTCCTTCGGGTTTTCTGTCCGTCATGCTGCCTCTGTCAGTTCCTTCGGGTTTTCTGTCCGTCATGCTGCCTCTGTCAGTTCCTTCGGGTTTTCTGTCCGTCATGCTGCCTCTTTCAGTTCCTTCGGGTTTTCTATCCGTCATGCTACCTCTGTCAGTTCCTTTAGGTTTTCTGTCCGTCATGCTGCCTCTGTCAGTTCCTTCGGGTTTTCTGTCCGTCATGCTGCCTCTGTCAGTTCTTTGGGTTTTCTGTCCGTCATGCTGCCTCTTCAGTTCCTTTAGGTTTTCTGTCCGTCATGCTGCCTCTGTCAGTTCCTTCGGGTTTTCTGTCCGTCATGCTGCCTCTTCAGTTCCTTCGGGTTTCTATCCGTCATGCTACTCTGTCAGTTCCTTTAGGTTTTCTGTCCGTCATGCTGCCTCTGTCAGTTCCTTCGGGTTTTCTGTCCGTCATGCTGCCTCTGTCAGTTCCTTTGGGTTTTCTGTCCGTCATGCTGCCTCTGTCAGTTCCTTTAGGTTTTCTGTCCGTCATGCTGCCTCTGTCAGTTCCTTCGGGTTTCTGTCCGCTGCTGCCTCTGTCAGTTTTCGGGTTTTCTGTCCGTCATGCTGCCTCTGTCAGTTCCTTTGGGTTTTCTGTCCGTCATGCTGCCTCTGTCAGTTCCTTGGGTTTTCTGTCCGTCATGCTGCCTCTGTCAGTTCCTTCGGGTTTTCTGTCCGTCATGCTGCCTCTGTCAGTTCCTTTGGTTTTCTGTCCGTCATGCTGCCTCTGTCAGTTCCTTCGGTTTTCTGTCCGTCATGCTGCCTCTGTCAGTTCCTTTGGGTTTTCTGTCCGTCATGCTGCCTCTGTCAGTTCCTTTGGTTTTCTGTCCGTCATGCTGCCTCTGTCAGTTCCTTCGGGTTGTCTGTCCGTCTGCTGCTCTGTCAGTTTTTCGGGTTTTCTGTCCGTCATGCTGCCTCTGTCAGTTCCTTGGGTTTTCTGTCCGTCATGCTGCCTCTGTCAGTTCCTTCGGGTTTTCTGTCCGTCATGCTGCCTCTGTCAGTTCCTTCGGGTTTTCTGTCCGTCATGCTGCCCTCTGTCAGTTCCTTCGGGTTGTCTGTCCGTCGTGCTGCCTCTGTCAGTTCCTTCGGGTTTCTTCGCATGCTGCCCGTCAGTTCCTCAAGGTTTACCAGCATACTGGCACAGGTAGACACAGCAGCGCCAAGGTTTACCAGCATACGGGAACAGGGTAGGCACAGCGGGGCAAGGTTTACCAGCAAACTGGAACGGGGTAGGCATACTGGGATATGGTTTACCAGCAAACAGGAATAAGGTAGGCACAGCGGGGCAAGGTTTACCGGCATATCGGAACAGGGTAGGCACAGCGGGGCAAGGTTTACCGGCATACCTCAGCCACATAGCCTAGTCACAGGTCTGTTATAGTTCGGTCAGTTTTATGACCGGCGTGCGCCACTCAGTTTCACCAGCGGCCCGGTCACGTCGTTTCCGTGACGTCACTGGCGGATAAGCCAGTTCATAAAGTGCATTCATTAATGTGCTGTTTACCATGAGCCAGTTTGGCCCGGCGGTAAGGCGTTAGGCTGGTATGCAGAAAGGCCTCGGCTCGATTCCGCTTCGGCTCTCTTTTGCTCTTCAACTAAGGCTGTGATTTGTGGCCGGACACTGACTGTCTCAAGTTGTGACTCACTTTGTCCCTCACAATTCATAAAACATTCAAGTGGCTCTCATCGCTGCCCATCTTAATGCAGGAGTCATTGTGGTGGTGACACTGTAGACAGGTGTAATTATGATCTCCCTCTTCCCCCGCCTGATCCATACCCCCTACCGCCCCTTCCCCGTTCGGACTGAGTAAGGGCTTGTTGTTTCCAGGCTGCGGACGGGTAAGCACCCTGCTGACTTACTCAGTGCAGGCTAGGCCTAGTGCATTCTGGTGGTGACAGTGTGGCGACAGGCAGGCCTAGTGCATTCTGGTGGTGACAGGGTGGCGACAGGCAGGCCTAGTGCATTCTGGTGGTGACAGTGTGGCGACAGGCAGGCCTAGTGCATTCTGGTGGTGACAGTGTGGCGACAGGCAGGCCTAGTGCATTCTGGTGGTGACAGTGTGGCGACAGGCAGGCCTAGTGCATTCTGGTGGTGACAGTGTGGCGACAGGCAGGCCTAGTGCATTCTGGTGGTGACAGTGTGGCGACAGGCAGGCCTATCATGATATTCCTTTTCCCCGCGGCCTCCTGCTCCCGTCCCCAATAGTCCTTACGCCGGTCTCTGTGTCGGGACGTAAAGCAGCATTGAAACGCGGCCTCCACTCGCCCGTCCGGCCTAACTAGGACTATAAGCCTGATGCCCGTTTCTGTGGACGTCACAGTAAAGTAACATGAAGAGAAAAATGCTGTTCACTACGTGACTGAGATTATGCAACAGGGGCAGAACGCAATGCCGAATCAGTCTGGCCCTTCTGAGCAGCGTGTTTTGCTAACGCCCTGAAAACTGACTAAGCTGTCAACGGGCCGACTCAGCTTTGGCGGCAGGCCGGCCATTTTCGCGTTTGATCAGTCATTGACTGACTGAGTGGGTCATTGACTGACTGAGTGGGTCAGTGACTGACTGAGTGGGTCAGTGCGGATTGACTGAGTGGGTCAGTGATTGACTGAGAGGGTCATTGACTGACTGAGTGGGTCAGTGATTGACTGAGTGGGTCAGTGACTGACTGAGTGATTGACTGAGTGGGTCAGTGACTGACTGAGTGGGTCAGTGATTGACTGAGTGGATCAGTGATTGACTGAGTGGGTCATTGACTGACTGAGTGATTGACTGAGTGGGTCAGTGACTGACTGAGTGGGTCAGTGATTGACTGAGTGGGTCAGTGACTGACTGAGTGATTGACTGAGTGGGTCAGTGACTGACTAAGTGGGTCAGTGAGTGACTAAGTGGGTCAGTGACTGACTGAGTGGGTCAGTGATTGACTGACTGAGTGGGTCAGTGATTGACTGACTGAGTGGGTCAGTGATTGACTGACTGAGTGGGTCAGTCATTGCACGCTAGACCGAGCGGCCAAGCCATAGCTTATAATTGAATAATACAATCAGTTTTTTCAATTGTGTGTGTGTGTGTGTGTGTGTGTGTGTGTGTGTGTGTGTGTGTGTGTGTGTGTGTGTGTGTGTGTGTGTGTGTGTGTGTGTGTGTGTGTGTGTGTGTGTGTGTGTGTGTGTGTGTGTGTGTGTGTGTGTGTGTGTGTGTGTTGAATAATATGACAGCACTGACTGAATTAACAGGGCTCCGAGCCGCCTGCCACTTTAGTGAAATCCGGCACTAGGCCTATGCTCGTGATGGCATACGTCTGCATTGTGACTGGGACAGGCAGTAGTGAAAAAGCAACACACACACCACACACACACACACACATATATATATATATATATATATATATATATATATATATATATATATATATATATATATATATATATATATATATATATATAATATATATATATATATATATATATATATATATATATATATATATATATATATATATATATATAATATATATCTAATTTTAATTTTTAATTGTTCTTCCCCTTTTTTCCGTGGCCGGGTGTTTGTAATAATACTGATGCTAATAATAACAATTTTTAAAAAAGAAAAAAGAAAACTATTTTTAAAGTCCAAAAATTTAATTTTGTTCCTAGAGACCGCTATTCTAAGTCCATGGCACTACTACTACTACACACACACACACACACACACACACACACACACACACACACACACACGCACGCACACAAGCATTCTGACTATACAAAGCTAAATTTACACAGCTTAAAACGGGCAGCAAACGCCCGGGAGACTTGGAACCAGAACTGCCAATGTAATTCGTCAACATGAAAGCGCCTAGTTAGCAAATGCTGTCAAGAAGGGAAATAATTCAGTCAGGGAACAGGGATTTACTTCCCTTCCCACTCTTGTTTGGAAGAAGGGGAAATAAACAAAATGTAATGAAAGGAGAGGCCGAAAAGAGAGCAAGAGAGCGGCATGGACTGGCATTATCGCGGAGAAGGAAACTGCTCCCTCGTTGTGGCAGATCCAGCGGTAAGTTGTGATTTTCGTTGAGAAATGCACATTAACATCTTTCTGTGAAGTCTGTGGGAAACTGATCTCTGTTTCACAGTTGCATTTGATGTCTCGCTAGGGTAAACCTGCAGTCTATACTGAGATAGGAATATGAAAGTGCCAAGTGCGTGGGAGGTCAGTTTGACCAGATTTGCCCTTCTACTGTCCTAGTTCTTCTTCCTCTTTTTCACAGTAAATTGAGTAATGTGGAGACCCCTTCTGTTAAGTGTTACAGAGGATGCAACATTGTGCGCATACAATACGTGAGTCAAAACATTTTTTTTTTTTAAACAAGTGTTAATGCTGGAATCTTAAAAAGTTAAAATTATTTAAATAAAAAATAAAAAATAAAATAAAGTGTAAAAACCTGTCAAAACAGATGCACTTTAGGTGCAGGGAATGGCAGGCCCAGATTCTGGATATGATTCATTGGGATTTACTTCTGGAACACCCTTGCAGTGTCTACAAGGCATGAAAACACTGACTTATTGATGTTCTCAGTTGTATTCTTGCTGTTTACTAAAGAGTAAAGTATAAATTGCTGTACCTATGATTTGCTGCCTCAGCCGTTTTGAACTCGTCAGTTCATTCCGTTAATGGCAGAATGGTGTGGCTGCATTGCAATCAGGTAGCCTTTGGTGCGCAAATAAATAAATGAAAATAAAAACTGGTTATTTGTTTTTTTAGTTGCACACTCAAGTATTGATATTCATATAGTCTGACAGTGCGTCAGTGGGTCCATTTAGTATACCAAGTTACTGTTTTTAAGATTATGATTATGCGAACATGTTTTGCATGCATCACTTTACCATGTGACTTGTGAGTTAGTACATGGTACATTAATGATTAATGTTTGTGTATGAGAGATACTCCGGCCAGAGATCTTTCTCCTATCAGAGTCCTGTAACCTGGAATAATCTGCCTTTCTCCATCTGTCACACACAAACATACTCCTCATTTAAGTCACAGTTGAAAAACCCACTTGTTCTCCCAAACCCTCCAATAGAACCCATTTTTATTTATTTTATGTCTATGATTATTAATATTATGAAGCTTTTTGTTAATTTGTATTTGATTTGCAATCATGAGATGTGTCCTTGGACCATGTATTGCTGCATTGCATGTCTGGGTTGCACTGATTGTTCCGGGATGTGTGCATGTTTCATTGTTTGCCTGCGCTTTGCTGTTGGCATTGGATTGTCTGGTGTATGCATGTTTCATGTATTGATTCTGATGTTCATTCTTGTTTTAAACTGTGAAGTGCTTTGAGCCAGTCTAGTTGGATTATACGTTATATAAGTGTTACCTATTAATATTATTATTATTATCTTTTGTTTTCTTGGAACTCCAAGTCCAAGGTAGAAACTAGAATGAGCATGTCATTCGACTCATTTTCACACACACACACACACACACACACACACACACACACACAGTTTTCCTGTCAGCATCTGATGTACCTGATATACACACCAGTCTGTTGATGGAAAATGCAGTCAAATTTATTATATATTATAATTTATATATATATATATAATTAATAAATTATGCAACCAAATTATCAGATTCACGAGGATGCCCTCTTCATAGTTTTGGATTTCTGGTACAACTTCAGAAAACAATTGCAGTTTGTTTTCTTTATTGATTACTGCCACTGGTGACTGACCAGGACTGAAATGGTGACGTAATGTTTGATGCTGGACTAGTGGTAGTAAAGTTCTCCAGAGTGTGTTGGACTGTTTCATTTTCACTGTCAGGGGGTTGGACTGGTTCTGACTTCCTGTAAATTCATGTAACTGTCCACAGTGGGGATCCCACATGACAGAAGCATACAGCAGGGGGCAAACAAGAGGTCCGAAGCATTAACAGACCCTTTGGGGACAGCCCCATGATGAAAACATACATCTTACTTCACTTGTTTGACTTTTAGAGTGTTAGTTGTTACACCAGCACAAGGCAGACCACACACCTGTACATGCGCCTGTTGGGGACAGCCTCCTGATGGCAGCATGTGCTTGTTAGTGTTAGAATGTTACACCAAAATCAGGCAGATAAGACCTATATAAGCATGATATAATGCATGTACTAATGTACTAAAGTCAGAATGCTTGTGTGTGCTGGTGCCTGTTGTTGTGTGTGTGTGTGTGTGTGTGTGTGTGTGTGTGTGTGTGTGTGTGTGTGTGTGTGTGAAAATGAGTCGAATGACATGCTCATTCTAGTTTCTACCTTGGACTTGGAGTTCCAAGAAAACAAAAGATAATAATAATAATATATGTGTGCTTAAAATAGTGTCTAGAGTTTGCACTTTACAAATACTTTAATTATCATAATTATTATTGTGAGCAAGTGCTCTTTGTACGTTTTTACAATAATCCCGCCCCGGTTATCAGATCCATGCAATTTCATTACTGTACTGTTAGTAACCCGGGAACCGGAGCAGACGACGCTTTTGTTTTGAAGCGCTGCGCGTGTTGCGTAACGCCACATGGCCTTCTCATAGCCGACTGGCGATAGCCGCTGGTGCGCGCCATTTTCAAATCTGTTTACTCCCTTAATATTTTGACCGCTTGTTTGTTTACCTACTCTTTGTTCACCTAGTCCTTTTTATGCACCAAGCCATGTGTAATATAATCTGGCATCTTAGAATGTTTATTTAGATCTTATTTAGACGCAGGATCGAGCTTAATCAGTAGCCGATGCCTCTCTGGGTCCATTCTTTTTATAGCCATCGTCTGCATGGCGCATTTTCTGTGTAGTACTAGTGAATAGTAGTGAATCGTTGTTTTGACTCGATGAAAGTTATTCTGTGTCGATCAGTGCTTTGTCGTATAGTATTTTGGTTAGCTGACTTCATGTTTAGTGTTTATTTTGGGTTGAAATTAACTTATTGAGTATTGTGTACTGTAGAAGCTAAGTTATATTCATAGACTACTTGATATCACTATCAGCACTGTTGCGACTAAGATAACGCGCCCCAGGCGAAAGTTGCACCGATTGTTTTAGTACTAGTCTTTGAGTGTGTCTTGCTTCTCTTATAGAGCGTTGTATTGTAATTGTTATGTACCATTTTAACCGTGGGAGCGTGTTCTTTATTCTGATGTAAGTTTTATTGACAGTTATATTTTGTACATTGTGTTAGTTGTGATTTAGTTGTACGAATCTGCTTATAGATAGGTGCAAGCCACGCTTCCCACTCTTGTTGTAAATAAAATAAGTCATGTGTGTACATTTTGTTTATACATTTAAAAGGTTGTAATTGTAGCTTTCATTTGATGTTTTTCATGTTTTAATTAGTTTAGTTATTGTTGAGGAAACTGTATTTGTGCGGGCCAAGCAAACACAATAGTCAGCCATTTTGTGATCCAGAGGGCCGATTTCATTGTAGCGATAGCGTGTGTTCTTTGCGGCCCGCGCAGTTCTCTTATCTATGCGTGCGCGTGAGGATTTTGGGTGTGCTGAGAAAGTTGTCTGCTGCTGTAGAATAAAAACCTGATTGCTGCCGTTCGCCTGCTGTGGTCTCCATTTTGACCGACTCTGCTGCCTGGGTCACTGTCCTGTTCTACGCTCAAACGCTCCCACTCCATTACATTATTATAACTAAGGTAGCACCTATGGCATCTGGGGGACAGCCCTTAGGAAAGCTGTAGATTCAGATTGAATTACTTGAACTTCAAAATCAATTATTAAAAGTGGTCAGAAGCAGATTGTGAGAACTTGCAAAGTTACACGCACTGTCAATGTCTTGTACAAAATGTGTACAAGCAGTTGGGGAGGTAGAAGAACAAAAACACTGAGACATTCAGGGACTGCAAGTTATGCACTCCTACTTGTATTGTGATCAGCATAATGTGATAAATGTGACTGGATCACTGCTTGTTTTTAGTTTTATACATTTCTTACCATCAAGCCCACATCTTCAGGAAACAGTGCAGACAGGTGTCATTAAAACAGGGTGTTGTAAATCATGGTTGATGTATACTGAAAAGTGGACAACAGTCTGTATTTGGAGGCAAGGCATGTCTTTGCCAGCATGGTGAATCGTGCTTCAAAGTCTTGTGTTTCTGTGTAACCTTTAAATTTTACACACACACACACACTTCTTTTCTTTTCATTGCCTCCTGTGTTTAATTGTATATATTTATTATTCAGCACCAGCACAGACATGACAGATTGCGATGCTTGTTGTGTTTGTGGCTGTAGGCAGAGCTGAGTGTTGGGTTTTTATTTACCCAGTATCATGACATGAGTATCATTCCACATTTTCTATTGCAGAAGCAGAAAGTTTACCGTCTGCTGAAGCGGCACTACACCAAGAAGTTTGTGTCTCTGGCGCAAAGATCAGACAGCGAGACCAAGGCTCATGCCATCCACAGTGACCTGCAGCAGGTGCTGTCCTACATACGATGGGTCATGCAGCCGCTGCTCTCCCCCAACTATGTCGTCATACCTGTAAGTGAGTGTGTGTGTGTGTGGGGGGGGTAATCAGATGCATACGATGGGTCACGCAGCCGCTGCTCTCCCCCAATTATGTTGTCATACCTGTAAGTGAGTGTGTGTGTGTGTGTGGGGGGGGGGTAATCAGCTACATAAGCTACATACGATGGTTCATGCAGCCACTGCCTTCCCCAACTATGTCGTCATACCTGTAAGTGGGTGTGGGTGGGTGGGGGGGGGGGTAATCAGCTACATATGATGGGTCATGCAGCCACTGCTCTCCCCCAACTATGTCATGATATGTGTAACTTAGTGTAAGTATGTGTGTGATGGGGGGGGGGGGGGTGCAATCAGCTACAGACATGGGTCATACAGCCATTGCTGTCCCCCAGCTATGTCATGAGTGACACCTGAAAGAGAGAGAGTATGTCTATGTGCTTGGGGGGGGGGGGGGGGGGTCAGCTACATACAATGGGTCATGCAGCCTCTACTGTCCACCCACTATGTTGTGATATGACTTATGAGCCTGTGACAAAAGGCAATGTGCCAAGTGGGACATTTGTACTGTTGTAGCGAAAGTCAGACACCAGAACTGTTTATTCCAGGTTATCCATATTATTATATTAAAGCACTGTGTTTGACTTTGAAGAATATATTTTCACTTACACTGTTACAGTTACTAAAAATGGTTTATGCTGTACATCTGGAGTAACTTGTAGTTGTACATAAAATAGTTGATCAGACTGGGTCAGTCGTTACACCAGAGACAGGGTCTGCAACAGTAGTGCATTGCATTGGAAAATTGTGAAAGCTTTTTGTTGTTTGCACTGTGTGTGTCATGCCAGTGATAAGCAGTTACATATTCTATACGTTGAATAATGACACCAATACCACCAACAGTAACAACAACAAACAAACAACAACAACAAAAACTACAAATTGTAAATAAGTTCTGTGATATACTCGTAACTCATCAAGGTGAAGATAAACCACTGAGTTATGAATAACTTCAACAGTCACATGTGTGTTGAGGACAACAACGTCTACACAATGGGAACTTGAAGAACCCAGCTTTGTGGTCAGACAGCTGGCAGGGCTGCACCCTAGTAATCTAATAAACAAAACCTGGACACCCATCGCTGGTAATACACCAGTCCTACAACTGTGTCATTATTGCATCCACTTCTTTTTGCACTCCACAAAGGACATTGCTGTATCATTTCAAATTACCCAACAAAAACAATAGAAACTTGGTTTAGCACTTATTAGGGCATACAATTTAGATAGGCAACATAACAACTATTGACTACAATTTAGACAGGCAACATAACTATTGGCTACAATTTAGATAGGCAACATAACAGCTATTGACTACAATTTAGACAGGCAACATAACTATTGGCTACAATTTAGATAGGCAACATAACAGCTATTGACTACAATTTAGACAGGCAACATAACTATTGGCTACAATTTAGATAGGCAACATAACAGATATTGGCTACAATTTAGATAGGCAACATAACAGATATTGACTACAATTTAGACAGGCAACACAACAGCTATTGACTACAATTTAGATAGGCAACATAACAGCTATTGACAACAATTTAGATATGCAATATAACAGCTATTGACTGCAATTTAGATATGCAATATAACAGCTACTGACTGCAATTTAGATAGGCAACATAACAGATATTGACTACAATTTAGATAGGCAACATAACAGCTATTGACTGCAATTTAGATATGCAACATAACAGATATTGACTACAATTTAGATAGGCAACATAACAGATAGTGGCTACACATTCTTTTTACCAACACACTGTCCATAGTTGGTAGGGCAACCATCTTGCTCTCTCTTTTACAGCACTTGTAGTTTTACATCACAACAAAGGTGATAATAATAATGAAAGTATTTAACCTTTAAGAGGTGCAGAAATATTGTCCGGTGGGACCATTGTAAATGCACAAACACATGCACTCAGATGGGCACCCCCACATGTGAATACACCATCACATAGTCATTTTGAGGTTCTGTGATTTCCAAGGCTAGATGAACAAAATATATATTTATGCATGGGTGCCTATGACAAATATATATGACATGAAATGATGAATATAATTCCTGACGATCATTAAAAACATTTTTGGACACAGATTATTTAAGTGTTGTCTTGATGAGGAGTTAGTTTCTTTACTGAAATTGCTGTGTTGGATGTGATTAATGTTTTGGATTTAAGCAATTTAAAAAAAAACAATTGTACTTGCTTGATTCAGTCAGATAAAAAAAATGGTGACAATAGACCATGCACACACTGAGCTGTAACATTTTTTGTGTGTGTAGCAAGAAAAAAAGTGTAGTGGTTTCCACTGTCTTATTTTTCTGAAGCCATGTTGTCTGTTTTTTCTCAGAAACTGATCACAGTGGATCAGGAGTTTGTGGCCAGTGTTACGAAGCACGTCAGTGGTCAGCGACCAGGTAATGCATTTATGCACAGTTATGTATACATATAAATATAATTTGTATAAAGTACTAAAGCCATGCAGGGCTTTTTTGTTGAACATTGTGTTTTTTCCATGTTTGACGTTCACCTTCAAAAGCTCCTTCTGATGTACTGCCCAGGACATGCTGGAGTGGAGGGAAATAACCAAGTCAACACAATGGTGAGCAAAGCAGCCATCACAAGTGGCTTGCGTCTCGGAAGATCAGAAGTGTTGAGGAGCTTGAGACACAAAGCCAGTGATGTCACACTGTTGATAGCCTGCAACATTGAAACTGTTAAAAAGGCAACCTTAGGGACATTTCTGAGAGATTGGGTGCTGCACACATGGGCTTTTTCAAGTGCATAGACGGCATCTTGACCTGAACTGAACTGTATACTATAACCAATGGACTGGAAAAGACCACTTGCAGGTCACAATGGTTAAATAACCAGTTTTCATTTTTGTAAAATTTTAATTGGCATAATGCCATCTTCTTTCTCCTGCAAGTCACCTGTATCTGGTTTGCACTTGTTGGTTGTGGCAGAAATTTTGACATTGATGGTGATAGAGAGAGACAGACAGAGTGCCTGCGTGTGCTTTACTGCTTGGTAAAAAGATGTGTGAACGTCTTTTTTGCTCTGTCCGTGTGATCATTGTGTGTGTTTGTGTCTCCATGTTCATTTTAGGTTTTGCAGCAAGAGTTTCTGTGCCTGTGGGTTGAGTTGCTGTGCAGTGTTTTTGTAGCGTTCTACAGTGGAAGATTTCTCTTTTTACTTTTTCAAGATTTGAACACAAACTCACTCCTGGGCGTGTTCTTTATTCCCTGCGACATCTGTGCGGTTTGGTGCCTGAGGAAGGCTGGTGACATGGTGGATAAGCAGGTGTGTGTGTGTGTGTGTGTGTGTGTGTGTGTGTGTGTGTGTGTGTGTGTGTGTGTGCAATGTGTGGTAAGCTTCTTGACCAGACTGTGACACCTGTGCAGCTCGGCGACTGAGGAAGGCTGGCGACATGGTGGATGAGGAGTCGTGGTCTGCGCTCATCCTGCCTGACTACTGCTTTGTTCCCCACAACCAGCATGTGGTGAACTGTGCTCACCCCCCTACCACCATCAGCCTAGAGATCAAGGTTGGTTGTATCCAAATAAGGCTTGTTTTTTTGGCTCAAAGAATGGAAATAAAATGGGCATGCAGGCTTTCGAGGCTTCACAAATACGCTCACCCACAGGTTGGTAGAAAGCGTCCAGATGAGTTAACACCCTAAATCACTAGCCCCTTGAGCAAGCAATAATTTTTGCCTTCTGCGATGATAATTCCTTTGAGTTTATAAAACTGCAGAGAATAATTCAGAGCAGTGTTGTCTGAAATGCACTGTCATCACTATATTAACTTTCAAAAACCTGTTAAAACAAGGCTGAGTGCGAAATGGAACTAGATTTTTCATCATTTTTTTTGTTATTGGTTGTCAGTACTCACTCCAGAACACGTGTCTCCTGCGATGAGCATCTCGAGATTGGTGATAGTCTGATTCCTTTTCAGCCCAAGGTTAAAAGTCTGGGAGTTGTCTTAGACTCTAGCCTCACCATGTCTCATCACATTAGCTCTGTCTGTCGTTCTGTTTACCTTGAGCTGCGCAGAATCAATGCCATCTGTCCATTCCTCACTACAAGTGCGACTGCAACTCTTGTCTGTTCTCAAGTCCTATCTCGGATTGATTACTGCTATTCCCTCCTGGCAGGTATCATTTCAGATCAGATAGCCCGACTTCAAAGAATACAGAACAACTCAGCTCGGTTGATCTTTCATAAAAGGCGTAGTGAGCATGTAACACCTATGCTGATATTGCTTCACTGGCTTCTTATCAAACAGCACATTGAATACAAATGAGCTACATTGGCTTTCTGCTACTTTGATGGTACACTGCCTCCTTACCTCTCACACTGTCTCTGTTTTACACTCCCTGCAGATCCCTTTGATCTTCTTCTGACAAACTGCTCTCTGTCCCACCTGTTAACTTGAAAAGTGCCGACGCAACATCTTTTCAATATCAGGCGCCCTGTGTGTGTGGAACTCTGTTCTGATACAAACCCGATTCTCTACATCTTTTAAATCCAGCCTCAAACACACCTCTTCCACGCTGCCTTCACCTGAGGCTCTGAAATGAACACCAGAGGGGGGGGTGCAAAGCATGAGACTAACAGGAGAGCCTCTTCCAACTTTTCATCTGCTGTGGGGTTTGGGGGTATGTGTGTGTGTGTGTTTGGGGTATTTGTGTTGTCATGGGTGTATTAGGGTGGGGGTGTGTGTTCCCTTTGAAAAAAATGGGCCCCTTGGGTGTTTTGGTGTCTGTGTCTAATCATATAATGGGTGGCTGAGTGTGAAATGCTTCAGTGTTGATGTATGCATTTACAGTACTTGTGCTTTTTAAATTGTCATGTTGGTATTGGTGTATGCATTTATTGTACTTGTGCTTTTTTGAGTGTGTGTGAAATGCATTAGTGTTGAAGTACGCATTTACAGTACTTGTGCTCTGTTTATATTTGTTTATTGTCATGTTTCATCCGGCTTTTTGCCATGTTGATATACATCTGTGCATTTATAGAACTTGTGCCTTTTTGATTGTCAAGTGGATGATGATGTTGATAAGTACAGCGCCGCGATCTCGTAAATTTGTATGAGGTATAGTGCTATAAGAGTTATTATTATGATTTTGGATTGTCGCGTTCATTGATAGATTATTCCTTTGTGTTGTTTCAGCCCAAGAAGTCATTTATTTCCTCTGACTTTGACATGAATCTACAACAGTCAGGTGTCTGCAAGTTTTGCATGCATCAACATTTAAAGGTGAGAAAGCAATTGTGCAGGTGCACACACACATACATGCATATGTGACTCATTGGTAGTCCTAGTCCCTCCATGCACTGCCACTGGTAGTCCTACACACTGCCACTGGTAGTCCTACACACTGCCACTGGTAGTCCTAGTCCCTCCACGCACTGCCACTGGTAGTCCTAGTCCCTCCACACACTGCCACTGGTAGTCCTAGTCCCTCCACACACTGCCGCTGGTAGTCCTAGTCCCTCCACACACTGCCACTGGTAGTCCTAGTCCCTCCACACACTGCCACTGGTAGTCCTAGTCCCTCCATGCACTGCCACTGGTAGTCCTAGTCCCTCCACACACTGCCACTGGTAGTCCTAGTCCCTCCACACACTGCCACTGGTAGTCCTAGTCCCTCCACACACTGCCGCTGGTAGTCCTAGTCCCTCCACACACTGCCACTGGTAGTCCTACACACTGCCACTGGTAGTCCTAGTCCCTCCACACACTGCCCTGGTAGTCCTAGTCCCTCCACACACTGCCACTGGTAGTCCTAGTCCCTCCACACACTGCCACTGGTAGTCCTACACACTGCCACTGGTAGTCCTAGTCCCTCCACACACTGCCACTGGTAGTCCTACACACTGCCCTGGTACCTAGTCCCTCCCACACCCACTGGTAGTCCTGCCCACACACTGCCACTGGTAGTCCTACACACTGCCACTGGTAGTCCTAGTCCCTCCACACACTGCCACTGGTAGTCCTACACACTGCCACTGGTAGTCCTAGTCCCTCCACACACTGCCACTGGTAGTCCTAGTCCCTCCACACACTGCCACTGGTAGTCCTAGTCCCTCCACGCACTGCCACTGGTAGTCATACACACTGCCACTGGTAGTCCTAGTCCCTCCACACACTGCCACTGGTAGTCCAACCTCCATGCACTGCCACTGGTAGTCCTAGTCCCTCCACACACTGCCACTGGTAGTCCTAGTCCCTCCACACACTGCCACTGGTATGTCCTCCACTGCCACTGGTAGTCCAGTTACACACTGCCCTGGTAGTCCTAGTCCCTCCACACACTGCCACTGGTAGTCATACACACTGCCGCTGGTAGTCCTAGTCCCTCCACACACTGCCACTGGTAGTCATACACACTGCCCTGGTGAGTCCCCCCACACACTGCCACTGGTAGTCTACACACTGCCACTGGAGTCCTAGCCCTCCACGGGCACTGCCACTGGTAGTCCTACACACTGCCACTGGTAGTCCTAAAAGCCACTGGCCACCCTTCCTACACACTGCCACTGGTAGTCCTAGTCCCTCCACACACTGCCACTGGTAGTCCTAGTCCCTCCACACACTGCCACTGGTAGTCCTACACACTGCCACTGGTAGTCCTAGTCCCTCCCACCTGCCTGGTAGTCCTAGTCCCTCCACACACTGCCACTGGTAGTCCTAGCCCCCACACCTGCCACTGGTAGTCCTCCCCCCACCCCTGCCACTGGTAGTCCTAGTCCCTCCACCACTGCCACTGGTAGTCCTAGTCCCTCCACACACTCCTGGTCCTCCCCTCCCCGGTAGTCCTAGTCCCTCCACACACTGCCCTGGTAGTCCTAGTCCCTCCACACACTGCCAAGTCCTAGTCCCTCCACACACTGCCACTGGTAGTCCTAGTCCCTCCACACACTGCCACTGGTAGTCCTAGTCCCTCCACACACTGCCACTGGTAGTCCTACCCTCCACGATCTAGTCCTACACACTGCCACTGGTAGTCCCTCACACACTGCCACTGGTAGTCCTAGTCCCTCCACACACTGCCCTGGTAGTCCTAGTCCCTCCCACCCCCCCACACCTGCCACTGGTAGTCCTACACACTGCCACTGGTAGTCCCCACACACTGCCACTGGCTAGTCCTACACACTGCCACTGGTAGTCCTATCCCTCCACACACTGCCACTGGTAGTCCTAGTCCCTCCACACACTGCCACTGGTAGTCCTAGTCCCTCCACCACTGCCACTGGTAGTCCTAGTCCCTCCACACACTGCCACTGGTAGTCCTAGTCCCTCCACACACTGCCACTGGTAGTCCTACACACTGCCACTGGTAGTCCTACACACTGCCACTGGTAGTCCTAGTCCCTCCACACACTGCCACTGGTAGTCCTACACACTGCCGCTGGTAGTCCTACACACTGCCGCTGGTAGTGGTACAGTCATACAGTCCTTACACCAACTGTTGACACAGAACACTGAGAACAGGCTTGTTGTCAGACCTCCAGGTGACTTCACAGGACATCGCTTTCCCTTCTTCCAGTGATGCTTGTGCAGTGGCCAGTAAAAAATTTTTATGGGGGTTTTTCAGTGTGTGTGTGTTTCAGCATCAGTCTGGGCAGTGGCCGAGACCAGTGACTACTGCCCACTGGGCCTTTTTTGGGGGAGTGACCAGACTTTTCTCTCTTCTCCCCCCTTTCCCCCCCCCTCTCTTCTCACCCGCAACCCCCCCCCCTCTCTTTCCACCCCGAACCCCCCCCCACCTCTTTTTCCCCCTTTTGAACCCCCCCCCCTCCTCTTCTCACTTGCAACCCCCCCACCCCCCCCACCCCCTTTTCACTTCAAACCCCCCCCCCTCTTCTCACCGGCCCCCCCCCCCCTCTCTTCTCACTCTGCAACCCCCCCCCTCTCTCTTCTTTTCTTTAACCCCACCTCTTCTTCCTGCAACCCCCACCTCTCTTTCTCCTTCAAGCCCCCCCCCCTCTCTCTTTTCCCCCCAACCCCCCCACCTCTCTCTTTTCTCCCCTCCCCCCCCCCCCTCTCTCTTTCACTTAACCCCCCCTCTTTTCCCTTCACCCCCCCCCACCCTCTCTCTCTCTCTCTTCTCACTCTCAAGCCCCCCACCCCCTCCCCCCACCTCTCTCTCTTCTCACTCTGCAAGCCCCCCCACCTCTCTCCTCTTCTCCTCTGCAAGCCCCCCCACCCACTCTCTCTTCTCACTCTGCAAGCCCCCCACCTCTCTCTTTACCTGCAAGCTCCTCCCCCCCCCCCACCTCTCTCAATCACTCTTCAGTGTGTGTGTGTTTTACAGACCCCCCCCCCCCCACCCCTGCTGAGTCCTGTTGCTCTTGGCTCCCTTTTCTGCTTGTTGTCCATTCTCTTGACTTTTTCTCCACCTGATGTTTTTTTGGCCAAGAGACAGTTTGTTTTGTATGGCTTTTGTTGAGCAGCTGTGTCCTTAGTGCAGGGCTGTAACTTGTCCTTAGTATAGGGCTGTACCGTGTCCTTAGTGCTGGGCTGTACCTTGTCCTTAGTGCTGGGCTGTACCTTGTCCTTAGTGCAGGGCTGCACCTTGTCTTTAGTGCTGGGCTGTACCTTGTCCTTAGTTATCTGATCTACAATTATTTCACTGCCAGTTGTAGCACACTGAAGCAAGTGTACAGAGCTTTTGGAGCTGAATGGATTGCTGCTCAAGTTTCCATTTCAAGTTAAAATGAGGACTGTTGTGAAGACAATTGTGGAAATGAAGACCATTTAGAAAATGACAGCATTTGTGGAAGTGAAGACAAGTTTGGAAATAGACATTTGTAGTTGCTGTGTGTTTGAACAGGACAAGGGGTCGCATGAAGCATGCCCTGCAGTCGCTGATCAAAACCCCACAGAACAACTTCAAGCTGTGGAGAGTGAGTACAGTGATCTGCAGTTCTGACTGACTGACTGACTGACTGACTGACTGACTGACTGTTTTTGTATAACGCTATTCTCTGCTCTCAAGGAGACGCACTGCACTCTGGTTTTATTGCTTGCTGGATTAGTTCAGTGTTTCTGTAATCCACTGATCTATTATGTGGATTACACGATCTTTAATGTGCATAATTATGTGATCTTGTTAATTGTGTATACACCTTTGTTTATAGTCTCGTAATAATAGTAATTATAGATTATTTGTGGCACCTCATCTCATATAGCCTACAGACATGCACACACATACAAACACACACACACACACACACACACACACACACACACACACACATGCACACACACACACCACATCGCACGCACGCACGCACTCACAGACACACACATACACAGCACACACACACACACGCACACACACACACACACACACACACACACACACACACACACACACACACACACACACTCACAGACACACACACACACACACACACACACACACACACACACACACACATGCACTCACAGACACACACACACATGCACACACACGCACACACAGTTGCAAGCAAGAGTGTGTCCCACCCTACGCACACACGCATGCATACGTACACACACACTCACACACGCACACAGTCACATATATACACACACACACACACACACTCCCATGCAGGCACACATATGCAGACACACTACAAATAATATGCATTAAAGGTCTTGGCTTGGTGAAAAAGAGAAGATACAAATAATATGCATTAAAGGTGATGGGTTGGTGGAAAAGAGAAGATACAAATAGTGTGCATTAAAGGTGATGGGTTGGTGGAAAAGAGAAGATACAAATAGTGTGCATTAAAGGTGATGGGTTGGTGGAAAGAGAAGATGGAAAGGAAGAAGAGGTGGGTTTTCAGTATGGACTTGAGACAGAGGCTGAAGAGAAATGCTTGGCAGAGAGAGGAAGTACTTTGTCACAATTCCTTGTCCTAATGTGGCAGATTTAGTGCCAAAACCAGAAGTGAAGAACTTGTTACTGGAGTGACTGACAGATTTCATGTCAAAACCGGAAGTGAAGGCCTTGTTACTGGAGTGACTGACAGATTTCATGTCAAAACCAGAAGTGAAGGCCATGTCACTGGGGTGATTGACAGATTTCATGTCAAAACAGGAAGTGAAGACCTTGCTACTGGAGTGAGGGTGTGAACTGGGTGTCAGTACATGAAATGGTCAGACAGATTTGATTCAGATTTGGCACATGATAGAGAGTGGTTATGTCAACAGAGATAAGAACACCTTTCTGAATTAGAGATACTTATTTGTTGCTGTTTTTATTTTCAGGCTGTGTGGTGAATGATGTTGTACCTAACGCCTCTCCTGTGTAGCAACTATCGTTGGGATTGAGTCAGGGGTGTCTTATGATCAGAGGTTTTTGGAGTACCGTGTACTGGAGAGTGCAAGGGGCAGTAACACTATGGGGGTGGCAGGTCCGAAATAAGCACTTGCATTGATGCACCCACAGTTTCCTTTAGTTGTCATTACTAAGTTAGGGAGGTATTTTGAAATCGCTGTATCCATGCAACCGTCTGTCCATCTATCCCACGCCCATGTCATCAAGCTTTGTCCAGAAGATATTTTCTGAACCTTTCAATCTTGTAACCAAACTCAGTGTGGCGGTGCTTCGTCTTCGGTCAGAGGGTCATGCCAAACAACAACAGAAAGGGCTTCTGTGTTCAAGGTCAAAGTCACAGTGAGGGCTTTTCTAATCAGAAGATGACCATTTCGACTGTGTCAGCTGAACTAATGATTCTTTGGGAACCAAAACTTGTCTGATGACAGATCTTTATGAGCCAAAGTATCCAGTGACAATATTGGATTGCTGTGTTTAAGGTCAAGGTCACAGCAATGATTCACAGTTTATGTGTGGGGTATTTTGCCACAAAAGTGACAAACCTTGTCATACCCAGGATTTCCTGTGCCTCGGATCAAACAGGATGTCTGTCGGACAGAAAGCAGGCGGAGCTGAAGAATGATTGTGCTGTGTGCAGGATGGAGAGAATGTTTACAGTGCGGAGATCAAAGAGGACCTGGAAGACATTCTGCACCACTGGCTTGACAACCCCACGCTGAAGAAGAACAGGTGGGACATAGCACCGCATGCTGCACAGCCTGCAGCAGAGGACGGAGACATGAGAAGCTCAGTGCTAGATACGGCCTTCCTGTCCGCTCTTTGAACTCAAGTCTTTTGAGCGCTAATTAACTCCCTTGTTTTGTCGAGTCTTAGAGCTAGAGCTGAGCGACCGCGCAGAGGACCAACCAAGATGCTTCAGAACCGTAACCGAACACAGTAGCAAACTGAAGCAGATGAATCTTAGAGTTTCTGAAGTACCACAAAGAGTGAAACGACAGGTATGACTGATTAGAAAACCTCAGACACCTTCAGTCATTATACGATTAGAAAACTTCAGACACCTTCAGTCATTATGATACCTCTTGCCTGACATGCAAGCAGCTTAGACACAAAGTGCTGCAGCTATCAGCTGGCTAAAAATAGCACTGTTATGTGAATGAATATGGTGTGGACAGATTCCCTGCTATATGAGGTGAAATTCCAAAACAGCAATTTACTTTTTAAATTTTTAATTAACTGTGTATGAAATGTGGTGTTTTTAAATAAGACACTTTCAGTTTTATGCAATTTGTTTCTGAATTTAAATGTAGTACGCTCATAGTATTTTGTCAGTTGTTTCTGAATTTAGATGCACAGTCATATTTTTGAGACATGTGTTCCAGAATTTAGATGTGATATGCTCCTAGATTTTGTGCCATTTTTAGTTCAAGATGATATCTATATATGCACTTCGGAAAGTTTGCATGTGCTTCACTCCATCTCTCAGACATTTTCCCTACGTTGCCTTTGAAACAGTTCCAATGTTTATTTGATTGACAATGGCCCTCTCTTGTCCCTTCAAGGAAGATCATTTAGTGCTTACTGAATTTAAATGTGATACACTTTTAGTTTTGTGACATTTGTTCCTGAATTTAACTGTGGTACACTCTTTGTGCCATTTTGTTCCTGAATTTAACTGGTACATTCTTTCTGCCATTTGTTCCTAAATTTAGATGTGATACAGTCTTAGTCTTCTGACATTTGTTCCTGAATTTATTTTGTGTTTTACACTTAGTTTTCCACCCAGAATTGAGATAATAACAATAATAAGGGATACCTAGAGTGCCTAACTCATACTGGACCTAGAAGCTTACATATTGTTTTCATTTGGACACGCATATATAGATTGACAACAAAGTGAAAGATATAATGTGTATAGTTTTGTGTCATTTGTTGTTGAATTTAGATGTGGTAGGCTCAGTGTTTTGCCATTTGTTCCTGAATTTAGATGTGGGACACTGGGTTTATAGGGACTGTTTGAAAAGTACATAACTTGAGATGAAGTATATAACTTTTCTAAGTTATAAACTGGAGGCAAAACATAAGTGAAACATTGTTATTGAACCTCTTTTCTACCTGTTGGCATTGTCAGCTCATGCACTAGGAACTTCATTGGCTGACTTGCTGTGCTTCAGTTGATTGTGCAGTGAATGTGTTTCTCATCAAATGTGCATTTTGACTTTTTTGATGAACAGGGCAGTAAGCACATTTTTGGACATGGTGATAGAGATTCTACTGATGTCTGTGTCACCAGACGACCCCCAGCCTCACTCTGACCTCACAAGGTCACCCACACTGCAACGCTGCCAGAGCTCATCTTTTACCTTCACAGAAAATGGAAGCAGTAAGAAAAATGTGTTTGCTGATGTTTCGAGTAATATGCAAAGACAAAAGCCAGTGACTAACGATGAAGAAGATAATTTTGCGACAGAATGAAGGTGTACTCTATGTATTGTCTTCATTTGTATCTAGACATATAGGCTATCAGAATGCAGGTCATTGCAAGGTGTGAGTGCAGATGCATGAACAGTGGCTCCTGCTACACTTGTACATGTCTGACACTTTTACAAGTAAGGGAAAATGGCTGCCCACGCATCTTTTCCACCAAACCCTAAACACATTCAGATTCAAACGTGAGTCCTGCCTTTCCACCATCCACTTCACTGATTAACAGTCCTAACAGTTTTCTGAGAACAATCTTCCTGTGACTACTGCTACATGTGTGTGTGTGTGTGTGTGTGTGTGTGTGTGTGTGTGTGTGTGTGTGTGTGTGTGTGTGTGTGTGTGTGTGTGTGCTTGCACGTGTGCGTGTGTGTGTGGTGCATGCAGTATGTGTGCTGTACTAGTATCATTATGTATAATTGTGTATTATATTAAGGGCATGTGTGAGTGTGTTTATGTGTTTGTTTTATATAGCATTATTGCATTGTATTATTATCATATTATGTATTGCATTATGTGAGGCACTTAGAAGGTACATATGGATTTGCTTCATACAGATACCATTTTGGCTGGTCGGTTGTTCTGTTCCCAGCAGTGTGTTTAGTGTGTGTAGCCAGGCAGCAGTGTGTTTAGTGTGTGTAGCCAGGCAGCAGTGTGTTTAGTGTGTGTAGCCAGGCAGCAGATTGGAAGAAAAGACTGGTGCCTTGATGCTTGTTCAAAGCTGTGCATGCAGGAATGGAAACATTTCAGGTGTGTGTCAGTGGTTACCTCAGGGTGTGTGTCAGTGGTTACCACAGGGTGTGCGTCAGTGGTTACCTCAGTGGTTACCTCAGGGTGTGCGTCAGTGGTTACCTCAGGGTGTGTGTCAGTGGTTACCACAGGGTGTGCGTCAGTGGTTACCACAGGGTGTGTGTCAGTGGTTACCACAGGGTGTGCGTCAGTGGTTACCTCAGTGGTTACCCAGGGTGGCGTCAGTGGTTACCTCAGGGTGTGTGTCAGTGGTTACCTCAGGGTGTGTGTCAGTGGTTACCACAGGGTGTGCGTCAGTGGTTACCTCAGTGGTTACCTCAGGGTGTGTGTCAGTGGTTACCACAGGGTGTGTGTCAGTGGTTACCTCAGTGGTTACCACAGGGTGTGCGTCAGTGGTTACCTCAGTGGTTACCTCAGGGTGTGCGTCAGTGGTTACCACAGGGTGTGTGTCAGTGGTTACCACAGGGTGTGTGTCAGTGGTTACCACAGGGTGTGTGTCAGTGGTTACCACAGGGTGTGTGTCAGTGGTTACCACAGGGTGTGCGTCAGTGGTTACCTCAGTGGTTACCTCAGGGTGTGCGTCAGTGGTTACCACAGGGTGTGTGTCAGTGGTTACCACAGGGTGTGCGTCACTGGTTACCACAGGGTGCGTGTCAGTGGTTACCACAGGGTGTGTGTCAGTGGTTACCACAGGGTGTGTGTCAGTGGTTACCTCAGGGTGTGCGTCAGTGGTTACCACAGGGTGTGTGTCACTGGTTACCACAGGGTGTGTGTCACTGGTTACCACAGGGTGTGTGTCAGTGGTTACCACAGGGTGTGCGTCAGTGGTTACCACAGGGTGTGCGTCAGTGGTTACCACAGGGTGTGTGTCAGTGGTTACCTCAGGGTGTGTGTCAGTGGTTACCACAGGGTGTGCGTCAGTGGTTACCACAGGGTGTGCGTCAGTGGTTACCACAGGGTGTGTGTCAGTGGTTACCTCAGGGTGTGTGTCAGTGGTTACCTCAGGTCTGGGTGCAGGAATGAAAACGTTTCAGGTGCGTGCCAGTGGTTACCTCAGGGCTGCGTGCTGGAGCGGGTATTTGCAGCGCAGTTGCTGGACGACCTGGACATCATGGGGATCTACCCGTTGTACCTGCGGCTCATGAGACATCTGCAAACAGACCCCCGCCTTTGGTCAGTGATGTGTCATGTCTTTGCCGTTTAGAGTAGCCGTTTCTCAGTGTGTCATGTTTTCCTATGTAAAATGCTTGTGCTTATAAGTCTGTCAAGTCTTCACTGTTCAGATGGTTATTATAAACTGCCCCAACTTCATCATGGGGTTATGACGTTTTGGGGAGAGGGTATGTCTGTCAGAATCACTGTGTCCGTACGCTGAGGTTCGGTCCAGACCGTGTCTTCTGAGTCACCCAGGCTGGGTATGGTGGTGCCTGATCATAAACATTAAACTGGAGTGCCATGCAAAACGTTTGGGTTGCTATCTTCAAGGTCAGGGTCACAGGCTTATAATAATTATCAAAAGGTGACAGTTTCTACTATGTCTTCTGAACCAATAATTTTTTGTGTGCATCCAAACTTTGTTTTATGTGCGGTTGACCGGATGTCTGTATGCAGTTGACAGGATGTTTGTGTATGGCTGCCAGGATGTTTGTGTGTGGTGTACAGGATGTTTGTGTGTGGTAGACAGGACATTTGTGTGTACAATACTATGCAATAGAATAATACTTTATTGATCCTTAAAAAGGAAATTCAGTTGTCTGCCTTTGACAAATAATAACAAGTCCATAAAAAAACTAATTAAATACTATACAGTTTCACTCAGTTAGAATAAAAGCTGATTAAAATCAAGTGAATAAACAGTAAGAAGAAAATACAGTTGCAATCACAATGACATTGACAGTGGTGCCTGTATCGTTCACACATTGTGAACTGACAGGATGTTTGTGTTGTTGACAGGATGTTTGTGTGTGGTAGACAGGACATTTGTGTGTGGCTGACAGGATGTTTGTTTATGACTGACAGGATGTTTGTATGGCTGACAGGATGTTTGTGTATGACTGACAGGATGTTTGTATGGCTGACAGGATGTTTGTTTATGACTGACAGGATGTTTGTATGGCTGACAGGATGTTTGTATATGGCTGACAGGATGTTTGTATATGGCTGACAGGATGTTTGTATGGCTGACAGGATGTCTGTGTGCTTGACAGGATGTTTTTGTGTGGGTGAGAGGATGTTTGTATGGCTGATATGTTTGTGTGGCTGGCATGTTTGTGTGCAATAGACAGGCTGTTTGTGTGTGGTAGACAGGATGTTTGTGTGTGGTAGACAGGATGTGTGTATGGGCAAAAGGATGCTTGTGAGTGGTTGACAGGATCTGTATGTGCAGTTGACAGGATATTGGGTGTGGTAGACGGGATTTTTTTGTATGGGTGACAGGATGTTTGTGTATGGTGGACTGTCCCAGTGTTCCACTACATACGTTTGCATATGGCTGACAGGATGTATTATATGCAGGTAACAGGATGTTCATGTGTTGTTGACAGGATGTATCATATGCAGGTAACAGGATGTTCATGTGTTGTTGACAGGATGTATCATATGCAGGTAACAGGATGTTCATGTGTTGTTGACAGGATGTATCATATGCAGGTAACAGGATGTTCATGTGTTGTTGACAGGATGTATCATATGCAGGTAACAGGATGTTCATGTGTTGTTGACAGGATGTATCATATGCAGGTAACAGGATGTTCATGTGTTGTTGACAGGATGCTTGTGTGTAGTTGGTAGGATGTGTTGACAAGAGTTGTCCCCCTCCCCAACCCTGTCTTATTAACAGGACATTAAATGCAGTTACTAAGCATGCAGCTATCTGTGGCCAAAGACCGCTCCCTGCTGTGTCGTCAGGTCCGAGTGGGGCTTGGATGGCCACTTCCCCCACAACTGGTTGCTGGACAGTGCCGCATTCGCTGCTCTGGAGGTGGGCTCTCTGGACTGGGCCGTGCAGAAGGTCAGAACTACTGTCCACAAGCTGTCCACTGGCTGCTAACTCTGTCCACTGGCTGCTAACTCTGTCCACTGATGGCTAACTAGGTCCACTGACTGCTAACTCTGTCCACTGACTGCTAACTCTTTTCACTGACTGCTAACTCTGTCCACTGGCTGCTAACTCTGTCTACTGATGGCTGACTAGGTCCACTGATTGCTAACTCTGTCTACTGACTGCTAACTGTGTCTACTGACTGCTAACTGTCCACTGACTGCTAACTCTGTCCACTGACTGCTAACTCTGTCCCCTGTCTGATGACACTGACTGCTAACTCCGTCTACTGATTGCTAACTAGGTCCACTGACTGCCAACGCTGTCCACTGACTGCCAACGCTGTCCACTGACTGCTAACTCTGTCTACTGACTGCTAACTCTGTCTACTGTCTGCCAACTGGGTTCCCTGATAGCTAACTCTTTCTGCTAACTCCGTTCACTGAAATTGTCATCTAACACGGCCCACTGAAAGCGTCTGCTGTCAACTTTTCACCAACACTGTCCACTAACACTTCTAACACTGTTCACTAACTCTGTCCACTATTACTGTCCCAACACTATCCACTAACACTTCTAACACTGTTCACTAACTCTGTCCACTATTACTGTCCCAACACTGTCCACTAACACTTCTAACACTGTTCACTAACTCTGTCCACTATTACTGTCCCAACACTGTCCACTAACACTTCTAACACTGTTCACTAACTCTGTCCACTATTACTGTCCCAACACTGTCCACTAACACTTCTAACACTGTTCACTAACTGTCCACTATTACTGTACCAACACTGTCCACTAACACTTCTAACACTGTTCACTAACTCTGTCCACTATTACTGTCCCAACACTGTCCACTAACACTTCTAACACTGTTCACTAACTCTGTCCACTATTACTGTCCCAACACTGTCCACTAACACTGTCCCAACACTGTCTACTATTACTGTCCCGACTGTCCACTATTACTGTCCCGACACTGTCCACTAACACTGCTAACACTGTTCACTGACACTGTCCACTGTTACTGTCCCAATGCTGTCCACTAACACTGTCCACTATTACTGTCCACTAATACTGTCCACTATTACTGTCCCAACACTGTCCACTGCTACTGCCCCAACACTGTCCATTGTTTCTGTCCCAACACTTTCCAATACTACTGTCCCAACACTGTCCACTATTACTGTCCCAGCACTGTCCACTACTACTGTCCCAACACTTCACTATTAGTATTACTGTCCCAACACTGTACACTAACATTCTCAAGTAACACTGTTCACCAACACTGTTTGCTAACACTGTTCACTAACACTGTCCACTGTTGCTGTCCCAACACTGTCCACTAAGACTGTGCATCGTGCCAATACTGTCCACTAATACTGTCCACTAACACAGTTCATTAACATTGCGCCAACCCTGTCCACTGACACTGTCAACCGACTCTGTCCACTAACACTGTCCATTAACATTGCGCCAACACTGTCCACTGACACTGTCAACCGACTCTGTCCACTAACACTGTCCATTAACATTGCGCCAACACTGTCCACTGACATTGTCCACTAACACTGTCAACCGACTCTGTCCACTAACATTGTCCATTAACATTGCGCCAACACTCTCCACTGACACTGTCCACTGACACTGTCCACTAACACTGTCAACCGACTCTGTCCACTAACACTGTCCATTAACATTGTGCCAACACTGTCCACTGACACTGTCCACTGACACTGTCCACTAACACTGTCAACCGACTCTGTCCACTAACACTGTCCATTAACATTGCGCCAACACTGTCCACTGACACTGTCCACTGACACTGTCCACTAACACTGTCAACCGACTCTGTCCACTAACACTGTCCATTAACATTGCACCAACACTGTCCACTGACACTGTCCACTAACACTGTCCACTAACACTGTCAACCGACTCTGTCCACTAACACTGTCCATTAACATTGCAATAACACTGTCCACTGACACTGTCCACTAACACTGTCAACCAACTCTGTCCCAACACTGTCTGAACACTGCCCACTAACACTGTCCACTAATATTGCCCCAACATTGTCCACTAACTGTAACACTGTCCACTAACATTGTTCCAACACTGTCCACTATTACTATCCCAAGACTGTCCACTAACACTGTCAACCAACACTGTCCACTTATTACTGTCCCAACACTGTCTACTACTACTGACCCAACACTGTCCACTACTACTGTCCCAACACTATCCACGACTACTGTCCCAACACTATCCACTATTACTGTTTCTCTGTCCCAACACTGTCCACTAACACTGTCCAATAATGCTGTCCCAACACTGTCCACTAACATAGTCCACTAACAAAGTAACATAGTCCACTAATGCTGTCCCAACACTGTCTACTAACATAGTCCACTAACATAGTCCACTAACACTGTCAACCAACGCTGTCCACTAAGTACACATTCCACTAACACTGTCCCAACACTGCCCACTAGTGCTGTCCCAACACTGTCCACTAACACTGTTAACCAACACTGTCCACTAAACACTGTCCACTAACACTGTCAACCAACACTGTCCACTAACATGGTCCTAACACTGTCCACAAACACTGTCCACAAACACTGTCCACCAACACTGTCAACCAACACTGTCCACCAACACTGTCAACCAACACTGTCCACTAAACACTGTCCACCAACACTGTCAACCAACACTGTCCACTAAACACTGTCCACAAACACTGTCTGCTAAACACTGTCCACTAACACTGTCCACTAAGCACTGTCCATTAACACTCCGCTAACACTGTCCACTAACACTGTCCCAACACTGTCCATTAATACTGTCCACTAAACACTGTCCACTAAACACTGTCCACTAACACTGTCCCAACACTGTCCATTAACTCTTTCATCCCTGAAAACTGCTACAGCGGTTGAGAGAATCTTTCCCTTCATTCCTGAGAACCGCTAGAGAGGGGCAGGCATAAACACTCCCTTCCTTCCAGCCGGCCGCTGCAGCGGTTCTGCCTTTGAAATCCGTGCCTATCTGTCACATGGTCAGCAGGTCAGTTCCCCCTGGCCAGTGTAACGGGACCTGAGGAATGTTTTGATAAGCCGCACAATGCTTTGATTAGCCGTGCCTGGCCACTGCCAGAGGGGGGAAAGTGTCCAGTGCACAAAATTTGTCCATTTCTAGGGATGGGGTTAGGCTATTCTGTACAGTTGGAAAGATGGCGGCGGATGAGTACAACGACAGTGATCAGTTCTCTGACGATGATGTTTATGACAATCTGGGCGACAATGATTTTGATCTGTTTGAACTGACAGGAGAGGAGAGAGTAGAGCTTGCAAATGCATTTAAAGATGATAGTGAGAGTGGTGATGAACTGGATGATGAAAACCTGCCATTGTTTTTTACCGGCTCAGCCACGTTTTGAGTGGACAGGTGGGGACACTGCTGTGACACGAGACATACCTCTGATGTCCAGTGCATATGTGTACATAGACATAGTAAATATAGTTGTCCAGAGTTACGGTGCAAACATTGTGTATATATATGATAGAGACGGCACATGGATTACACTAAAATGAAACAATCACATTGTGAACTCATACTTCCTACTCTTGTGCAAACCTTTTCATCGCCATTCAAGGACACAGACAATGTGACAAACGGAATTTCTGGAGACAGTTTCTATGTGGCTGTTATCTGGGACATCAGACTGTAAGTAGGGAGCATGTTCCATTTCTCTTGGCATGTTCTGTGGGCCTGCAAAACGTTGGTTTCGTCTGTTTGTCTTAAAAAAGGTATGTGTCACCTTTATTTGCACCTGTGTGTCACCCTCCTGGTGACAGTGACTCTGAAAGTGTGACCACTGCCTTCTGACTTCATTTACCTACACAGCGATATATAGGTTGCCATGGTTTTACTAAGAGCTTGCAGACACAGATGACTCAAACCCACATACCCTCTTTCATACATTTTTTCCTTATGAAAACCCAGGAATGAAAGGACTGTTATGTACATAGGAACATAGGAATAAGGGGAAGTAATGCCAAATACGAAACAGGGATGAAAGAGTTAATACTGTCCTGTCAGATTTTTGTTGTTTTTCTCCTCTGCTGCATGATGTACAGTGGGATGTTTGTTAGAGGTTGTGCACGAGCACTCCGGCTTAGTTCCCCCTCTTGCGGGTAAAGCGCCATGCACACCTCCACTGTCGGCATTTTCATTCTCTTTCCTCTCATTACTGGTCCTTAGGTGACCCTGGCTGGTTGACCAGACGTTAAAATCCAGTTACTAACTCCTCTCATTACAGAGGCATATATTGTGTGTGCACGTGCGTGTGTGTGTGTATGCGTGTGTGTCCGTGTGTGTGCTTGTTGCCTGTGCAGGTGAAGCGCTTCCTGGTGTCTAAGACATTACAAGACTGCTCCATCATGGTGGCCATCTTGCCCCTCAGCAGGTCAGTGTCAGTGACTGCCATCTCTTTCTGCCTACCTTCACCTTGCTTCTCTCTCTTTCTGCCTACCTTCACCTTGCTTCTCTCTCTTTCTGCCTACCTTCACCTTGCTTCTCTCTCTTTCTGCCTACCTTCACCTTGCTTCTCTCTCTTTCTGCTACCTTCACCTTGCTTCTCTCTCTTTCTGCCTACCTTCACCTTGCTTCTCTCTCTTTCTGCCTACCTTCACCTTGCTTCTCTCTCTTTCTGCTACCTTCACCTTGCTTCTCTCTCTTTCTGCTACCTTCACCTTGCTTCTCTCTCTTTCTGCTACCTTCACCTTGCTTCTCTCTCTTTCTGCCTACCTTCACCTTGCTTCTCTCTCTTTCTGCTACCTTCACCTTGCTTCTCTCTCTTTCTGCTACCTTCACCTTCTTCTCTCTCTTTCTGCTACCTTCACCTTGCTTCTCTCTCTTTCTGCCTACCTTCACCTTGCTTCTCTCTCTTTCTGCCTACCTTCACCTTGTTCTCTCTCTTTCTGCTACCTTCACCTTCTTCTCTCTCTTTCTGCTACCTTCACCTTGCTTCTCTCTCTTTCTGCCTCCTTCACCTTGCTTCTCTCTCTTTCTGCCTACCTTCACCTTGCTTCTCTCTCTTTCTGCCTACCTTCACCTTCTTCTCTCCTTTCTGCCTACCTTCATTCTCTCTCTTTCTGCCTACCTTCACCTTGCTTCTCTCTCTTTCTGCCTACCTTCACTTTGCTTCTCTCTCTTTCTGCCTATCTTCACCTTGCTTCTCTCTCTTTCTGCCTACCTTCACCTTGCTTCTCTCTCAATCTGCCTACCTTCACCTTTGTTCTTTCCCAGTTGTTCCTCCTTGACCTTCTTACTCTCTTTCTACCTGTTTAGTTCTCTCTCTGACCTCCTTAGTTGTCTGTCTTTATGCTGACTTCCTTAGTTCTCTCTCTCTTTCTGCTGCCCACCTTAGTTTTCTCTGTTCTCTCTGCCTCTCTGTTCCCATTTTACTTCTCTCCCTCTCTGTGCCCAGCTTAGTTCTCTCTCTCTCTCTCTCTCTGCCCACCTTAGTTCTCTCTCTCTTTCTGCCCACCTTAGTTCTCTTTCTCTTTCTGCCCACCTTAGTTCTCTTTCTCTTTCTGGCCACCTTCTTTGTCCCCCTTCAGAGCATTGATGCTGACTGCAGGGTTTGGTGATGTGTCACTGTGTGATTGCAGAGAGGTTCAGCAGTGCACTGCTGCTTGTCACCATGGCAACAACTTGCTGCAGTTTGCTGGCAGCTGGTACAAGGTGTCTGTGGCTCTGGTCGACCTTGACCCCAAGCCTCTGGACAAAATCCCAACCTATTACCAGCAGGCTTCTGCAATACGGGCTTCCTTTCAGGACACCGCCGTCCCTGCCGCCACTCAGCTCAGCCTGGATGGGATGTGTGCGCTGGCAAACGGCAGTCCCACCTTGTCATCAACCTTGACCTCTTGTCCGGACATCAAGGCCAGGGCACAAGGGCAAGCAGAGTTGTTATGACTGTGAAGGTTTCTGGGAACGGAGCTGCTTGGCAAGGAAGTGTGAGAGTGAATTGTGGTCCAGATTGGTGCTTCTGTTTGGGCTGAAAGGAGTGGGCTGAATAGGGAAGAGGTCTGGTGGCCGAGTCAGACTATTGATGCACTTGTATAATGCTTGAGCTGATTCCCACTTAGTGTTTATGTCCTAAAATGTCAGTGGATGTACTGATCAGTTTTTGTGGAGCTCCCCAGCTGTGTATGGGGAAGCCGTCAACCAGAGACGCTTTCTCTGAAATCTGGTGGAAAACCTTCGAGACTGCTGGATCAGTTCCGTGTGTGCTCTGTCACACATGTGTACCCCGTCGCACGTATGCATTTCCCTTTTACTGGATCAGTTCCATGTAGCGTCACCCTGGTACACATAATTACGCGTTTCTCTTCTGATGACCCTGACTCTGTCAGTCGGAGGGCTGTCAGAAATGTCAGCTGTTTGGATTTTTTGCTCAGTCATGTTCCCGTCCTTTCAAATTATAAATCAGCATCAAGTTCAGTGATCTTGACCTGCTTGGAAAGATCGGTGACATGCTGAGGGTGTGATTTATGACTGTATTTCGCAACAAGCTCTTATCTGTCAGGTTAAAAATGTAACATGAGTGTGACAATCATATATATATTATAGACATGGTCATTTATTGTGACATATACAGGCACAGGCATTCATTGTAACGTATACAGACATGGTCTTTTGCACTGCAAAGCATGTATTGAGAAAGGTAGCACACATTTACGGATGATCCTCACCCCTTTTCTGGGCCCTAGAAGAGTTACAAAAATAATGAGGCATTGGCCCAGTTTGGATGTGAGTTACCAGAGTGCTTTCTGCTCATTCAGTGAATGTGTTTTTTGTTAACCAGTTGGATTTGAGTGGTGTTCTTGATTGTATGCTAAACATTCATACCTTGCCTTTTGTAACACAATAACTGTATAAGGAGTGAAATTTGTGTACAACTACATGTTTTTTGAAGAAATTGTTCACTTGGATTTTTTAAGAGAATTCATTAAATTTGTTTATGGCCATCATCAGTTCAGTGCTTTTGCAGAACAACTGGAAGCAAATGAGGCTTTGTTATGTTTTGGATTGTCTCAGCATTAATTCTGAGTTTTAGTCCATATGGAATAATGTACTGATTTTGAGTTTATTCCATATTGAATAATGTGGCGATTTTGAGTTTTATTCCATATTGAATAATGCACTGATTTTGAGTTTTATTCCATATTGAATAATGTACTGATTTTGAGTACTGAATAGTGAGTTTCAGATTTTTGAGGGCTATGCTGTATGTGCATGTGTAGTGGATGTTCACTGCTGGTGACAATGTGCTTACAATGTCTCAGACAGAGCACACTAGTCATTGTGATGCTACAATAAGTCAACCCTGCTTAAGTTAATTTGATGGACCATTCTTAAAGTTCAAGGTCACAATGGGCCACAGCAGGTCACAAGGTCAAAAGCAAGGTTGGGATGTGCTGCTATGGTGAGATTGTGTGGAGATTTTGTCATCTGCACCTAGCCCAGTCTGTCTGCACATAGCCCAGTCTGTCTGCACCTAGCACAGTCTGTCTGCACCTAGCCCAGTCTGTCTGCACCTTGCACAGTCTGTACCAAGCCCAGTCTGTCTGCACCTAGCCCAGTCTGACGGAACCTAGCACAGTCTGTCTGCACCTAGCACAGTCTGTCTGCTCCTAGCACAGTCTGTCTGCCAGTCTGTCTGCACCTAGCCCAGTCTGTCTGCACCTAGCCCAGTCTGCACCTAGCCCAGTCTGCACCTAGCCCAGTCTGCATCTAGCCCAGTCTGCACCTAGCCCAGTCTGTCTGCACCTAGCCCAGTCTGCATCTAGCCCACACTCCTGTGCCAGACTTGATCTCAGTAACCTTGGTGACTTTACTGCTTGAAGAGCCCCTGGGAATGGTCCACTGGGACCTAACACTGTCCCCTTGATCTCTGGTTTCACTCCATTCTTCAACAATGGGCAAGCAACTCTGTCTGCAAGCTTGTTTTGAGTACTGGGTCCTATCTTTAAGTGCCGGCTATGCTGGCATTGTTTTACAGATCTTTTGCAGTATTATTCTTTTCTTTTGTAACTGTAGGGAGTTAGTTTAAAAAAAAAATAATGCTTGCATTTTGGCTTTGTTTGACGGGTTGCCAATTGAATGAAATTATGGGTAGAGCTGCTGTGATCGATGTTCATCTAACATGGCTGCTCTTCCTTTCAGTGTCAAACTGGCAGAATGTCTGTCAGTAGTTACCTCTCAAAAGAGGCAACTACATGCCACACAGCTGTAAAACCTGATCTACAACTGACTGATGTTCACTATTTGGGTAGTTGTGGCATGTGTGCCACACAGCTGTAAAACCTGATCTACAACTGACTGATGTTCACTATTTGGGTGCAAACTGTATTTGTACCTTTAAAACTCCAAGAATCCATGTGCATGAAACTCCAACAATCCATGCACATGACCTCGGATGAATAAAAACTCCAACAATCTATGCACATGACATGGCATGAATAAAAACTCCAACAGTTCATCTACATCACCTCTTGTAGCATGACTAAAAACAGTTGATATACACCACCTGACAGGGCATGACTAAAACCAATTGATGTTCACCACCTGACGGCATGAATAAAAAAACCAACAATCCGTGCACATGACATGGCTTAAATAAAAACTCCAACAATTCATGTACATTACCTGATGTAGCATGAATAAAAACTGATACATTACCTGATGTAGCATGAATAAAAACTCCAACAGTTTATGTACATGACCTGATGTAGCATGAATAAAAACTCCAACAGTTCATGTACATCATCTCTTGTGGCATGAATAAAAACAAATCATGTACACTACCTGACATGGCATGAATAAAAACTCCAACAATTCATGTACACCACTTGACATGGCATGAATAAAAACTCCAATAATTCATCTACATCACCTAATGTGGCATGAATAAAAACTCCAATAATTCATCTACATCACCTAATATGGCATGAATAAAAACTCCAACAGTTCATGTACATCATTTGACATGTTATGAATAAAAACTCCAACAGTTCATGTACATCATTTGACATGTTATGAATAAAAACTCCAACGGTTCATGTACATCATTTGACATGTTATGAATAAAAACTCCAACAGTTCATGTACATCATTTGACATGTTATGAATAAAAACTCCATCAGTTCATGTACATCACTTAGCATGAATAAAAACTCCAATTGTTCATGTACATCACTTGACATAGCATGAATAAAAATTCCAACTGTTCATGTACATCCCATAACCTGAATCGTAGGCTGTTGGTTCTTTGATAAACAATGTCACCAGGTCTCATCACATTAGCTCTGTCTGTCGCTCTGCCTACCTTGAACTGCGTAGAATCAGTGCCATCCGTCCATTCCTCACTACAAGCGCGACTGCAACTCTTGTTTGTTCTCGAGTTCTATCTCAGATTGATTACTGCAATTCCTTACTGGCAGGTATCACTTCAGATCAGGTAGAATACTGGGGGGGGGGGGGGGGGGGGCTGCAAAGCATGGGACTAACACAAGAGCCTGCTGCTGCCGCCACTTTTTCATCTGCTGGGTGTGTGTGTGTGTATGTTTTTGTGTTAGTGTGGTATGTGTGTGTGCGTGCTTGTGCTTGTGAGGAGGTGAGTGTGCAGGTGTCTGTGTGTAATCATATAGTAGGTGGCTGTGTGTGAAACGCTTTAGTGTTGATGTATGTATTTACAGTATTATTTTGTGCTTTTCTGATTGTCATGAAGTACTTGTGCTTTTTCTGATTGTCATGTTGATATTAATATATGCATTATTTTATAGTACTTGTGATTATTTCAGTGTGTGTGAAATGCTTTAATATTGAAGTACGAATTTGCTTCTTCTTCACTTTTTTTAAAAACTTTTTTTTATTTGGTTTCAGCCTGGCTTTTTTGTCAATTTGATATTGATGTATGCATTTATAGTACTTGTATTTTTTTTATTGTCAAGCGGATTTGGATGTTGATAATGTACAGCACCGCGAGCTTGTAAATTTTTACGGGGTATAGCGCTATATAAGAGTCATTATTATTATAAAATGAGCAGACTATTCAGCAAGACAGGGAAGAAAAGCCACGACTCCGTGGAGTTGGCATCGACCAGCAAATGGAAAACATTTCCAGAGCCCACATGATGCAGCATTGCATGTGCATGTGAGTTGTATTTACTCATTTGTATTCTCTTTATCTTTGACAATCTACAGCAAATACCTGAACATGAGTATATGCAGTGATTTAATGTGTGTGTATTGTGTTTGTTTCTTAATTGTTTGGAGTATGCAGATGACTTTTGTAGGTGTGGTTGACCCACCAGCTATAAAGCAAACAAACAGCAACAGAAAAGCCCAGCAAGTAATGTATTCCTCTTTGCTGACTGCAAAGATTGATTATCCACTATGTTCTGAACTGTTTGGTCTTCTGCTCACAAGGAACTGTTCTTCAAAGGTGCTGAAAGCTTTTCTGTCCTTCACTTTCTTTCTTCTCTGAATGATTATTTAATGTGCTGTTTTGTGTGTGTGTGTCTTTTTGGTGGCCCCTGTGCAAGCGTTGTGCAGGGTGATAGTTCTCCATCAGCTATAACAAACTCACCACAGTGAATGCAGCCATGTGGAAAGGCTTACCCTGCTATAGAGTCCTCCTCCTTTCTCCCTTGTTCTCTGTGTGTCATGTAGTTGTGGCTGTATTGGGTGTGCATGTATGTTTTGCTGTGTGTGTGTGTGTGTTGTGTGTGTGTGTGTGTGTGTGTGTGTGTGTGTGTGTGTGTTTGAAAGTGGAGATACTGTGTCAAATATATTTTGGTGTGAATATGTAACTGATTTTTCATATTGGTGCTTTTTAGTTTGAAAATCAACTTCGAAACATGTTATAATGCAGGAATAGAATTTTATCTTGGTTTTTGTTGTTGTTGTTGTGTGTGTTTTTGTTGTTGTGTGTGTGTGTGTCTAATATCACCTTGCTGTGAAGAGACATAAAATAAAATGTTGATATCTCTTTTTTCCTTTTTGTTTTGTTGTTCTCTCTCTCTCTCTCTCTCTCTCTCTCTCTCTCTCTCCAACAGAATGATGTTGATGACACAAAATGGCGACACTGCCTTAAGGCTGGGCTGACCGATATTTGGGTTAACCGTGCATGGCGTCTGGCCTTGGCTAGATGAAGGGACAATGTGAGTACAAGCACTGCGCACGCAGGGAGGCTGGGCTGACAGATATTTGGGTTAACCGTGCATGGCGTCTGGTCTTGGCTAGACGAGGGGACAATGTGAGTACAAGCACTGCGCAGGCAGGGAGGCTGGGTGGATGGTGGGGTGGCAGTCACTCTGTCCTCACCTCACAGGCCTTTCACTCCACCGTCTACAGCTGACTAGCTCTTCACTGTGGAGTTTTCTTGGAAACTTAGCAAGCTTTACATTGTTGGCTCCTTTTGTCACTTAGGTAAACTATGCATGGTATGTGTGTTCATGAGGATGGCACAGTGCTTATTAGGATGGTATGTGTGTTCATGAGGATGGCACAGTGCTTATTAGGATGGTATGTGTGTTCATGAGGATGGTACAGTGCTTATGAGGATAGCATAGTGTTTATGAAGATGCTACAGTGCTTATTAGGATGGTATGTGTGTTCATGAGGATGGTACATTGCTTATTAGGATGGTATGTGTGTTCATGAGGATGGTACAGTGCTTATTAGGATGGTATGTGTGTTCATGAGGGTGGTACAGTGTTCATCACGATGGTATGTGTGTTCATGAGGGTGGTACAGTGTTCATCACGATGGTATGTGTGTTCATGAGGGTGGTACAGTGTTCATCACGATGGTATGTGTGTTCATGAGAATGGTACAGTGCTTATTAGGAGGGTATGTGTGTTCAAGAGGATGGTACAGTGTTTATCACGATGGTATGGTGTTTATGAGGATGGTACAGTGTTTATTAGGATAGTATGATGTTTATGAGGCTGTTACATCATTTATTAGGATAGCATGGTGTTTATTAGGATAGTATGTATTTGTGAGGATGGTACAGGATCTGATGGAGATGCAGCCAGATGGAAAAAGCTTAGCCTCCTCGGGGAATATTTCTACATCCACCAACACCATCACTGACTGCAACATTTCACTTCAGTTCAAGGTGGTATCTGCGCACTCAGAAAAGCCCACATGTGCTTCTCCTTGTCTCTCAGCAGTTTGCCTTTGAAGCAGTTGACAGCGGCTCTTTCTCAGGGTGGTCAGGGGCGTCCTCTTTCTGTGTGCCCCTCTCCTCAACGGCCTGCCTGGACACATTGGATTCCTGATCGTGCCAAAGCCTTTTAAGTGCCCTGGGCTCTTGTAAGCCTGGTTTACAGACAGACTGCATGTGCTATCATCTTCACAGATTCACTGAGCTTGCTACAAAAAGTGGAATGGAAAGCCCAGACTGGCATGTATGAATGTTTGACATCCCTGCTTTGAAGACTTCTGTGGACGTACTGCCTTGGACATGAAGTCGAGGAAATGACAGCGGATAGACTGATGGGCGGAGCGGCCATCACAGGTAGCTGGCATCCTGGAAGATCTTATGTTTTGAGGAGCTTGCTGCACTATGTGCACACATGGGCACAATGCCAAGGACATCACAACAGCTGTCACCTGGAGGAGAGAGGCATGGCAAGGTGAAGCCTCAGCAGTCTGTGAGAAAGGGCCATCGTCAATCAGAAAAACATTGGAACTTTTTCATAGGCAGTGCTTGGCACACATTTGAGAGGGACAAGGTGGAGCTTCTGTTGACTTTTTCGAGCCTGTAGATACCACTTTGAACTGGACTGAAGTGAAGGAGAGTGATTACAATGCCGGTAGACAGGTACGTCATTCTTTTCTGATGCCCACACTCAGCCCAGTAAGCATGCTGGATCCCGTCTGGATCAGCTTGGGAGCGTCAGCCAGAAGCGGGCCGGATGATTCTTGCACACCGGCTTGCTTCCGGAACGGATTTGTTTGGCCAAAACCGGACACAGTTGGCCAGGACTATATTGGGTCCAGGCTGGTTTTGCAGTCTGATCCGGGACATCTGTGGATGAATGGAACCAAGTTTGAAAGTGGAAAACTGGTAGCGGGCTGGTTGCGTCCTGCCAGAAACCGGGCCCAGCGATTTTCCAGACCAGATGCGTTAGGCCAAACCCTGACCAGGCCATGGAGGAGTGCTTGTTAACCCATCTTTGAGGCTGATTTGCATATGACTAGATCCTTACTTGAATGCTAATAAGGGAGCAAGTAGCCTGGCCCTCAAAATGGCTGAAATCTTCATGTTGACATTGGTTGGACAGGAATTGCCCCGTGTGTGAAATGACCCTGACCTGATCACAATTTTGCTGATTGACATGGTTTATTTGTAGTATTACCATCATCACAATGTTGTAATGGAAGGTCAGATTATGATTTCTTATTATCAGAATGTTTGAAAAACTTGGGAAGAAAGTCTCTAACTTATGATTGCTTATCATTTGTACTTCATTGTAATTGTAACCTCACAAGCTTTGAGTTTTGACTGCCGATTGTCCATTGGATATTACATGTAAATGTATGATGCTTACTGCAGTGTGTGTTGGATATTACATGTAAATGTATGGTGCTTACTGCAGTGTGTGTTGGATATTACATGTAAATGTATGGTGCTTACTGCAGTGTGTGTTGGCAAGGTCACTCCATTTCTTCAGATTTCATTCTGTTGCCACATGAGTTGTCTCAGTGTGTAGAGTTTTGAACCAGGACTGAGCGACAGTCCCACTGGGTGTAAAAAGGAAATGAGGCATGCAGCATGGGCTGTCTCAGTGTGTAGAGTTTTGAACCAGGACTGAGCGACAGTCCCACTGGGTGTAAAAAGGAAATGAGGCATGCAGCATGGGCTGTCTCAGTGTGTAGAGTTTTGAACCAGGACTGAGCGACAGTCCCACTGGGTGTAAAAGTGAAATGAGGCATGCAGCATGGGCTGTCTCAGTGTGTAGAGTTTTGAACCAGGACTGAGCGACAGTCCCACTGGGTGTAAAAGGAAATGAGGCATGCAGCATGGGCTGTCTCAGTGTGTAGAGTTTTGAACCAGGACTGAGCGACAGTCCCACTGGGTGTAAAAGGAAATGAGGCATGCAGCATGGGCTGTCTCAGTGTGTAGAGTTTTGAACCAGGACTGAGCGACAGTCCCACTGGGTGTAAAAGTGAAATGAGGCATGCAGCATGGGCTGTCTCAGTGTGTAGAGTTTTGAACCAGGACTGAGCGACAGTCCCACTGGGTGTAAAAGTGAAATGAGGCATGCAGCATGGGCTGTCTCAGTGTGTAGAGTTTTGAACCAGGACTGAGCGACAGTCCCACTGGGTGTAAAAGTGAAATGAGGCATGCAGCATGGGCTGTCTCAGTGTGTAGAGTTTTGAACCAGGACTGAGCGACAGTCCCACTGGGTGTAAAAGTGAAATGAGGCAGCAGCATGGCTGTCTCAGTGTGTAGAGTTTTGAACCAGGACTGAGCGACAGTCCCACTGGGTGTAAAAGGAAATGAGGCAGCAGCATGGGCTGTCTCAGTGTGTAGAGTTTTGAACCAGGACTGAGCGACAGTCCCACTGGGTGTAAAAAGGAAATGAGGCATGCAGCATGGGCTGTCTCAGTGTGTAGAGTTTTGAACCAGGACTGAGCGACAGTCCCACTGGGTGTAAAAGTGAAATGAGGCATGCAGCATGGGCTGTCTCAGTGTGTAGAGTTTTGAACCAGGATGAGCGACAGTCCCCTGGGTGTAAAAAGGAAATGAGGCATGCAGCATGGGCTGTCTCAGTGTGTGAGTTTTGAACCAGGATGAGCGACGTCCCACTGGGTGTAAAAGTGAAATGAGGCATGCAGCATGGCTGTTTCAGTGTGTAGAGTTTTCCCCTGATGCACAGGATGTGTTCCTGAGGCATGCAGCATGGGCTGTTCCCCAGTGTGTAGCAGGTGTTTCCTGACTTGGCAGGATGTCTGTTTCCCTGATGGCTTGCAGGATGTCTTCCCTTGACTAAAGTGAAATGTGCCATGCAGATGGCAGGATGTAGTTTCCCTGAGCTGATGTCCCATGTGACAGGATGTCTGTTTCCCCGATGTGGCTTTGTGACAGGATGTCTGTTTCCCCATGATGGCTATGGCAGGATGTCTGTTTCCCCATGATGGCTATGGCAGGATGTCTGTTTCCCCTGTGGCTATGGCAGGATGTCTGTTTCCCCTGATGGCTATGGCAGGATGTCTGTTTCCCCTGGTGGCTATGGCAGGATGTCTGTTTCCCCATGAGTGGCTATGTGCAGGATGTCTGTTTCCCCGATGTGCACCCATGAGCAGGATGTCTGTTTCCCCATGATGGCTTGAAGGATGCTGTTTCCCTATGCAGCAGGGCTGTTCCCAGTGTGTAGAGTTTTGCCCCATGATGGCTGATGCAGGATGTCTGTTTCCCACTGATGGCTTGTAGACAGGATGTCTGTTTCCCCATGGTGCTGTTGCAGGATGTTGTTTCCCCATGATGGCTTGCAGGATGTCTGTTTCCCTGGTGATGGCTATGGCAGGATGTCTGTTTCCCCATGGTAGGTTTATGACAGGATGTCTGTTTCCCTGGGTGTAAGGCAAATGGGCATGCAGATGTCTGTTTCCATGTGTGAGTTATGACCAGGATGTCGTTTCCCACTGGGTGTAAAGGAAATGAGGCTATGGCAGGGCTGTTCAGTGTTAGAGTTTATGACCAGGACAGGACTGTTCCCCCTGTGGTGTAAAGTGAAATGAGGCATGCAGCATGGCTGTTTCCCCATGATGGTTGTTGAACAGGATGGTCTGTTTCCCACTGGTGGGTAAAGGCAGGATGTCGTTTCCCATGCGTAGCTATGCAGGATGTCTGTTTCCCCATGTGGCTAGGCAGGATGTCTGTTTCCCTGATGGCTATGCAGGATGTCTGTTTCCCCATGGGTGTATGGACAGAGTCTGTTCCCATGATGGCTATGTGCAGGATGTCTGTTTCCCTCTGAGGCTATGGACAGGATGTCGTGTTTCCCCGTGAAGTGCATGGCAGGATGTCTGTTTCCCTCATGATGGGCTATGAAGCAGGATGTCTGTTTCCCATGGGTGTAATAGGACAGGATGTTGTTTCCCCATGATGGCTGGCAGTTCTGTTCCTCTAGTGTGCAGGATGTCTGTTTCCCATGAGCTGAAGTCATGGCAGGATGTCTGTTTCCCCATGATGGCTATGAGACAGGATGTCTGTTTCCCATGATGGCTTGACATGGAGCTGTTTCCCCATGTGGTATGTGCAGGATGTCTGTTTCCCTCATGATGGCTATGAGCATGCAGATGTCTGTTTCCGCTGTGAGATATGCAGGATGTCTGTTTCCCATGATGGCTATGGCAGGATGTCTGTTTCCCCATGATGCTATGGCAGGATGTTGTTTTGAGGCTAGGCAGGATGTCTGTTTCCCCATGATGGCTATGGCAGGATGTCTGTTTCCTCATGATGGCTATGGCAGGATGTCTGTTTCCCCATGAGGGCTATGGCAGGATGTCTGTTTCCCCATGATAGCTATGGCAGGATGTCTGTTTCCTCATGAGGGCTATGACAGGATGTCTTTCCCCATGATGGCTATGACAGGATGTGTGTTTCCCCATGATGGCTATGACAGGATGTCAGTTTCCCACTGATGGCTATGACAGGATGTCAGTTTCCCAGTAAGGATAATAACAGGATGCCAGTTTCTCACTGATGAAGATACTGAAATAAGAATTGGCACAGAAAGTTAAGTCTGGCAGGGGGAAAATCCTTCCACCGCTCCTGCTCAGGATCAAACGCATCAGCTTCCGATCACTAGTACGGCCCTCTACCGCTGAGCCACATTCCCAGCCTGTAAACACTGCCTGGACAGGTTTACAGCTTGGTAGCTGTTAGTGGGAAACTAAAGCTGGCTGTGACTGCATGTGCACATGATGAGCAATTGTTCCCAATACTCAGCCCAGTTTTTAAAACAGTTCCTCATTTCCATTGTCCCCCAGTTTCATTGTTTGCTTTACATTTATATCCACGTTAGTAACTGAGTATTTTCGTAAAGAGCTATATCCATGATTCAGCAGCCAGCAAAGGTGGGTGCTCTGCATGCTTGTGTTTGTCATCCATTGTTCATGCTAAGTTTGACATCCATTGTTCATGCTAAGTTTGACTTCCATTGTTCATGCTAAGTTTGACATCCTGTGTTCATGCTAAGTGGTTTATCAGCTTGGCTCTCGCTTCACCTTGGATTTCCTGTGCTGTCCCTCCAGTCATGGTGCATTCTGCTTTATGATAAAAATACAACAGTCGAAAGTAATCAGAAGTAATACTCCTGTGTAAAATGTTTTAATTTGTTGTACACTATATGTATATGTTTTTCTTTGTAACCCTCCCCTCATCAAGTTATGTTTGCTGAGTTGGGGATAGGACCTCAGGAAAGTGTCACATCAGAGGCAATTAAATCATGATCTGATCTTTCTGCTATCAGGCTAAATATTCCCACGCATGGGATGTTGATTAAAACAGCAATGTTGTGGATTCTGTGCTTTGCTCTGTATGTGATCTGCATGAGATGTTGATTAAAACAGCAATGTTGTGTGTTCTGTGCTTTGCTCTGTATGTGATCAGCGTGAGATGTTGATTAAAACAGCAATGTTGTGTGTTCTGTGCTTTGCTCTGTATGTGATCAGCGTGAGATGTTGATTAAAACAGCAATGTTGTGTTTTCTGTGCTTTGCTCTGTACGTGATCAGCGTGAGATGTTGATTAAAACAGCAATGTTGTGTGTTCTGTGCTTTGCTCTGTACGTGATCTGCGTGAGATGTTGATTAAAACAGCAATGTTTTGTGTTCTGTGCTTTGCTCTGTACGTGATCTGCGTGAGATGTTGGTTAAAACAGCAATGTTGTGTGTTCTGTGCTTTGCTCTGTACGTGATCTGCGTGAGATGTTGGTTAAAACAGCAATGTTGTGTGTTCTGTGCTTTGCTCTGTACGTGATCTGCGTGAGATGTTGGTTAAAACAGCAATGTTGTGTGTTCTGTGCTTTGCTCTGTACGTGATCTGCGTGAGATGTTGGTTAAAACAGCAATGTTGTGTGTTCTGTGCTTTGCTCTGTACGTGATCTGCGTGAGATGTTGGTTAAAACAGCAATGTTGTGTGTTCTGTGCTTTGCTCTGTACGTGATCTGCGTGAGATGTTGGTTAAAACAGCAATGTTGTGTGTTCTGTGCTTTGCTCTGTACGTGATCTGCGTGAGATGTTGGTTAAAACAGCAATGTTGTGTGTTCTGTGCTTTGCTCTGTACGTGATCTGCGTGAGATGTTGGTTAAAACAGCAATGTTGTGTGTTCTGTGCTTTGCTCTGTACGTGATCTGCGTGAGATGTTGGTTAAAACAGCAATGTTGTTGTGTTCTGTGCTTTGCTCTGTACGTGATCTGCGTGAGATGTTGGTTAAAACAGCAATGTTTTGTGTTCTGTGCTTTGCTCTGTACGTGATCTGCGTGAGATGTTGGTTAAAACAGCAATGTTGTGTGTTCTGTGCTTTGCTCTGTACGTGATCTGCGTGAGATGTTGGTTAAAACAGCAATGTTGTGTGTTCTGTGCTTTGCTCTGTACGTGATCTGCGTGAGATGTTGGTTAAAACAGCAATGTTGTGTGTTCTGTGCTTTGCTCTGTACGTGATCTGCGTGAGATGTTGGTTAAAACAGCAATGTTGCTGTGTTCTGTGCTTTGCTCTGTACGTGATCTGCGTGAGATGTTGGTTAAAACAGCAATGTTGTGTGTTCTGTGCTTTGCTCTGTACGTGATCTGCGTGAGATGTTGGTTAAAACAGCAATGTTTTGTGTTCTGTGCTTTGCTCTGTACGTGATCTGCGTGAGATGTTGGTTAAAACAGCAATGTTTTGTGTTCTGTGCTTTGCTCTGTACGTGATCTGCGTGAGATGTTGGTTAAAACAGCAATGTTGTGTGTTCTGTGCTTTGCTCTGTACGTGATCTGCGTGAGATGTTGATTAAAACAGCAATGTTGTGTGTTCTGTGCTTTGCTCTGTACGTGATCTGCGTGAGATGTTGATTAAAACAGCAATGTTGTGTGTTCTGTGCTTTGCTCTGTACGTGATCTGCGTGAGATGTTGATTAAAACAGCAATGTTGTGTGTTCTGTGCTATGCTCTGTACGTGATCTGCGTGAGATGTTGATTAAAACAGCAATGTTGTGTGTTCTGTGCTATGCTCTGTACGTGATCTGCGTGAGATGTTGATTAAAACAGCAATGTTGTGTGTTCTGTGCTATGCTCTGTACGTGATCTGCGTGAGATGTTGGTTAAAACAGCAATGTTGTGTGTTCTGTGCTTGCTCTGTACGTGATCTGCGTGAGATGTTGGTTAAAACAGCAATGTTGTGTGTTCTGTGCTTTGCTCTGTACGTGATCTGCGTGAGATGTTGGTTAAAACAGCAATGTTGTGTGTTCTGTGCTTTGCTCTGTACGTGATCTGCGTGAGATGTTGGTTAAAACAGCAAGTTGTGTGTTCTGTGCTTTGCTCTGTACGTGATCTGCGTGAGATGTTGGTTAAAACAGCAACGTTGTGTGTTCTGTGCTTTGCTCTGTACGTGATCTGCGTGAGATGTTGGTTAAAACAGCAACGTTGTGTGTTCTGTGCTTTGCTCTGTATGTGATCTGCGTGAGATGTTGATTAAAACAGCAATGTTGTGTGTTCTGTGCTTTGCTCTGTATGTGATCTGCGTGAGATGTTGATTAAAACAGCAATGTTGTGTGTTCTGTGCTTTGCTCTGCACATGAACAGCATGAGGTGTTGTTCAGTACAGTGGTGCCAGGTGGTTGTTGGCACAGTGGTGTTGTCAGCACAGTGGTGTTGTTAACACAGTAGAGGTGTTAGCACAGTACTGTTGTCCGACAGTAGTGTTGTCAGCACTGCTGCGGGGCTGTTGTCAGCAGTTGTCAGCACAGTGGTGTTGTCAGCACAGTGGTGTTGTCAGCACAGTGTTGTTGTCAGCACAGTGGTGTTGTCAGCACAGTGTTGTTGTCAGCACAGTGTTGTTGTCTGCACAGTGGTGTTGTCAGCACAGTGGTGTCATGCTGCTGTCGGCACTGCAGTGTTGTTAACACAGTGGTGTTGTCAGTACAGTAGTGCCAGATGGTTGTCGGCACAGTGGTGTTGTCAGCACAGTGGTGTCATGCTGCTGTCGGCACTGCAGTGTTGTTAACACAGTGGTGTTGTCAGTACAGTAGTGCCAGATGGTTGTCGGCACAGTGGTGGTGTTAGCACAGCATTGCTGTCTGCACAGTGGTGTTGTCAGCACAGTGGTGTTGTCTGCACAGTAGAGTTGTTAGCACAGATTGTTGTCTGCACAGCGTTGTCGTCTGCACAGTGGTGTTGTCAGCACTGCTGCAGGGCTGTTGTAAGACAAGGGGCTGAAAGGAAGTGTGGCACATTTAAGTAGAGATGGGTAGCTGTTACTGGAAATATATTGGAGCCGTTTGCATGTCAAAGGGGATGTGAGCATCGAGAGCAGAATGGAGTGCAGACAGTCTACTGTGTGAAAATATGAAAAAACACTGAGCCCGTGAAGCAAGCCCATGGGCTGTTCTCGCCACTTGTCTCATTGTGTTGTGGTTGCTGGTTCGGGGTTAACGCCAGTTTCACTCGCATGCTACTTACTTGTCTCTTTATCATCTTCCCAGTGACTTTCATAACCCACTGTTGCTGGAATGGTCACAGAAGTTACAGATTTTGTTTAGCATGACCCATTGATTTTATGTCAAATTTAGAAAATGAGATTTAATATGTGATGGTTAATGGTATGGTATGCACATATGCTGGCAAGTGTCACCGCTGGCCTGTTGCACTCCTTGTCCTCTGTACACTTTGGCCAGGTGTCACAGCTGGCCAGTTGCACTCCTTGTCCTCTGTACATTTTGGCCAGGTGTCACATCCTGTTACACTCCTTGTCCTCTGTACACTTTGGCCAGGTGTCACATCCTGTTACACTCCTTGTCCTCTGTACACTTTGGCCAGGTGTCACAGCCTGTTGCACTCCTTGTCCTCTGTACACTTTGGCCAGGTGTCACAGCCTGTTGCACTCCTTGTCCTCTGTACACTTTGGCCAGGTGTCACAGCCTGTTACACTCCTTGTCCTCTGTACACTTTGGCCAGGTGTCACATCCTGTTACACTCCTTGTCCTCTGTACACTTTGGCCAGGTGTCAGCCTGTTGCCCTCCTTGTCCTCTGTACACTTTGGCCAGGTGTCACAGCCTGTTGTACTCCTTGTCCTCTGTACACTTTGGCTTGGGGTGAGCTGAGTACACATCATCTGTGTCCATGCAATCACTGGCTGCACCCTAAAACAAACTCGTTTTCAAAAGTCCAGTGTAAATTCAGCAGTCTTCTGTCACAGCTCATTGAGAACGGTTTCAAGAAAAATAAAATTTTGAAGACAAAGGGGTGTTACTGTTGTTTATTTTCTCTAGATCATTTTCAAAACTATGTTTAACATCAATGGGCACCTAGCATCCTTAAGTTTCATACTGAACATTTCTACATGTTCAACAAAACTTCTCAGAATGCTGTACATAGCTTCGTCGTCAGTGGCAGATTTTGTGTGTGTATATCTATATCTATATATCTATCTATCACTCTGAGGAAAATTAAAATCAGCTCAGAGTATTGGGGGAGGGGGTGGGGTGTGCTTTCTGTTGTGATGTGTTCTTTGTCATTTGTACTCACATTTCTACAGCTGCAGAATGCCAGATGAAAAAGTGGGTCAGCAGGCCACTTGTTTTAAGAGCACAGAGCACTTTTCGTAAATCATCTGCACCCCACCCCACCCCATGCACATAGCAGGTGGGTTGTCCTTTTTTCTCTTTTCTTTCATTTTCTTTTTCTTCTTGACTTGCCTTCATCAGAAACTATTTTGCAGGTGTCTCACCAGTGGGGTCTGCGTCTGTCTTTTGGGTCTATTATGCTGCCGCATCTGTCTGTTGGTAGTCTAGCTTCCGATTTCAACTGTCCCAGTCCGTTAACTGCAACTGTCCCAGTCCGCTAACTGCAACTGTCCCAGTCTGCTAACTGCAACTGTCCCAGTCCGCTAACTGCAACTGTCCCAGTCTGCTAACTGCAACTGCCCCAGTCCGCTAACTGCAGCTGTCCAGTCCGTTAACTGCAACTGTCCCAGTCCGCTAACTGCAGCTGTCCAGTCCGTTAACTGTAACTGTCCCAGTCTGCTAACTGCAACTGTTCCTGTCCGCTAACTGCAACTGTCCCTGTCCGCTAACTGCAACTGTTCCTGTCTGCTAACTGCAACTGTCCCTGTCCGCTAACTGCAACTGTGCCTGTCCGCTAACTGCAACTGTTCCTGTCCACTAACTGCAACTGTTCCTGTCCGCTAACTGCAACTGTCCCAGTCTGCTAACTGCAACTGTTCCTGTCTGCTAACCGCAACTGTTCCTGTCCACTAACTGCTACTGTTCCTGTCTGCTAACTGCAACTGTCCCAGTCTGCTAGCTGCAACTATTCCTGTCCGCTGTGTCTGTATGTGTTGGTAGTTTGTCAGGACACGGTTCTAATTTCAACAGTCCTTGTCCACTTTGCTTTGCTGGCTGGACCTCTGGGAGGAAATGACACACTCAAGTTCTGAGAGCTGCTGGCCCCATTAAAAGTAGTTCTGAGCAGGTTTGCCTAGCCCAGAACCAGCATGTTTGATAGTATCTTTTAATCATTTCATAGCAGGCACATTAATTTAAAATGTTCTACATGCACTGAATTCTATGAAAATGAAGCTGATGTATTTTTGACCCATATATTCTTATGTACTCGGCTGTTTGAACAGAAATAATTTGTGTTTAAAAATAAATAAAGCAAGGCTTTAAAAGAAAAAATGGAACTTCTTGCTGATTTTTGTTTTGTTTTTTGGATTCCTTAGTAACCCCCCCCCCTCCCCCCCCATCTCTGCCCCCCCACCCCCTTTACTTTCTCTCCTCTCTCCATTTCTTGGTGCATATCTATCCAATCAAATGTGGCTTTATTGTTCACAATCAGTCATGAACACACACACACACACACACACACACACACACACACACACACACACACACACACACCCTAACTACATTTTTTTAAATCCAGTAAGTCTATTATTATCAATTTAAATGCTTTTGACATTGCTCTGATGTTCCCCCCCCCCCCTCCCCTCCCCCTGACAAAAAAAGAAGAAAAAAAGAACCTGGGTAGTTAGCTGAACTGCCTGTGAGGGCTAGGGAGGATTAAAGCATATTGATTTGACACATTCACACACATGTGTACACACACACACACTCACATGCACACATACGCACGCACGCACACACACACACACACATGTGCATAGTTCAGTGATCAGTCTTCCTTTTCAGTTTTGTGGCAATTTTTCTACTGACTAACAGCGGGAGGAACAGCATTAGCATTGCTCCTTGCACTCTGAATAGTGCATGTGGTCGATTTAAATCAAATTGATTGAAGGTTATTTAGCTGAAGACACACAAACTGAATGTTGCATGAACACGTGCATGCATTTTTTAAACCTCTGATTGTACCCCAATACCCTGCCAAGGAGACAAATGTTCGTACATGTACAACACAGACATTACAACACCGACACTCAATACCATGTGGACAACACAGTATCATTTCTTGCCTGCATCTATTGAGAAGCTTTTCCTGAAACTACATGTAGGGGAGTGGGGTGGGGAGTGAGGGAAGCAGGTTGGAAGCATGAATGAAGAGTCACAAGTCAGAGGTTGCTGTAACATAACTTTTAATTACACCAACCAGGAAACTGTAGGCTCTCCCCTGAGATGAACACAGGCTGCAGCAAACAAACAACCTGCCTCTGCAGGGACCCTGGGGGAAAAGGGACACCACTGGCCCAGCGCACAAGTTTTAACGCTTTAGATAATTGGGGCCATAAAACTCCCACCCAATCAAAAAAGAGAAAGGACGACAGGAAAGAAAAGGGTCATGGCCCTGGACACACACACAATGCACTCGGTTACATACAAATTGAATCATTCATGCAAAGCATCAGGTAATACAACAATGATCAAACCAGGTTTTCACATTGGTTTTCAATGGCAAACACGTCTTCTGCTGCTGCTTCTTCACAGTTCTTCACAGTTGTCACGTGCAGACGCTGAGAGAACTGTCCCACAAGGCAGCCCTTCCGGCTGGGCAGGATGAAAGCAGTGTAGACACGGTTCAGATGAAACTTGTGAAAACACTGGCTTACTTGGATAGATAATTCTTATAATGTAGTGCCATTCAAAGACTGAGAGACTAGAGCGGCTGTGGCAACCTGGATGAATCATCCACAGTCTGCTGAAGAATTTAAAGACATCCTCTCGACTCCTGACCAAAACTAAACAAAGAACAGACATAAGCTGTTTATTGACATTTGGGGGGGGGGGGGGGGGGGGGGGGGGGGGGGGGGGGCAGTGTTGGGTTGGCAGAACAGATTTACAGTTCAAAGGTCATAGGGTCAAGGAGGGGAAATTACTCTCGCTTCTCAAAGGTCAGGGTCAACTACACTTCCTAAGCAGCAGGATAACACCGAAAAACTGCCGTTTGAAAACATTTTGCAAGCAAATCTAAAGAGCTATTTTGTTTCCGGGTAAGCAGTGCTGACTGTAGTACTTGTTTCAGGTTAAGCGTCGTTTGTATTTCAAAATACAGGAAGTTGTTTGCCTTACACTAGAATAAGAAGTACATTAGCGAGAAAATCTATAGATAAAAATGTGTATAGTGTAATCCTCATCCTAAATCTACGAAAATCGATCGATGCCCATGCAGCAAACATACCCTCATAATCGGAGCGCAACTGTTTTTGCCTCCGGTTTCACCGTAATCTGATTTCAAACGGAGAACACGTTCTCATTGTCTTGGATTTCACAACAGGCTAATGCTGTCAGAACCAGTTCCTCCTGCGTATATAATATATATTGCACATGATGGTACCCACATGATTTATAAGCAAGCACTGAAGCAGTGCTCAGAAGAGTAGGTTTACTAGTCAGAAACTAGCGAAAGGATTACATTCTTCTAAAATTTGGCCCAGGCCGTTGATTGGGAGATTTCAGCCACTCAACACATGACGAATACAGTTTTTTGAGTGAGTCTACTCTAACCCGGCCCCTTTAAACAAAAATGACCATATTTAATCTGAAAGAAGTACTGTAATTAGCATTACGTAGGGGTCCTAATACAATTGAAAAAGAGATTTTCCTGCAAAATTATTGAAAAGAGAATTTGGTATCATTGTGCTGCTTTTTGGGTAACACCAGTTATTCCCTGTGCTGCTGAATATGAGTGTGAGGTCATCATGACAGTACATAATGTCAGGCTGTGATACTTGATAGAACACAAGTGTGAGGCCATCGTGATAGTTCCTGCCAAGCTGTGATAAAACACAAACTTGTGTGAGGCCACGATGAAAGTACGTGTCAAGCTGGCAGGGACAGGGAAGACTGTGGAGGTTGGAGAAAATGATCAGTGTACACTGTCACAACTGCGAGATAGAACTGTCAATGCCTTTTCATCTCAGCTTGTGGGCAGGTAAGTGTGTGAATTGTGATGACCATCTGTTGGCTCAGACTTCAAAAAGTTTATTTAAAAACATTGTTTATTTCACTCTGATTTCTGAGTCTTTTACTTAGTTTTTTACTCTTTAGGATCAAAATGTACACACATGCATGCTCAAACACACTGTTGTAATCTGAAGATAAATAACAATCTGAAGAAGAATGATAATAGTGAAATACTTATCAAGTGCAAACCTCTTTAACATGAAAATAGAGCTTGGTGCGCTGTACGAAATTGAGTTATTTCAATATTATAAACTACATCCACTTTAAGTTTAACTTTATTTTTTATTTTTTAGACAAATCCAGCAGAAAATGACAATAACAATGACATTTAGGACTCAAGAAGTGAAGAAGCTAAAGGGGTAAAACCTACACACATGTATGTGCACACATAAATTTATTACACACACAGTGTGTGTGACACACACACACACAGAGCACAGCACAGCACAGCACAACACAGCACATGATCAGTCAACTGAAATAATTTAAGAGAAAGCTGTGGTGGGGAGTGAGTGGGTATGGGTAGAGAATTTATCAGAGAGTAGGACTAGGAGTAGTGGGTTTTAAACAGATGGGTCTTCAGAACATTTTAAATGCAGTGGTTGAGTAAAAGTAAAAGTAAAAGTGCCTAATGTCACCAAGCAGGGAATACCTGACAGAAGGAGAAAGCTCAAACAAAGAATAATGTACATTTCAGATCATTCACTTTGAGCCTCAACAAGAGTGACGCATTGTCTGGGGAGGATCAAACCCTATCAGAGTTGGGCATTGTGGCTGGAGACCTCATCTTTGTCCTGTGCCCAGACCAAGGTCATGCCTGCAACCTCAGCAACAATGCCAGTGGTGTGAGCGGTGTTGTGTCATCTGCCTCTTCTTCGTCCAGCAGCTGCGCTAGTGATGGTGCCCACGCAGCTGATGCCGCACAGCTTCTCAGCGGCAGTGACACTGCGGCATGTCATGACATGGATACTGATGGCAGTGAACACCAGATTCTGGAGTCATTGTCAGAAACAAGAACAGGCCAGAGCGTTTCTGCCAACAATACTGTACCCGAGACCACGTCAGAGGGTTTTGAAGCTCAAGGACATAACATGAAACTTCTGGAAGGTAATTTATAAAAGTAAAACAGAAAGAAGAAGCTGAAAGAAAGAAAAAGACCTACTTATAATTTATAGAGTAGTACGACTATAAATAATTTTGTAGACTTGGTTTCAAGAGCAGTGATTTACTTCATAATAATTTATATTTTATATATTATGATACTTGTGTAATTATTAACTGTATCAATTTATGGACACTTTTTGTTTAATTTATAATACAGAGTAATTATGTTATTGCTAATGTTATGTAGCTCTATTTATAAATGTATGTATAATAATATAAATTAATCCTGCTAATGATTTCATTTACTGATTTAGTCATCAAGACTCTCATTCAGTGATTCATTAATGTTTTAACTAAATGGGAGAGTCTGTGAAAAACTTTCAGAGTCCCAGGGGAACTTTAACTTTAAGGTCCAGTCTAACATATCATGAAATAGCAGTTCTACAGAAGTATAATTTTAGATTATTAATACTGTGTGTAACTATAAGCTATTATACCAAAAGTAAATAAGTAAACATGGTGCTTAACGGCCACAGAAACCATAAGGCTTATTTGGGATGAGGAGAAGGGGGTATGGACTCATGGAGGTGGGGGGAGAGGGAGATTATATACCTATCGCTACACTGTCACCACCAGAGTGACATCTGCATTAAGGTGGGCAACGATGAGAGCCATCTTGATGTTTCATAATTGTGAATGTGAGGGACAACGTCACAAGACAGTATCCATGGACTACAACTTTTGAAGAGAAAAGAGAGCTGAAGCAGATTCAAACCAAGGTCCCTCTGCTTACCAGCCTAACGCCTTACCGCTAGGCCAAACTGGCTCGCAAAGTCACATACCAAAAGTCAGTAAATAAACATGGTGCTTAACGTCCACAGGAACCGTACAGCTTATTAGCGACGAGGAGAAGGGGGGGAGGGGGTATGGAGGTGGGGGAAGAAGGAAACTATTGATTTTGGTGTGAAGAAGTTCACCTTAGGTGAGTTAAAGTATACAGAACTTACAGAAAGCTTGGCTCCCTGCTCCACTCTACAACTACTCTGTAATTAGAAAGTGTGGTGGCAGCGGCACATTTGAAGATGAATGTACATGATGATATTTCAGTTTCTTATTTGCTATAACAATCAAATGATGCTAACTGACTGAGGCTGTGGTAGAATTAATAATAATAAATAAAATAAATTGTAATAAATATTACTAAAAAAATCACAGCCAAAGAATAATGCTATTAAGATCGGCACCTTACATTTTTAGAACTCTGGAAGGCAGACAGGTATGGTCATTCTAATTATGTCGAACGTTATTATTTCCACCTACACCTAACTTGACGACTTTAACCTGTGTAAATTTGAATTGTCTACCATATATGATGATTTGTTTGAAGACGTAATTTGTAAACAAAACGAACTGCATTAAGTGCAAGCAAAAATTGTAAAGAGTACGATCAGAATATATACTGTTTATAACCAATCTGCTGTCGCACATTAACAATTTTAACACGCACCCATGTTGTAAGAAACTTGGTGAAAACAAATTTACGAAAGCATCTGAACAACTTTAGATCGACAGCAACAAAAACTCACTCTGTATGCTAACATTCCGATACTTTTAAAAGATTTGGCATATATACCAATATAAATATCATCATATAACTGGAAGATTTGACTAAATCTCCGATGAACGTTTAAATAAAGTTGAACGTTACGGTCTTCAAAGATATTACCACACACCTTTCACATATCAGAATGTCTCTTCCATGCGGCATGTGCTAAAAGCAAATGACCCGGATGTGTAGCATGGCTAACCGGAAGTAGTGCAAAAGCGCAAAAACAAAAACAATTTCATTTTGCTTGTTTAATCTAACACTTTGTTGAATGTTATTTATTGCAACAATTTTATGAAAAATGGCAAAATATATTTTAAAAACTACCCAGACATTTGGCAGTAAAATAAAACATTGGTGCCTGATGCAGTGACGTACCACAGTGACTGGAGTAAAGTTTCGACGAAAGAGAAAGTCCGTTCTTCACTAGATTGTCTGCGGATGCTGGTCATGAAACATTTCAACACACATAACGTTCGACTGAGGGATATTTCGGAGCCTCTAACTCCAAAAACAAAACTTAATGATAATCAATTTTATATGCACTGTGTAAAGCGATATCTCCTCTGTGCAAATCGGTGACTGCGGTAATGTTTTGATTCGTCATGTACGTGAATGAAAGCATCGAAAGCACTCACTGTGAGCATGTCGTTTTCAGGGGTCGAATTTCGTGGCGCTTTTCACTTTCAAAAAAATAATATTTCTCCAGCTGCTCCAGATTTGGAGCTCATATTGTTTCTACTGTGATACTGACCAATTATGAACGCACACACAAAGCAACAACAAGACAAAGTGTTTGAAACAGATTTTATTGACAGTCAAAAATCCGACCCCCCATTTGCGCATCTTTTCGCACTAAGTCATATATATATATATATATATATATATATATATATATATATATACATATTTATATAACATTCTGTCAAAGTATACAATTGGTACAGTAATCTGCAAGTTAGAACTTAGTCTTTAGACTAATATGGCAATGTATTTTGACCAAGAGATGCTAAATTCAACATGGCTGACTGTAAACTTAATTCCAAACACTGACTACTTTTGTAGTGACCTTTTTACAAATGAAGAGATGTTACCATTGACAATGATTAAATGCAGCTGTTCAAGAGAACAGCCACAGGTTTGTATCCATATCACACTCACAGTACATGATTCTCCAAACTTTGACGTGGTTTACTAGGTGCTGGAATACCGAACAGTGCAAATCTTTCTTCACCCTCTAGTTGCTGTGTCCCAAATACATAACTATCTACATATGTAACATAGGCCCTATGCAGATATTTTCACCATTGCTGACCAGGGTTCAGCCGCTGTCAGAGGGTGGGCTGCAGATGCATCTTGTCAGCATGGATTCAGCGACAGTCTTGAAAGGCTTGTTTGGGCGACAGGTTAATTGTATTTTTCACTGGGTGCAGATCACGTCCAAGGAGAGTACATGTCTGCAGCCTCCCTGGAGGACCCAGAGGTCAATCGCTGCCTGCAGGAGCCCTTGTTGTGTCGTGAGTCGTCATCCAGTGCTGTTCCAGTACTGCTGCGAGACTTGTACCAAAGTGCCCGATGTGTGACAATGGCTGATGCATTGTGGGTTGTGGTGCACGCTCTCATGATGGAGGTTGGCTTTAGGCCATTGCAGGTTTGTGCGTCTGTGTGTGCGTGTGTGTGTGTGTGTGTGTGTGTGTGTGTGTGTGTGTGTGTGTGTGTGTGTGTGACTCTGTGTGTGTGTGTGTGTGTATGTTTGTGTGTGTGTGTGTGTGTGTGTGTATGTTTGTGTGTGTGTATGTATATGTGTGTGTGACTGTCTGTGTTTGTGTGTGTGTGTGTGTGAGAGAGGAAAGGAAATAAGTTGTTGTGAAGGATGATTTAGTGGTTCTGAATGTCATGGCAGTTATACATCTGAGCCAATTACATTTTGGACATTATGACTTTAAAGTGGTGACACTTAACAGTGCTGAAAAATATACTTGCTGTTTGAACAGAGCTTGCTGTTTTAATAAAGCCAGAAGCACAAGCCATTTTCTTATAAAGGTTATTTAAAATGTGCTATTCAGTTGTTTTTTTCTAAAACAAGTTCTCAATTTGAACATTAGCAGTTAGTAGTGGGTGTCCATGGCCAAGATGTAACAGAAGTAGCTGGTATTTGTGGTTAGAATGTAACAGAAGTAGTGGGTATCTGTAGCCAGGATGTAACAGAAGTAGTGGGTATCTGTAGCCAGGATGTAACAGAAGTAGTGGGTATCTGTAGCCAGGATGTAACAGAAGTAGTGGGTATCTGTAGCCAGGATGTAACAGAAGTAGCTGGTATTTGTGGTTAGAATGTAACAGAAGTAGTGGGTATCTGTAGCCAGGATGTAACAGAAGTAGTGGGTATCTGTAGCCAGGATGTAACAGAAGTAGTGGGTATCTGTAGCCAGGATGTAACAGAAGTAGTGGGTATCTGTAGCCAGGATGTAACAGAATTAGCGGGTATCCATGGTTAGAATGTAACAGAACAATACAATACAATATAACTTTACTGCCAAGTGTCAATACACTGATTGCATGAGGAATGTTTTGTGGTGCCAGGTACACTCATCACACATTCACTCCAACCATAAAACATTTAATTACAGCAACAGCAAATAAACATCCTGGTAAAAAGTCATTCATAGATAATAACATGAGAAATCCCACTGGCATCAAACTGTGCATATCACATAAAATTGCCACTTCCCGAGGACCCCCTTTTAAAAGTTACTGTCCTTATAAAAGCAATTATAAGAATTATCTAAAACAATTAATTAACCCCGCCGGCTTACTCTGCTGGCCACTATCAGGTAGACAGGTGAAGTAGCAGGTGTCTGTGGTTAGAATGTAACAGAAGTAGCAGGTGTCTGTGGTTAGAATGTAACAGAAGTAGCAGGTGTCTGTGGTTAGAATGTAACAGAAGTAGCAGGTGTCTGTGGTTAGAATGTAACAGAAGTAGCAGGTGTCTGTGGTTAAATCAGTCAGGTGTCTGTGGTTAGAATGTAACAGAAGTAGCGGGTGTCTGTGGTTAGGATGTAACAGAAGTAGCGGGTGTCTGTGGTTAGGATGTAACAGAAGTAGCGGGTGTCTGTGGTTAGGATGTAACAGAAGTAGCGGGTGTCTGTGGTTAGAATGTAACAGAAGTAGCGGGTGTCTGTGGTTAGGATGTAACAGAAGTAGCGGGTGTCTGTGGTTAGGATGTAACAGAAGTAGCGGGTGTCTGTGGTTAGGATGTAACAGAAGTAGCGGGTATCTGTGGTTAGGATGTAACAGAAGTAGCGGGTATCTGTGGTTAGGATGTAGCAGAAGTAGCGGGTATCTGTGGTTAGGATGTAACAGAAGTAGCGAGTATTTGTGGTTAGGATGTAACAGAAGTAGCGGGTATCTGTGGCCAGGATGTAACAGAAGTAGCGGGTATCTGTGGCCAGGATGTAACAGAAGTAGCGGGTATCTGTGGCCAGGATGTAACAGAAGTAGCGGGTATCTGTGGCCAGGATGTAGCAAAGTAGCGGGTATCTGTGGCCAGGATGTAGCAAAAAGCGGGTATCTGTGGCCAGGATGTAGCAAAGCAGTGGGTATCTGTGGCCAGGATGTAGCAAAGCAGCGGGTATCTGTGGCCAGGATGTAGCAAAGCAGTGGGTATCTGTGGCCAGGATGTAGCAAAGCAGCGGGTATCTGTGGCCAGGATGTAACAAAGCAGCGGGTATCTGTGGCCAGGATGTAACAAAGCAGCGGGTATCTGTGGCCAGGATGTAGCAAAGCAGCGGGTATCTGTGGCCAGGATGTAACAAAGCAGCGGGTATCTGTGGCCAGGATGCAGACCTGGCTCTGGAGGAGGACTGGAACCAGCGTGGGTTCTACAAGCAGGAATACCGGCACCTGTGTGTGAGCGTGCCGCACAGCTGCAGCGTTGTGGGCGTGCCCATGGGCCCCAGCCTTGTCCTTCACGGTAAGACCACATGCTGCAGGGTCTACTGCAGGGTATACCTCCTGCACACTGTGTAGACCTCGTGTTGTGTTTATACTTCTGTGTAGCATAATAATGGTAATATCATTTTTTAATTGGTGATACAGAAACTAGACTGAGAGGTTTATAACTGTATTAAATATTTTACAAAGTGCAGATGGTGGGAAAGTGTCAAGCCTTCTGACAAAGTGGGTTATTTAATAATACTAATATTGTAATAGATGTGTATATTATACATTTTTAATGCCCTGAATCCCACTAATATGCATGCTTGCAAGAGGTTCAAACCTGTGGATGCTGAACTGACAAGAACAGCATCAACACACAAGAGTTAATCAGCGCTGAAAGATGTAACACAAGTACAACAACAAAGACCTGAGTCTTCAGTAACTCTCACCTGGCATACGTGTCAATACAAAGTACATGAACTCCACCGGAGGTACATCCTCACTCTTACTTAGGGGATGTACCTCTGGTGGAGTTGATATACCTTGTATTTACACGCACGCCAGGTGAGAGTTGCTGAAGGCAATTCAGGTCTTTGTTGTTGTGCTTGTGTGACATCTTCCGAGCGCTGATTAAGTCCCTTGCGTGATGATTCTGCACCAGTGCTCCGGGCCTTGTTCTGTTTCAGATTTGTGACAAGAACAGCAATAGAAACAGACGTAGTGAAGGGGTAGAGCCCAGATATATATCTTTAAAACATTACAAAAACAAAACCCAGATATCAGTAAAACATTACAAAATTAAAACCCAGATATCAGTAAAACATTACAAAATTAAAATCCATATATCAGTAAAACATTACAAAAAGAAAACTGAGATGTCAGGATCACATTACAGAAGTAAAAGCCAGATGTGGGTAAAACGTTACACAAACTAATTATAGTCAGTTGTCTTGTCTTGTACCAGGTGTGTGTGGCAGTGACCTTCAAACTAATTATAGTCAGTTGTCTTGTTTTGTACCAGGTGTGTGTGGCGGTGACCCTCAAAATAATTATAGTCAGTTGTCTTGTCTTGTACCAGGTGTGTGTGGCGGTGACCCTCAAAATAATTATATTCCGTTGTCTTGTCTTGTACCAGGTGTGTGTGGCGGTGACCCTCAGAATAATTCTATTCTGTTGTCTTGTACCAGGTGTGTGTGGCAGTGACCCACAAAGTAATTATAGTCAGTGTCATGTCTTGTACCAGGTGTTTGTGGTGGTGACCCTCAGACTAATTCTATTCCGTTGTCTTGTCTTGTACCAGGTGTGTGTGGCGGTGACCCTTAAACTAACTATATTCCATTGTCTTGTCTTGTACCAGGTGTGTGTGGCGGTGACCCTCAAACTAATTATATTCCGTTGTCTTATCTTGTACCAGGTGTGTGTGGTGGTGACCCTCAAACTAACTATATTTCATTGTCTTGTCTTGTACTAGGTGCGTGTGGTGGTGACCCTCAAACTAACTATATTCCATTGTCTTATCTTGTACCAGGTGTGTGTGGTGGTGACCCTCAAACTAATTATATTCCGTTGTCTTGTCTTGTACCAGGTGTGTGTGGTGGTGACCCTCAAACTAACTATATTCCATTGTCTTGTCTTGTACCAGGTGTGTGTGGGGTGACCCTCAAACTAATTATATTCCGTTGTCTTATCTTGTACCAGGTGTGTGTGGTGGTGACCCTCAAACTAACTATATTTCATTGTCTTGTCTTGTACTAGGTGCGTGTGGTGGTGACCCTCAAACTAACTATATCATTGTCTTGTCTTGTACCAGGTGTGTGTGGTGGTGACCCTCAAACTAACTATATTCCATTGTCTTGTTTTGTACCAGGTGTGTGTGGTGGTGACCTTCAAACTAATTATATTCCGTTGTCTTGTACCAGGTGTGTGTGGTGGTGACCCTCCCATGAAGACAGACAGTCATCAGTTGAAGGTGGCAGATTATGTCCGTGAACAGAATATCCGTGGTGGTGAGCTCGTCATTCTTCTTTCAGATATATTGGATCATTTTGACCCTCCTTGGGGGTTTTGGATGACTGGTTTGTGCAACTGTAAAAGTGTATGATTGGAATACTTGTATATGGGTTCTTCTTCAGTGCTTGTCCTAATTGGTAGTCACTCACGTTGCAACAGTTTTGTTGCAAATCAGTTCCTTTTTTTCACATCAAATGGAGAAAATTCCCTTTGTTATACACCCAAGAAGCAATGAGAGCAATATGGTGGGAAAAAAATGTTTTGTTTATTTTTTATTAGCAAAATATACTTCCATGTCATGCAAAAATGGCGGCCAAAAACGGGAATGGCGATACCCTACTGCTTGTGTTGGAAGCTACTTCATACCACATGAACATATTCAGACATATCTAATTTGTTTGCAAAGTTGCAACATGCAAAAGCACCAGAAAGCTAATTTCAGGACTGCTGAGTATGTCTGTGTACAACAATGATGGTTGAAAGTGAGCATAATGCACGTTTCATGACCCGTTACGTCATGAAACACGCGTTCACTTCCAACTTGCACAAGATCAACAATGTGAACCGGGTAAAACACCGTTGCTATAAATAACAAAGCACTATCGATGCCGAGATCTGAACACCAAAGTTGCCGTATTATTTCCTAAAATGCATTAAAAGTGCAATGAAAATTTTGCATCACAGGTGAAACGTCCGTTATGACAACAACAACAATTCACAAAACAAATCCAACAAAGGGAAAAAAATCTTCTAACCGCGATTTTCAAACGTACCATGGGCATCGACACACACATTGATGACGTTGTGTCACGTGATAAGCATGGAATTTGTGATTGGGCGCTTTTACCACTGCGCGTCACGCTGTGACGCAGGAGAAACATGCGTTGACTGGCTGTCATCATGGTCTGCTAGCACACGATTTCACCCAATTTGGAGGCTACCAATGACGCAGGTAGGTGAAATTCCAAGCAGTTATAGTTACTTGATCATTTCAGACTAGTATTTTATACAGAGCATTCTTTATTTATAAATACAGCGTTCAATGTGTTCGATGCACTCTCTTACAGGCTCGTCTCCGTTTCATCACATGAAACGTACATTTCTTGCCGAATCATTATTTCATGGTTAGGAACCACAATTGCCAAAAAGTAGGCATACGTTGGATCAAAAACAAACATGTTTAGTAATGGTTGCAGTCATTTCAAATTATTTCTCAGTCCATGAACAAGGAGAGAAGAATTGTTCAAAACATAACGTTCGTTTCTGGTGACATGGAACCGGCCGGAAGTTGATTCTGTCACACAAAATGTGCGTTGTATCATCGTGCTGCAGAACGTGTGTTAAACAAATTTTCCCTACTTTGTTTTGATTTCTGTGTGAAACTGAGATTGTGCTATAGTATTAATGATGACGTAACTTTGAGATTCTTTTGATTTAAATTTGCCATCTTCTATCGGACTAGAAACGATAGAACTTAACGCGACATGGTGTGCTTGCAGCGTTTTTGTTTGGAATTTTTATTGTTGTTTCTTCTGTCCTGTTTTAGTAGTGACATGTTGTGCGTGCAGAGGTTTTTTGTTTTTGTTCTGTTCATTTTTAGTAAACTTTGCTAATTTAAGCTGGAAAGAATTCAACATAATATTAATAATATCAATATACTGAGTAGAACTGTACTTGTTTTTTTCTTTTTTTCTTATTCATGGTTTTTGTTTGGTTCCTGGGGTGGGGGGTTGTGGGGGGCACATTAGCATTCATGAAAAAGACAGGGGTCTGAGGCAGCATAGTATATATATAAATATGTACTAGTTTACTACATCTTGTTTTTCCATTTCCTCCAACTTTGATTGCTGTCTCTGAATGTGATGTGTTGTGGACTGCAACTTGTGCTGTGATTTCACCTGTTGGCTCCGTTAAATCTAGGTTCTAGACTACAAGGCTTCATCTGGAGAAGTGCAGATAAAATTCCTGCGTGAAAATCAGAGCAGCTTCTCGTTCCCTGCAACTGATGACATCCCTTGGGTGCCTGCTGATCAGCTTACAAAACTAAGCCACTACAGACCGGTGTCAGATGCAGCTGGGTTTTTTACAGAATAAAAGTTGCTTGAAGTTGTCATTGTTTTGCATGAGAACAGATGATTGATTAAATGTTCATGTAAAGTTTCAGTCAATTCAGGTAAACATTACTAGTACTGCTCATCACTTCTTCTTTTTTCATTTTTTTTCTCTCACATAAACAAAACTTGTCAAACTCAAAATAAAACATGTCAAACTCGAAACAAATGCTTCCATACATGTAATGTGTACAAATACTTGGAAAAAATACATTTTCTACATGCTTATAACAGTTTCCAACCTGAGTGATTATTGAATGTCACGTGAAACATACGTTACATGTCACGCGAAACATGCGTTACAATTCAAAGAACATCTAAAGTTGAGGAAGTGTTCCAATATTACTTTGGAATATGTCCACAGCATCAAAAACAAGAATAAATACTTGTTCATGATCCATGGTGTTTGTTTGATCTTGAAGGAAAAACTTTTCTTTCCATTCACGCATGTTTCAGTGTCACAATTTTGCGGGTAGGCTGTTCTACTCTCAAGTGGATGAACCCTCTTAAAAATTGCACTTAGTTACTCCTAATGATTGTTATTCAAAACCTTTCTATGAAATAATAAGGTTCTTGTTCTAAATATTACACAATGATACTTTTATGTCACACCGAAACATGCGTTACGCTCTCCACTTGGACATGTTCGAAGCCACCCTGACTTGCGGTCAGGGTCCTAACTGCTTTTCTTTTAATTGTGCCTTAAAATTGGATGTATGTGGAACACAACAAGCCTAATTGGGATAAGCTGCAAGCTATTTCAGTTTTGACCTCTGATTCCCCCTGTCTAGGACCAGCACTGAAGAAGAACCCATATATTTATATCATATATGCTTTCTTCTTACTTTTATATATGCACTCAGTTCTCTTTGTTGCTCCAATTTCAATTTGTTTCACAAGAGGCGAAGAGGGAGTGTTGCTACACTGGATGGGGCTTTTTGTCAGTCTGCATCAACACCAGACACCTGTCCAACCCTACATTTATCAGTCTGCATCAACACCAGACACCTGTCCAACCCTACATTTATCAGTCTGCATCAACACCAGACACCTGTCCAACCCAACATTTATCAGTCTGCATCAACACCAGACACCTGTCCAACCCAACATTTATCAGTCTGCATCAACACCAGACACCTGTCCAACCCTACATTTATCAGTCTGCATCAACACCAGACACCTGTCCAACCCTACAGTTACCATTACATCAACATCAGACACTTGTCTGACCCTACATTTATCAGCCTGTGTCTGGAGAGAAAATTAAGAGGTGTAGAAAGGTGTCATTGTGGCAGTAAAGAATGCAGGCTGGTTGGCTGTGGAGAGAGAGTGAACAGGTAGACAGGTGAAGAGGTGGCTGGTTGTGGAGAGAGAGTGAACAGGTAGACAGGTGAAGAGGTGGCTGGCTGTGGAGAGAGTGAACAGGTAGACAGGTGAAGAGGTGGCTGGCTGGTTTCCTGTGGGTGGAGAGAGAATGGACAGGTAGAAAGGATGCATGTGTGTGCGTGTGCGTGCATGCTTACATGCATGTGTATGTGTGAAAGTGGGTGTGTACAACCATAGTTGATGCCCATGTTGCAGATGTGTGCGGTGTCTTCAGAAACCTGGAGCGATTGTCACGCACAGTAAAAGACTTAGTCTGTCAGCCAATGCTGACGCAGCTGTCTGAAGGTAAGTTAGAACATGTGTGAGTGTGAGTATGTGTGTGTGTGTGTGTGTGTGTGTGTGTGTGTGTGTGTGTGTGTGTGTGTGTGTGTGTGTGCTAACATGCTTGTGATTAAGTCACTGGTACTAGAGCTGACCTCTAGAGCAGTGTGATGAAAGAGTGCTGCTGTTACTGTACTGTTTCCTCCTTCAGACTATGAAACTGAAAGGTGCCACTTCTCATAATACCTGTGTCCAACAAAGCCTCGTTAGTGCACCCCAGGACTGGATACCTTGTGTGTTGACACTGCCCAACACTAAACAACAAAGAGGCTGTTGGTATAACAGACACTAGGATATCTCATAGTGGATTTTGTATAATTTTTTTTTTTTTTTTTAAACACTGTTAAATCAGAGTATCATATATGGGTCATTCTGTTAAATCAGAGTATCATATATGGGTCATTCTCCAGAGCTGTGTACCCAAAGTGTGTCACCAAAATCCAAAATGGCTGCCAGTTTTTCCCACCTTGCTTCAACAGTTTCTGAGCAAAAGCATCAAATTGGACTAAGTGATGTAGTATGTTTAAATACGAAGAAAAATGGATGAAAAACTATCAGCTGCAAAAAAGCAGCATACCAATGCATAAACTTATGTTTATTTGACAGAGTGTGTGTGTGTGTGTGTTACTGGGCTGTGTGGGTGTTTTTTTTTTGATGGGGCTGTGTGTGTTACTGGGCTGTGTGGGTGGGTTTTTTTGACGGGGCTGTGTGCGTGTATGTTACTGGGCTGTGTGTGTGTGTTACTGGGCTGTGTGTGTGTGTTACTGGGCTGTGGGTGTGTGTTACTGGGCTGTGTGGGGTGTGTTACTGGGCTGTGTGGGTGTGTTACTGGGCTGTGTGGGTGTGTGTTTTTGATGGAGCTGTGTGTGTGTGTGTTACTGGGCTGTGTGTGTGTGTGTTACTGGGCTGTGTGGGTGTGTGTTACTGGGCTGTGTGTGTGTGTTACTGGGCTGTGTGTGTGTGTTACTGGGCTGTGTAGGTGTGTGTTACTGGGCTGTATGGGTGGGTGTTACTGGGCTGTGTGTGTGTGTTACTGGGTTGTGTGTGTGTTACTGGGCTGTGTGTGTGTGTGTGTGTGTGTGTTACTGGGCTGTGTGGGTGGGTGTTACTGGGCTGTGTGGGTGTGTGTTACTGGGCTGTGTGTGTGTGTGTCTTACTGGGCTGTGTGTGTGTGTGTTACTGGGCTGTGTTGGTGTGTGTTACTGGGCTGTGTGTGTGTGTGTGTGTTACTGGGCTGTGTGGGTTGTTGCAGTGTGCGGTTTCCCTGTCTCCCTGGGGCTGCTTTCCCTGTCCTACGAACTGAAGGTACTGTCTGAGTGCAATATGTACTACCTACTCTGGACTCTCTGTCACTGATACTGTCTGAGTGCAATATGTACTACCTACTCTGGACTCTCTGTCACTGATACTGTCTGAGTGCAATATGTACTACCTACTCTGGACTCTCTGTCACTGACACTGTCACTGATACCCGAGTGCAATATGTACTACCTACTCTGGACTCTCTGTCACTGATACTGTCTGAGTGCAATATGTACTACCTACTCTGGACTCTCTGTCACTGATACTGTCTGAGTGCAATATGTACTACCTACTCTGGACTCTCTGTCACTGACACTGTCACTGATACTGTCTGAGTGCAATATGTACTACCTACTCTGGACTCTCTGTCACTGACACTGTCACTGATACTGTCTGAGTGCAATATGTACTACCTACTCTGGACTCTCTGTCACTGACACTGTCACTGTTACTGTGCAATATGTACTACTACTCTGGACTCTCTGTCACTGATCTGTCTGAGTCAATAGCTACCTACTCTGGACTCCGTCTCTGTCACTGATACTGTCTGAGTGAATATGTCTACCTACTCTGGACTCTCTGTCACTGATCACTGGTCTACTGATATGTCTCGCAGTCTGTATCTGCTGTCTACTCTCCTTGTCTCTTCCCTGTCTTACGTTTAACTGTCACTGCTTCCCTCCTGTCCTGTCTCTGTCCCTGATTTAGTTTGTCGGTCTACTTCTCTCCCTCCCTGCCTGTCTCTGTCCCTGATTTAGTTTGTTAAATGTGGCACCACTTAGACTGGTGGTTGATAGTCTGGCATGTACAGACCTGGTGGTTGATGGTCTGGCATGTACAGAACTGGTGGTTGATGGTCTGGCATGTACAGAACTGGTGGTTGATGGTCTGGCATGTACAGAACTGGTGGTTGATGGTCTGGCATGTACAGACAACTGGTGGTTGATGGTCTGGCATGTACAGAACTGGTGGTTGATGGTCTGGCATGTACAGAACTGGTGGTTGATGGTCTGGCATGTACAGAACTGGTGGTTGATGGTCTGTGAGCTACCCGTGAGTGCCTGTTTTACCTGTTGACGGTTCAAGGCACTAGATGTTGCCGCCAGTGCAGCTTAGGCTACACACCGGCTGACAGCCTGTGGCAGGGGGCCTGTCAAGTGTTTGTAGTGTTCTCTGCATTGGCACATTTTGTCTGGACAGCTGAACGTGCTGAGTTACCTGCAGTTTAAGGTACTCACCTGTCTGCCAGAAGTCTGGTAAAACAGGTATGTCCGTCATCTATTCTTTTGCCAGCCTTACCTGTGCTGAGTTACCTGCCAGCTAGCAGCCTGGTGAAGATGGGGCAGGTGTGTCATTGACTTGTCTTTTACATGTGCACAGCTGAAGGTGCTGAGTTACCTGCCAGCTAGCAGCCTGGTGACGATGGGGCAGGTGTGTCATTGACTTGTCTTTTACATGTGCACAGCTGAAGGTGCTGAGTTACCTGCCAGCTAGCAGCCTGGTGACGATGGGGCAGGTGTGTCATTGACTTGTCTTTTACATGTGCACAGCTGAAGGTGCTGAGTTACCTGCCAGCTAGCAGCCTGGTGACGATGGGGCAGGTGTGTCATTGACTTGTCTTTTACATGTGCACAGCTGAAGGTGCTGAGTTACCTGCCAGCTAGCAGCCTGGTGACGATGGGGCAGGTGTGTCATTGACTTGTCTTTTACATGTGCACAGCTGAAGGTGCTGAGTTACCTGCCAGCTAGCAGCCTGGTGACGATGGGGCAGGTGTGTCATTGACTTGTCTTTTACATGTGCACAGCTGAAGGTGCTGAGTTACCTGCCAGCTAGCAGCCTGGTGACGATGGGGCAGGTGTGTCGAGAGTACAACATCACCTACAGAGATCCCTGTCTGTGGCGAAGACTCCACCTGCGTGAATTTGGACGTGAGTGAAGTTGTTCTTAGATGAGGTAGATCAAGTGAATATTTATGGACGTGAGTGAAGTTGCTCACAGATGGGATAGGTAAAGTGAATATTTATGGATGTGAGTGAAGTTGTTCACAGATGGGATAGGTAAAGTGAATATTTATGGATGTGAGTGAAGTTGTTCATAGATGGGGTAGGTAAAGTGAATATTTATGAATTCATGCAGCCTCCCCCCCCCCCCCCCCCCCCCCCCCCAATCCCATCCCATCTCAACTCTGTTCAGGTGTAGGTTGGTCCTACTTTAAACAAGAACTTATTCCAGTACAAAATAAAGATACAATGAAAACTTCATGGGCCCACCAACAAGTTTGTGGCTTATATACAACGAGCTCATTTACATACAGTTGAAAAAGGTTGGTCTTACAGTGACACAGGGACCTTACATATACTAACCCTGTGTGTTGTCTCACAGTGACCTTGATGTATACTGACCCTGTGTTGTCTTACAGTGACACAGGGACCTTACATATACTAACCCTGTGTGTTGTCTCACAGTGACCTTGACGTATACTGACCCTGTGTTGTCTTACAGTGACACAGGGACCTTACATATACTAACCCTGTGTGTTGTCTCACAGTGACCTTGACGTATACTGACCCTGTGTTGTCTTACAGTGACACAGGGACCTTGACATATACTAACCCTGTGTGTTGTCTCACAGTGACCTTGACGTATACTGACCCTGTGTTGTCTTACAGTGACACAGGGACCTTGACATATACTGACCCTGTGTGTGGTCTTACAGTGACACAGTGACCTCAAAATATACTGACCCTGTGTGTTTTCTTACAGTGACCTCAACATAACTGACCTTGTATGTTGTCTTACAGTGACCTCAACATATACTGACCCTGTGTGTTGTCTTACAATGACCTCGACATAACTGACCCTGCATGTTGTCTTAAGTGACACAGTGACCTTGACATATACTGACCTGTGTGTTGTCTTACAGTGACCTCAACATAACTGACCTTGTGTGTTGTCTTACAGTGACCTCAACATATACTGACCCTGTGTGTTGTCTTACAGTGACCTCAACATATACTGACCCTGTGTGTTGTCTTACAGTGACCTCAACATATGCTGACCCTTTATTATTATTATTCATAGCTTTTTCTATAGCGCTATTCTCTGCTCTCAAGCAGACTCACTGCGCACACTGGCATGTGATTCTGAATGAGGGACTGTATCCTTTTATAGCGCGTATTATTAATATCCACGGAAGTGGTGTACTGGTAGCGCTCTGAGGTTGTTGCATGGCTGATGCCATGTGAAATGCTGCCGTTTCGGCGCAAGTTCTGTGTACACCATTCAACCATGCACCAGGTTACAGTGTCACTTCATTCAAAGCCACATAGGTAGGGTGTATGCGTGTTTAGCTGTAACCTGCCACCTGCACTTTTGGCAGAATGACCGGGATCTTTTACGTGCTACTGCGGTAACACGGGGGTGGAACGGATACTGAAATAAGAGTCAGCACAAAAAGTTGACCCCTGAGAAGAAAATTCTCCCGCCACTCCTGCAGGGATTCGAACCCGTGACCTTTCAATCACGAGTCCGACGCTCTATCCACTGAGCTATCCCGCTCCCCTGTGTGTTGTCTTACAGTGACACAGTGACCTTGACATATACTGACCTGTGTGTTGTCTTACAGTGACACAGTGACCTTGACATATACTGACCTGTGTGTTGTCTTACAGTGACACAGTGACCTTGACAAACACTGAGCATGGGTTTTGTTTGACAGAAACTCATAGAGCTTTAACAGACACTGACTCTGGGTTTTGTCTTATGATTACCCATTGAGTCTTTGACAAATACTGACTCTGGGTTTTGTCTTATGATTACCCATTGAGTCTTTGACAAAATGATACTGACCTGACTTTATCCCAGTGATGACTCATACTGACTCTGGGTTTTGTCTCAGGATGACTCACAGTCACCAGTAGGCATGGGTGTCTGACATTCTTTCCTCAAGTTTGGTTGAAAAATTGTGCTTTTTGTTGTTGTTGTTGCAGGAAATGGGGATAACAGTTTAAACAAGGACTGGTACAGGGTAAGTGGTGATATACAGTGGTTAGTATGTGGTAAGTGATGGTAAACCTGGACTGGTGCAGGGTACATGATGGTAAACATGGACTGGTGCAGGGTACATGATGGTAAACATGGACTGGTGCAGGGTACATGATGGTAAACATGGACTGGTGCAGGGTCAGTGATGGTAAACATGGACTGGTGCAGGGTCAGTGATGGTAAACATGGACTGGTGCAGGGTACATGATGGTAAACATGGACTGGTGCAGGGTCAGTGATGGTAAACATGGACTGGTGCAGGGTCAGTGATGGTAAACATGGACTGGTGCAGGGTACATGATGGTAAACATGGACTGGTGCAGGGTCAGTGATGGTAAACATGGACTGGTGCAGGGTCAGTGATGGTAAACAAGGACTAATACAGGGTAAGTGTTGGTAAACTAGGACTGGTACAATGTAAGTGGTGGTACAGTTCTCCTCTAAACTTTGACACAGCTGGTAAAATGGTCACATCCTTAACTTCCACACAATGATCCTTTCATGTTCTGTACTTTTTTGTTCACGTCAAACCATTACATGAAAGGTCCACGCAATGGTCCTTTCATGCCCTCTACTGTTCATGCTGAACCGTTACATGAAAGGTCCACAGTGGTCCTTTCATGCCCTCTACTGTTCATGCTGAACCGTTACATGAAAGGTCCACAGTGGTCCTTTCATGCCCTCTACTGTTCATGCTGAACCGTTACATGAAAGGTCCACAGTGGTCCTTTCATGCCCTCTACTGTTCATGCTGAACCGTTACATGAAAGGTCCACAGTGGTCCTTTCATGCCCTCTACTGTTCATGCTGAACCGTTACATGAAAGGTCCACAGTGGTCCTTTCATGCCCTCTACTGTTCATGCTGAACCGTTACCTGAGAGGTCCACAGTGATCCTTTCATGCTCTCTACTGTTCATGCTGAACCGTTACCTGAGAGGTCCACAGTGGTCCTTTCATGCTCTCTACTGTTCATGTTGAACCATTTCCCTCAAGGGGGACTGAACTGAACTGAACCTAGCTCACTGACATGACCACACAGCTGACTGACCATTGACAACGTGACCACACAGCTGATTGAACATCGACGATGTGACCGCACAGTTGACTGAACATTGACAACATGACCACACAGCTGATTGAACATCGACGATGTGACCACACAGCTGATTGAACATCGACGATGTGACCGCACAGTTGACTGAACATTGACAACATGACCACACAGCTGACTGAACATTGACGACATGACCACACAGCTAACATTGATGACATGACCACACAGCTGACTGAACATTGACAACATGACCACACAGCTGACTGAACATTAACGACATGACCACACAGCTGACTGAACATTGACGACATGACCACACAGCTAACTGCGATTGACAACATCGCACTGACGACTGACATGAACATTGACAACGTGACGCACAGCTGACAACATTGCGACGTGACCACACACTGTGAACATTGACGACGTGACTGCACAGCTAACTGGACGGCACAGTGACGATGACCGTGACACAGCTAACTGAACATTGACGAGTGACCACACAGCTGACTGAACATTGACGAGTGACCACACAGAACTGAACATTGACGACGTGACCACACATACTGAACATTGACGTGACCACCACTGACTGAACATTGACGACGTGACCACAGTGACTGAACATTGACGACGTGACCACACAGCTGACTGACATTGAACGTGACAGCGACTGAACTGACATGACGCACAGCTGACTGAACATTGACGACGTGACCACACAGCTGACTGAACAACGACGTGACCACCAGCTGACTGAACATTGACGACGTGACCACACAGCACTAACGACGACGTGACCGCACAGCTGACACATTGACGTGACCACACTGACTGAATTGACGACTACACAACTGATGACATTGACGACGTGACCACACAACTGAAATTGACGACGTGACCACACAGCTGACTGAACATTGACGACGTGACCAACAGCTACTGAACATTGACGACGTGACCACACAGCTGACTGAACATTGAGACTGACCACACAGCTGACTGAACATGACGACTGACCCACAGCTGACTGAAATTACGACGTGACCACACAGCTACGAACATTGACGACTGACCACACTGACTGACTACATGTGACCACAGCAGTACAACATTGACGACGTGACCACCAGCTGACTGAACTTGAGAGGACCACACAGCTGACGAACATTGACGCTGACCACACAGCACTGAACATTGACACGACACACAGCTACTGAACATTGACGACCGTACTGAACAGCACCACAGCTGACTGAACATTGACGACATGACCACACAGCTGACTGAACATTGACGACTGACCACACAGCTACTGAACATTGACGACAGCCACACAGCTGACTGAACATTGACACACCACAAGCTGACTGAACATTGACGACGCACACAGCGCTGACTGACTTGAGACCGACAACATGCGACTGACATGCAATGACCACACAGCTGACTGAACATTGACGACGTGACCACACAGCTGACTGAACATTGAGACGTGACCACACAGCTGACTGAACATTGACGACGTGACCACACAGCTGACTGAACATTGACGACGTGACCACACAGCTGACTGAACATTGACGACGTGACCACACAGCTGACTGAACATTGACGACTGACCACACAGCTACTGAACATTGACACGTGACCACACAGCTGACTGAACATTGACGACTGACCACACAGCTGACTGAACATTGACGACATGACCACACAGCTGACTGAACATTACGCATGACACACAGCTACTGAACATTGACGACTGACCACACAGCTGAAACATTGACGACATGACCACACAGCGACTGAACATTGACGACTGACCACACAGCTGACTGAACATGGACAGACCACACACTGACTGAACATTGACGACACCACACAGCTGACTGAACATTGACACGACCCGACACACTGACGAACATTAGACTTGACACACACATGAACATTGACGACGTGACCACACAGCTAACTGAAATTGACGACGTGACCACACAGCTACAAATTGACGACGTGACCACACAGCTGACTGAACATTGACGACGTGACCACACAGCTGACTGAACATTGACGACGTGACCACACAGCTGACTGAACATTGACGACGTGACCACACAGCTGACTGAACATTGACGACCACACAGCTACTGAACATTGACGACGTGACCCACAGCTACTGAACATTGACGACGTGACCCACAGCTGACTGAACATTGAGACGGACCACGCTACTGACATGACGACGACCAGCTGACTGAACATTGACACGACACAGCTGACTGAACATTGACGACGTGACCCACAGCTGACGACATGACGACGTGACACAGCTGACTGAACATTGCGACTGACCACAGCTGACTGAACATTGACGACTGACCTGACACAGCATGAAACTGAACATTGACGACGTGACCACACAGCTGACTGAACATTGACGACTGACCCACAGCTCTGAACATTGAGCGTGACCACACAGTGACTGAACATTGACGCCACGCACTGCTGACCACACAGCTGACTGAACATGACGCTGTGACCACACAGCGATACACGAGAGGCGCACAGTGACGACATTGACGACTGACCACCGCTGCTGAACATTGGCTGCCCCAGCTAACATTGAGCGCCACCACGACTGAACATTGCACTGACCCACAGCTACGAACATTGAGACTGACCCAAGCTGCTGACAGACGCTGACCACAGCGCTAACATTGACGATGACACACGCTGACTGAACTTGACGATGACCACACAGCTGACAGAACGTGACACACAGTGACGACATTAGACATGACACACAGTGACTGAAATTGACGACAGACCCAAGCTGACTGAACAGAGACGTGCCAGTGACGAACATTGAGACGTCCACCACTGACTGAACATTGACGATGACCAACAGCTACTGAACATTGAGACGTGACACACAGCTGACTGAACATTGACGACGACACACAGCTACTGAACTTGGACTGACCACACAGCTGCTGAACATTGACGACGTGACCACGCTACTGACATTGAGACGTGCCACACAGCTGATGAACATGACAGTGACACGTATGACATACGACGTGACCACACAGCTGACTGAACATTGACGAGTGACCCCAGCTACTGAACATTGACGACGTGACCCACAGCTGACTGAACATTGACGAGTGACCACACAGCTACTGAACATTGACGACGTGACACACAGCTGACTGAACATTGACGAGTGACCACACAGCTGACTGAACATTGACGACGTGACCACACAGCTGACTGAACATTGACGACGTGACCACACAGCTGACTGAACATTGACGACGTGACCACACAGCTGACTGAACATTGACGACGTGACCACACAGCTGACTGAACATTGACGACGTGACCACACAGCTGACTGAACATTGACGACGTGACCACACAGCTGACTGAACATTGACGACGTGACCACACAGCTGACTGAACATTGACGACTGACCACACAGCTGACTGAACATTGACGACGTGACCACACAGCTGACTGAACATTGACGACGTGACCACACAGCTGACTGAACATTGACGACGTGACCACACAGCTGACTGAACATTGACGACATGACCACACAGCTGACTGAACATTGACGACGTGACCACACAGCTGACTGAACATTGACGACGTGACCACACAGCTGACTGAACATTGACGACGTGACCACACAGCTAACTGAACATTGACGACGTGACCACACAGCTGACTGAACATTGATGACGTGACCACACAGCTAACTGAACATTGATGACTGTCTGTGAGCAGCTCTACAAGGAGGAGTACCAGCTGAGGAAGGAACGGCGCAAGTCGTTGCGCCATCGTCACCAGATGCTGACGGGCATCCCGCCCTGGCTGAACCCCCCTCTGGGCCACTTCCCCGCCCTGGGCCCCGCGCCCTACCCCAGCCCCATCATAGGCGGCGACTACGATCTGAATCCAGAGTTTGCTTCCGGTGAGTTCCCCTTTTGTTCCCATCATTTGGGTGGGGGGTGGTGCTCAGCTGCTCAGCGTCCGGTCCAGCGTGCTACTGATGCAGGCTTGACTCCCCGGTTGGATGACAGATTTTTCTCCCAGTCGTCGTATCAGTACAGCCCCAGAATGCAGTTGCAAGCATTCACATTAAAAATCCCCCAAGCTGGCAGCCAGACATTGTTTGGACACAGGAAAATAGTGACCCTCGAAGACACCCTGTGGCTACCGGAGTGGCAGGGAAATTGAAAACTGTCCCATAATCCATCTGAAAGAACAGGTGGACTAAAAAAAATGGAAAAGATGGTTGACTGCTGACATTTAGAAGGGGATAAAAACACACATACTGATTTTAATTAGACGCTACAGATTTTTTACAAATGTTCGCTGGAAACCCTTTCTCAAACAACAGACAATATGCTAAGAAACAATGACTGGGATATTTGTCTACTTGTAGTTGGTGCAGGAATTTGTTGTTGAATAGGTGTATGAAAGAATGTGCTAACAGTTGTAAAAAGAGGAACACTGAAGAAGTGTAAACCATTTTGGCTGAGTGGTGGCTGGTGAGTAGACACGCATGGTTCGTGGTGGCTGGTGAGCAGACGCGCATGGTTCGTGGTGGCTGGTGAGCAGACACGCATGGTTCGTGGTGGCTGGTGAGCAGACACGCATGGTTCGTGGTGGCTGGTGAGCAGACACGCATGGTTCGTGGTGGCTGGTGAGCAGACACGCATGGTTCGTGGTGGCTGGTGAGCAGACACGCATGGTTCGTGGTGGCTGGTGAGCAGACACGCATGGTTCGTGGTGGCTGGTGAGCAGACACACATGGCTCAATTCCACATACTCATCAAAATTTGTGGTTGATAGCCACTGTGCAATTGTCCCATTGTTTTTTACCATAGAGTGAGACACCACTGCACGTCCTAATGTATACAGCGGTCATTCTGGTGATGGCAGTGTAGCATCGGGTATAGGATCTCCGTCCCCGCCAGTACCTCCCCACCTCCTGGGATCTCCGTCCCCACCAGTACCTCCCACTTCCTGGGATCTTCGCCCCCATCAGTGCCTCCCCACCTGGGATCTGTCCCCACCAGTACCTCCCCCCCCTGGGATCTCCGTCCCCACCAGTACCTCCCCCCCTTGGGATCTCCACCCCCATCAGTGCCTCCCCACCTGGGATCTCCATCCCCAGTACCCCCCCCCCCCACCGGGATCTCTGTCCCCACCAGTACCTCCCCCTGGGATCTCCGTCCCCACCAGTACCTCCCCGTGGGATCTCCGTCCCCACCAGTACCTCCCCCTGGGGATCTCCTCCCCACCAGTCCTCCACCTGGGATCTCCTCCCCACAGTACACACACACACACACCCCGGGATCTCCGTCCCCACCAGTACCTCCCCGTGGGATCTCCGTCCCCACCAGTACCTCCCCGTGGGATCTCCGTCCCCACAAGTACACACACACACACACCCCGGGATCTCCGTCCCCACCAGTACCTCCCCGTGGGATCTCCGTCCCCACCAGTACCTCCCCGTGGGATCTCCGTCCCCACAAGTACACACACACACACACCCCGGGATCTCCGTCCCCACCAGTACCTCCCCACCTGGGATCTCCATCCTCACCAGTACCTCCCCACAGACAACTTGGCTGTTAATAAGTTTAATAACCAAGTTGAAAACAACAGCATCACACAACGACTGCTGCACTGTGCAGAAGGCTGCAGCAGGGAAACGTTTTTCTTCTGCCTTACTGCATGCTGTGCACAGCACCATTGGTGCTTCCTGTCCGCTCCAAGGGCTTCCAGCAGCCACAGTGTGCATCAGTGTGTGTGGTGTGTGTGTGCGAATGGCGAGTGGTGTGTGTGTGTGTGTGTGTGAGTGGTGTGTATGAGTGAGGGGGGTGTGTGTGAGTGGTGTGTATGAGTGGTGTGTGTGTGTGTGTGAGTGGTGTGTATGAGTGAGTGGTGTGTGTGTGTGTGTGTGAGTGGTGTGTATGAGTGAGTGGTGTGTGTGTGTGAGTGGTGTGTGTGTGTGTGAGTGGTGTGTATGAGTGAGTGGTGTGTGTGTGAGTGGTGTGTATGAGTGAGTGGTGTGTGTGTGTGATGCTGGCATAACATCCAGCTGTCATTTGATTCCAGTTTCCTATCACCTGTCTTGTTTTTTGGCCTCATTACTCTCTTCTCATTTGTATGCTAATAGTCCATTTTCCTGAAAATTCTCCAACATTTTAGTGAAGACAGGCTTTTGTTGTTGTGGCCCTTGCTGACCAGCTAGATGGCGTTTGGTAGATGGCGTTTGGTAGATGGCGGGTGCAGCTTGTTGCCATGTGCAACTGGTATTTACCTTAATGGAGTTTTTAAATTATGGATTGTTTTTTGGTTGACTGTACCAGCATGTCCTAGCCGTTTAGGCTTTTTTTCTTTTTTTTAACAAGCACAGTATTGAAGGGATTGACTGTTCAGGGTTTGTATGCTTTATACTTGTGTAGGGATTGACTGTTCAGGGTTTGATGTTTGTGTGTTTTTATACTTGTGTACTGTTCAGGGTTTGATGTTTGTGTGTTTTATACTTGTGTAGGGATTGACTGTTCAGGGTTTGATGTTTGTGTTTTTATACTTGTGTAGGGATTGACTGTTCAGGATTTGATGTTTGTGTTTTTATACTTGTGTAGGGATCGACTCTTCAGGGTTTGATGTTTGTTGCTTTATACTTGTGTAGGGATCGACTCTTCAGGGTTTGATGTTTGTGTGTTTTTATACTTGTGTAGGGATCGACTCTTCAGGGTTTGATGTTTGTGTGTTTTTATACTTGTGTACTCTTCAGGGTTTGATGTTTGTGTGTTTTTATACTTGTGTAGGGATCGACTCTTCAGGGTTTGATGTTTGTGTGTTTTTATACTTGTGTAGGGATCGACTCTTCAGGGTTTGATGTTTGTGTGTTTTTATACTTGTGTAGGGATCGACTCTTCAGGGTTTGATGTTTGTATGCTTTATACTTGTGTAGGAATTGACTCTTCAGGGTTTGATGTTTGTGTGTTTTTATACTTGTGTACTCTTCAGGGTTTGATGTTTGTATGTTTTTATACTTGTGTAGGGATTTACTTTGTGGATTTGACTGGAGAAAGGATTCATATATATGAGAGTAATGAAACATGCATTTGCATATGAGTTTGATCATCCTGAGGTGACCATGTGCAGTTGACCGGACATTAAAATCCTGTGACTAATGACCTCCTGATGGCCCTTCCACCTTGACCTCATTGTAAAACACATTGGGTTTCATGTCAGTTGAGCAGGGTAAATGAACTTTGAATTTGTTGGTTGCATCAACGTGAAAGTTAAAAACTTTTTTTTTAAAATACAGCAACCTCCCCACCCCCCGACCCACACCTCACGAGTTCTGCAAGATGTGTAAAGTACAAGTTAACACTGCTCCAGTGAGTTGACAAAACAGAGCCACCCTGTTTTTCTTCCTTCGCAGATACATCTCCCCCATTGCCACTGTTGTGTTTGAGTCCCGACGCGTGGTGGAGAGCTGCAGTGTGATGGTGTCCCTGTTCTGTTGCAGGCATACCCCACCCACTGCTGGGCCGACCCACAGGACCCAACCCATTCCTTCCACAGGGGCCCGGGGCTCCTGGGGGGCCGCTTCTCCCCAGGCCACGCTTCAGTGACCCCTTTGGGCCCGGTGCTGGCCCCGGTGGGCCCGGTGCTGGCCCTGGTGGCCCCTTCATGGCCTTGGGGGGTGGGGCGTCCTGCAACTCTCACGCCTCCGCCTTCAGCTCCTTCAGGGGACACAGGTTCCTGTGACACGCCGCCACCCCATACCCACTCGCCACCCCACACCCACTCACCACCTCACACCCACTCGCCACCCCACCTTCAGCTCCTTCAGGGGACACAGGTTCCTGTGACACACTGCCAGCCCACATCCACTCGCCACCCCACACCCACTCACCACCCCACACCCACTCGCCACCCCACACCCACTCGCCACCCCACCTTCAGCTCCTTCGGAGGACACTGGCTCCACTCCCATGGTTGGCATCTCCCGACTCTCCTTTTGGCTTTCTTGGAGTCTGGGGGTGGAGCATCTCCCAACTCTCCTTTTGGCTTTCTTGGAGTCTGGGGGTGGAGCATCTCCCGACTCCCCTTTTGGCTTTCTTGGAGTCTGGGGGTGGAGCATCTCCCAACTCTCCTTTTGGCTTTCTTGGAGTCTGGGGGTGGAGCATCTCCCAACTCTCCTTTTGGCTTTCTTGGAGTCTGGGGGTGGAGCATCTCCCAACTCTCCTTTTGGCTTTCTTGGAGTCTGGGGGTGGAGCATCTCCCAACTCTCCTTTTGGCTTTCTTGGAGTCTGGGGGTGGAGCATCTCCCAACTCCTGGCTTTCAGATGGATTCCACTCTTATGGCAATGATGCGTTGGAGAACATGAAAGGAATGTACTTGAGAAATAAAACCTAACGTTTCGTAATGAAGATCTATAAATATGCTGCAGATACAGTTTTACACAACTGGAATGTATTTCCAAATGAACAGAGTGCTGCTTTCTTGCTGTCCAAAAATTCAGAACAGACTGCATGATGTTTTCAGTGAGTGTGAAATAAAACAAAGCAAAACAGACACAGTGGAAATTTGTGGTAATTTTTATTCCTTTTCCAGTGAATGGGACAGTACATTTTCCAGCTTGTCGGTACACCTTTGCTCAGACGTTTTAGTACTACTGTACATTGTGCAGCAACTGTCAGTTTCACGGCACTGACAGCACTGACGCTTCCTCCTTCCCCCGCCCCCTGCAGCGCCCCACCGGTCCTGCCGCCCACCTGACCACCTCACGCTGGGAATGCATGCAAAGTTCACTTGGCTGCTATATTTTAACTTCACGTTTACACACACATGCACGCAATGTTCACTTGGCTGCTATATTTTAACTGCACGTTTACACACACATGCATGCACACACAAACACCCTCCAGCAAACTATGGTACACACCAAAGGCAAACCATTGGACAAACGAGCTCAAGTGGCTTGTAACCCACCAAATCCCATTTAAACATGACAGTTCAGGGGGAGGGGGGTGGGGTATAGGCAGCCGAACAATTAGATTGGCACACAACTAGAGGTGGGGGGGGGGGGGGGGGGGGGGGGGGTCTGAAAATGCAACTGCCATTGTAAACCGACTCTCCTCCAAGCTTTCAGAGGGGTCACGGTCACAGGAACCCAGAGATGCTGAAAGCTCTCCCACACACAACAGCCAAGAAAACCTTCAGCTCTCAGTCTGGAAATGGGTCAGTGCCTCCCTGAACCACGTTAAAGGGACTTAAAACTTTGTGCATGTTCATGTTACTGTACGTAATGATGGAGCAAAGTTTTGGAGTGGCTGGAGTTGTCACTTGACGAGTACAATATTTTCTGTTTTGATGCCACCATGGTATTGACCTGTAGTCATCAACATTGCATGAAGGAGTAAAATTCAAAGCATCACCGTGTAAAGGTTGAAACTTCCCACTCTGAGGAAAGAAATGTGGAAGTTTTTGCCATGGACTGTCCGATGAACACGGATTACAACCACCATTTCTCATGCGAGTTAAAAGCAAGTCATAGGGCAAAACCGGCGGGTTAAAAACTGACACACACTGTACATGAATCACTGGGATGAAAAAATATCCAATCTTGTGTAGTGATGCCCGCAGACAGTGGAAAGGGTTTGCTGGCTGGTTCGTGACCCGATGCTTAATGCCTGCAGTCAGCCAGCAAGTTGGAGATGCGTGAGTGAAGCGTTCACTGCCGTCACAGACAAGTAAAGGTGCAATTCGCTGCACGCACCACTTCTGTTGGGTGAGGACTGGGAACAAGGTGACGTGATGCTGAAGAGGTGGGAAGGCAAAACCTGGATGTTCAGGCGAAGTCCTGTCAGTAGGTGATGGCAGAAAGGGGGTGTGGGGGGGGGGGGGGGGGGATGAAGGGGTAATTGACTTGGTGTTTTACAGCCAGTCAAACAAGGACTGTTGAGGGGTGGGGTGGGGGAGAGGGGAGAGGGGCAAACAGCGTTAGTATGGTGGGGTGGGGGGTGGGTTGAAGGGACAGAGGGGGGCAAACAGCTGTTAGTAAAGGGGGGGGTTAAAGGAGAGCAGAGAGAGGGCAAACAGCTGTTAGTAAGGGGGGGGGGGGAGAGAGAGAGAGGGCAAACAGCTGTTAGTAAGGGGGGGGGGGGGAGCAGAGAGAGGGCAAACAGCTGTTAGTAAGGGGGGGGGGGGGGAGCAGAGAGAGGGCAAACAGCTGTTAGTAAGGGGGGGGGGGGAGCAGAGAGAGGGGCAAACAGCTGTTAGTAAGGGGGGGGGGGGGAGAGAGGGGGAAACAGGTAGTAAGGCAGAGAGAGGAGAGAGAACAGCTGTTAGTAAGGGGGGGAGCAGAGAGAGGGGCAAACAGCTGTTAGTGGGAGCAGGAGGCAAGCGAGAAGGGGGGGACAGAGAACTGAATTACATCTTAGAATCTCAGATGAAGGAGAGAGAAGCATGAGGTACAGTGGCTGCAAACATCCAATCTCAGTAAGGGAACAGCATGGGTCTACATGCTGTCACATCCAACACAAACACACACTGCGTCCTCTCTGCTGCACTTCTTTCTCACCCCAGCCCCCCCCCGCCCCCCCCTCCACCCCCACTGGACAGTCTGTCCACATCAAGCAGTCAAACGTCAACCAATCAACACCATCCACATGAACCAGTCAAACGTCAACCAATCAACACCATCCACTGAACCAGTCAAACGTCAACCAATCAACACCATCCACATGAACCAGTCAAACGTCAACCAATCAACACCATCCACATGAACCAGTCAAATGTCAACCAATCAACACCATCCACATGAACCAGTCAATGTCAGCATCAACTAGTCGACATTAACCTGCCCATGGTCAACCAGTCACATGTCAACTATTCAACATCAATCCATCCATATGGCAATGTCAACCAATTGATATCAACCAGTCAGCCTTTGTCTTCTGCCATTCGTAGCCTTCCTCTCATTTTGTTTGTACTGCTGTCTGCTTGTGCCGGTTGTTTTGTTTCTACTGCTGTCTGCTTGTGTCGGTTGTTTTGTTTCTACTTTGTCTGCTTTTGTCCGTTGTTTTGTTTCTATTGCTGTCTGCTTTTGTGAGTTACTCTCGTTTTGTTTCTACTGCTGTCTGCTTTTGTCCATCAGTCTGCAGTGCTACCCAGCCAGTTAGTCAGTCTGCAGCCTTCTGCTTCAACCAGTCACTCTGAGGCCTTGCTCTCACTCTCCTATCTTTCTGTCATAGGCTTTGCAGGGCTTCTCTCATTTTCCATTCCCATCATTCAGTTTGCAGCGCTGCTCTCATTTTCTGCTCCAGTCATGGAGTTTGCAGCATTGCTTTCATTTTCGGTTCCCATTTCCATGTCAGTGGTGATGTTGAGGATGAAGGTGATGGCGGCCGGGGTGGTGACGTCAGCCACATTTAGCTCTTGGCCACTCTTCAAACCCAGCTCTGCCACACATCAAACACAGCAGTCACATACACGGCAGTCACACACACAGTAGACACGTACAGCAGTCACACACATCAGTCGTGCACAGCACTTGCACACGTGGTAGTTTTGGTGAGTCATGTGCAACAGTCACACACATGACAATCGTGGTGAGTCAGGCACAACAGCCACATGGCAGTCATTGTAAGTCATGTGCAACAGTCACATGGCAGTCATTGTAAGTCAGGTGCAACAGTCACATGGCAGTCATTGTAAGTCATGTGCAACAGTCACATGGCAGTCATTGTAAGTCAGGTGCAACAGTCACATGGCAGTCATTGTAAGTCATGTGCAACAGTCATGAGGTCATGTGCAACAGTTGCACAGGGCAGTCACGGTGAGTCATGTGCAACAGTCACATGGCAGTCATGTGCAACAGTTACACACATGGCAGTCATGTGCAACAGTCACATGGCAGTTATGTGCAACAGTCACACACATGGCAGTCATGGTGAGTCATGTACAACTGTCACACAGTTGGCAGTCATGGTGAGTCGTGTGCAACAGTCACATGGCAGTCATGGTGAGTTGTGTGCAACAGTCACATGGCAGTCATGGTGAGTGTGTGCAACAGTCACATGGCAGTCATGGTGAGTCACTTGTGCAACAGTCACATGGCAGTCATGGTGAGTCGTGTGCAACAGTCACATGGCAGTCATGGTGAGTTGTGTGCAACAGTCACATGGCAGTCATGGTGAGTTGTGTGCAACAGTCACATGGCAGTCATGGTGAGTCGTGTGCAACAGTCACATGGCAGTCATGGCAAGTCGTGCAACAGTCACATGGCAGTCATGGTGAGTCGTGTGCAACAGTCACATGGCAGTCATGGTGAGTCGTGCAACAGTTACATGGCAGTCATGGTGAGTTGTGTGCAACAGTCACATGGCAGTCATGGTGAGTCGTGTGCAACAGTCACATGGCAGTCATGGCAAGTCGTGCAACAGTCACATGGCAGTCATGGTGAGTCTTGTGCAACAGTCACATGGCAGTCATGGCAAGTCGTGCAACAGTCCCAAGGCAGTTATGTCAGCAGTCACATGGCAGTCATGTAATGAGTAGTCACATACACAGCATTCCTATTGAACCAGGAACTGCAGAAGGGTCTGTGGCGCACACTGTGGACTGTTAGGCACCGTCTACTTCCAACATGTCTGGCCAACAAAGGTGACAGGCATAAAAAAACAATTATTTCCTCAAATATTTTACAGCTCTGCTATAGCTATAAAAATAATAATTATATTTTTTACCAAATTAGGGTCCTCACTCTCAGGATAACCCACACCTGCGTCGAGTCATATGGGAATGATGCCATCTTAAGTCAAATGGGAATGATGCCATCTTAAGTCAAATGGGAATGATGCCATCTTAAGTCAAAAGGGGCAACTTCAAGAAAAATACCTTTCAAAGTTTTCTTCAGATTTTGCCGTGTTCGCTCCTCTATAGACTTGACAGTCTGCATGTAGAGGGTCTTGTTCTTGCCGCCAATGCTTGTTGTGATACCAGGAGACTTCATCTGGCTGCAAAACAAGACACACGTCAACTTGCAGCTCTCATTTCTGCTGCAGTCTGTGGCACTAAGCTGCTTGTACACTATAAACAGCACACTGGCAACTGCAGACACTTGTCCCACAACACTATTACTAATCACAGGAAAAGGGTCCTTTTCACTCAACAACACTATCACTATTAGTAAATATAATGTTGCCTTGAAAAGCATGCAAAGGACTTTTACAACAGCAGAACATACAGTGCTTCTCCAAAGCAACTGACATGGAATAAAGATGGATGCTTCTTCTTGCCACAGCTGCTTTTGTTTTGATCTTGTGAGACATGCATGAGTTTTTATGATTTCTGAAAAATGAACTGGGGTCAGGTGCCTCCACCAGAGTGGGGTATTGCTGGGGTCACGTGCAGCAAAGACCCCTCCCCCCACCCCACCCCTTGCACGCTACACACCTAAAAACAGCACAGTCTCTTCCACACATGGTTATACACAGTCGTATGACGCTTGGCCTAATGAAATCCAAATCACGAGTCCACAATCATCAATCATGAGTGGAGGTTTTCAGTGTGTTTTCCTTGACATCAATGAAATCATAAGAAAAGTCAATAGAACTGTAGCTCAATTTACACTGTAACAATATCATACTAAAAAGCAACCAAAAAACTTATGTCTGTTGGAGTGTAGAATTGTCTGAAAAATGTCAAGTTAAAGTGTTGAAGTGTTACCAGACAAGTCTGGAATGGCAAAAAAAGAAGAAAAGAGCCCAATGGCAGCTTACTAGGTAGCGCTGTCTATCAGGTAGGTGATGATGTCCTGCAGCTTGTCGTTCTCAGAGAAGGACAGGTGTTGTGGCTCAGAACTGCACACCAGGCAGTCCGCCTGCAAACCGCCGACAGCAAAACACTGCTTGTGCATCGCTCACAGGGGGCCTTAGACAACACTCACAGGGGGCCTTAGACAACACTCACAGGGGGCCTTAGACAACTCTCACAGGGGGCCTTAGACAACACTCATAGGGGGCCCTTAGACAACACTCACAGGGGGCCTTAGACAACACTCACAGGGGGCCTTAGACAACACTCACAGGGGGCCTTAGACAACACTCACAGGGGGCCTTCGACAACACTCACAGGGGGCCCTTAGACAACTCTCACAGGGCGCCTTAGCACCCTGACAACACTCACAGGGGCCTTAGGACAACACTCACAGGGGGCCTTAGACAACACTCACAGGGGGCCTTAGACAACACTCACAGGGGGCCTTAGACAACACTCACAGGGGGCCTTAGACAACACTCACAGGGGGCCTTCGACAACACTCACAGGGGCCTTAGACAACACTCACAGGGGGCCTTAGACAACACTCACAGGGGGCCTTAGGACAACACTCACAGTGGCCTTAGACAACACTCACAGGGGCCTTAGGACAACACTCACAGGGGCCTTAGGACAACACTCACAGGGGGCCTTAGGACAACACTCACAGGGGGCCTTAGGACAACACTCACAGGGGCCTTAGGACAACACTCACAGGGGGCCTTAGGACTCTAACATTCACAGGGGGCCTTAGCACCCTGACAACACTGACCACTTGACTGACCCTCCAGACAACTCAGCCATTTCACTGTACCCCAAGACAATTGCCATTTTACTGTACTCCAAGACAACTGCCATTTTACCGTACTCCAAGACAACTGCCATTTTACTGTACTCCAATACAACTGCCATTTTAATATACCCAAATAACTGCCACTTTACTGTAACTGCCATTTTTCTGTACCCAAACAACAGTGCCATTTTACTGTACCCCCAAACAACTGCCATTTTACCATACCCTAGACAACTGCCATTTTACTGTACCCCCAACAACAGTGTAATTATACTGGAGTACCCCCAACAACTGTGCCATTTTACCATACCCTAGACACAGCCACTTTACTGTAGCCCTCGACAGCTGTGCCATTTTACTGTAGCCCTCGACAGCTGTGCCATTTTACTGTAGCCCTTTACTGTAGCCCTCAACAGCTGTGCCATTTTACTGTAGCCCTCAACAGCTGTGCCATTTTACTGTAGCCCTCAACAGCTGTGCCATTTTACTGTACCCCTTGACAACTGTGCCACTTTACTGTACCACTTGACAACTGCCATTTTACTGAACCCCCAGACAACCATGCCATATTACTGTATCCCTGACAACGTCCCACATTACTGTACCCCTGACAACGTCCCACATTACTGTACCCCTGACAACGTCCCACATTACTGTATCCCTGACAACGTCCCACATTACTGTACCCCTGACAACCGTGCCAAGTTATTGACCCCCTGGCAGGCTTTGCACGCAGAGTCCTAGTGGTTTTCAGTCAGCAGTGAAGGAAAGAAGAGGGGTGCACTCACTCGTTTCTGGGCCTCAAAGGTGTAGGTGTAAACACCCTCTGTGTCGTTGAAATTCATGTAGTTGTTGAGCGGTGCACAGCAACTACAACACAGAGGAACATTAATCAAACTATTTCCTTGTGAACAAATCTTTCAGCTCATATGTCACTAACTTCACATCAGCCAATGTGCGCAAATGCATGATGCAAAATTGTACAGACACAAGGAAGTAAACACTTGTAAACACAAACCTATGCATTCACACACACACACACACACACACACAAACACACACACACACACACACACACACACACACACCACACACACACACACACAGAGTGGAAACAGAAACAAACTTTACAAGAAATCTGCAGGTTTCTCACAAGACCCCAGCCAAGACTCTTGTTACTTCCTACATCCTCTCCTGGCTTGACTGCTGCAACTGTCTCCTCGTGGGTACACCTAATTCTGTCATCCAACTGTCTCCTCGTGGGTACACCTAATTCTGTCATCCAACTGTCTCCTCGTGGCTACACCTAATTCTGTCATCCAACTGTCTCCTCGTGGCTACACCTAATTCTGTCATCCAACTGTCTCCTCGTGGCTACACCTAATTCTGTCATCCAACTGTCTCCTCGTGGCTACACCTAATTCTGTCATCCAACTGTCTCCTCGTGGCTACACCTAATTCTGTCATCCAACTGTCTCCCCGTGGCTACACCTAATTCTGTCATCCAACTGTCTCCTCGTGGCTACACCTAATTCTGTCACCCAAACGGAACTAATTCTGTCACCAACTTTCCCCGTGGGTACACCTAATTCTGTCATCCATCTGTCTCCCCGTGGCTACACCTAATTCTGTCATCCAACTGTCTCCCCGTGGCTACACCTAATTCTGTCATCCAACTTCCGTGGCTACCCTAATTCTGTCATCCACTGTCTCCCGTGGCTACACCTAATTCTGTCATCCAACTGTCTCCTCGTGGCTACACCTAATTCTGTCATCCAACTGTCTCCTCGTGGCTACACCTAATTCTGTCATCCAAATGTCTCCTCGTGACTACACCTAATTCTGTCATCCAACTGTCTCCTCGTGGCTACACCTAATTCTGTCATCCAAATGTCTCCTCGTGGCTACACCTAATTCTGTCATCCAACTGTCTCCTCGTGGGTACACCTAATTCTGTCATCCACCTGTCTCCTCATGGGTACACCTAGTTCTATTATCCACCTCTCCAGAAAATGTCAAACTTGGCTGCAAGACTCGTTCTCTTGGCACCCTGCCACCGCCACTCAACACATCTCCTGGAAAAACTGCACTGGCTTCCCACTTCAGAGCGTATTAAGTATGTACGTGTTTCAATGCTGTAAATACTTCTGGTCCTGCTTACCTCACTGAACTGCTACATGTCTACACTCTACACTCTCATGCCCTATGCTCTTCTTACGGCACCTACATACTGAAAAGTCAGCAATACAAATGCAGGACTCTTGACTTTTGCACTTTCTCTTGCTTTGGACCTCGCATTTGGAATTCACTCCCACAAGATCTTAGACACTGCTCAACCCTGTTATCTTTTAAAGCCAAACTGAAAACCTTTCTCTTCTCACAGTACTTCTGCCCCAACTAATATCGAATATCAATACCCAGCCTTCCCTACAGTCACTGTGTGAATGTGGTCACAGGGTCACATCTGCTATTGGTCTCCCCAAAAGGGTCTGCTAGCTGTAAAGACAGGAGTGCAGAGGGGAGACTGTCCGCAGTCTTCTCTTGTCCAAGACTGGAAACTCCTGAGCACTGCCAATGATTTGCTAAACGCTACGGACGAAGACAAAATCTCTGTTCAACTCTTACTGGATCTGTCAGCTGTTTTGATGCTGTTGATCACCCGATTCTTCTTTCCCATCTTGAAACTGTCTTTGGTTTACTGCTCTCCAGTGGTTTTGATCATATCTTCTGGACAGAGCACAGTGTGTGGTTGTCAACAATTCTGCTTCTTCTTTTTCACCTCTGTTTGGTGTTCCACAGGGATCAGTGCTGGGACCTGTGCTGTTTGTTTTGTACACTACTCCATTTTCAGACATAGCAAATCACTCACTGACTCAGTCAACCATCAGCTTTTTGTAATGACACCAGCTTCAAAAATTGACTCCATCAAATGACTTACAAAGCCTTACACACAACCTGCAATCATGTACAGGTGACACAAAATCATGACTGTGGAACAGCCACTCAAACGTAACAGGGATGAAACTGAAACACCCTCTCTGTCTTCTTGTCATTGCTTGCTATCACCAATCATTGTTGGTACCCACAAAATTGCATTTTCAAACAAAGTTCGGAACTTGGGGTTCATCCTGGACTGTAACCTCACAATAAAGCAACACGTAATCAAAGTCTGTCAAGCAGCCTGCAGTGAACTAAACTGCACCAGCTCCAGCTGCAGGTACCTCACAGAAGAGGCAGCAAAACAACTGGTAACTTCCTGTGTGTTGTCCAGATCAGACCGTTGCAATTCTCTTCTCATGGGCACTCCTATGTTTGTTACTCAACCAATGCAGAAAGTCCAGACGTGCCTTATTATTATCAGAGCATCAAACTATCAAAACTGCACACATCTCCAACAGCAATTTAAAATACAAATCTGCTTGCAGGTGTTACAACGCTATCACCGATTCTGCTCCCTTTTCTCTTTTCTGAGCTGCTGCACCTTTACAGCCCGTCCCACTCTCCCACTCTCCCACACAACCACATCAGCTGCTGCACCTTTACAGCCCTTCCCACTCTCCCACTCTCCCACACAACCACATCAGCTGCTGCACCTTTACAGCCCTTCCCACTCTCCCACTCTCCCACACAACCACATCAGCTGCTGCACCTTTACAGCCCTTCCCACTCTCCCACTCTCCCACACAACCACATCAGCTGCTGCACCTTTACAGCCCTTCCCACTCTCCCACTCTCCCACACAACCACATCAGCTGCTGCACCTTTACAGCCCGTCCCACTCTCCCACTCTCCCACACAACCACATCAGCTGCTGCACCTTTACAGCCCGTCCCACTCTCCCACACAACCACATCAGACACACAGTCAGTAACACACAGACTGAGAAACAACCTTTTTATGAAGCAGTTCCCTTGCTTGGAGATTCTGTGTGTGTGTGTGTGTGGTGCGTGTGCGTGTGTGTGAGCGCGTGTGTGCGTATGTACATGCATGCATGTGTGTGTGCGTGCATGTATGCGTGTGTGTGCCCATGCACATGTTTGTGCCTGTGTGTGTTGTGTCACAGATTTTTTCCATATTTGTTTGTTGTAATTTGTATGGCTCCAAAGTTAGCAGACATGATGAAGAATCACTCCACCGGAAAGAAAGCTGGACAGCAGTTTGTGATGTGACTGGTGCTGTCTGTTGTGTACCAAACCACTAGACTGTGCTGTTTGTTGTGTACCAAACCACTAGACTGTGCTGTTTGTTGTGTACCAAACCACTGAACTGTGCTGTTTGTTGTGTACCAAACCACTGAACTGTGCTGTTTGTTGTGTACCAAACCACTAGACTGTGCAGTTTGTTGTTTACCAAACCACCCAACTGTGCTGTTTGTTGTGTACCAAACCACCCAACTGTGCTGTTTGTTGTGTACCAAACCACCCAACTGTGCTGTTTGTTGTGTACCAAACCACCAGACTGTGCTCTTTGTTGTGTTCCAAACCACTGAACTGTGCTGTTTGTTGTGTACCAAACCACTGAACTGTGCTGTTTGTTGTGTACCAAACCACTGAACTGTGCTGTTTGTTGTGTACCAAACCACTAGACTGTGCTGTTTGTTGTGTACCAAACCACCAGACTGTGCTGTCTGTTGTGTACCAAACTACCAGACTGTGCTGTCTGTTGTGTACCAAACTACCAGACTGTGCTGTCTGTTGTGTACCAAACTACCAGACTGTGCTGTCTGTTGTGTACCAAACTACCACACTGTGCTGTCTGTTGTGTACCAAACCACCACACTGTGCTGTCTGTTGTGTACCAAACCACCAGACTGTGCTGTCTGTTGTGTACCAAACTACCAGACTGTGCTGTCTGTTGTGTACCAAACTACCAGACTGTGCTGTTTGTTGTGTACCAAACTACCAGACTGTGCTGTTGTTGTGTACCAAACACCAACTGTGCTGTTGTTGTGTACCAAACCACCAGACTGTGCTGTTTGTTGTGTACCAAACCACCAGACTGTGCTGTTTGTTGTGTACCAAACCACCAGACTGTGCTGTTGTTGTGTACCAAACACAACTGTGCTGTTGTTGTGTACCAAACCACCAACTGTGCTGTTTGTTGTGTACCAAACCAACTGTACCAACCCAGACTGTGCGTACCAAACCACCAACTTGTTGTTGGTACCAAACCACAACTGTGCTGTTTGTTGTGTACACACAACCCCACACCACCTAACTCTTGTACAAACATCAATGTGTTGAGGTGACACAAACCTTGAAGCCACCTTGAACACTTCAGTTGCACAGGCAGCTGAAAAAGCATCAAAAACATCAATGGTACTGACACACAACCCCACAGGCCAGCCTTAACTCAAGCAAACATCAATGGTACTGACACACAATCAACAGGCCAGCCTTAACTCAAAAACATCAATGGTACTGACACACAATCAACAGGCCAGCCTTAACTCAAGCAAACATCAATGGTACTGACACACAATCAACAGGCCAGCCTTAACTCAAGCAAACATCAATGGTACTGACACACAATCAACAGGCCAGCCTTAAGCAAAAACATCAATGGTACTGACACACAATCAACAGGGCCAGCCTTTAAACTCAAGCAAACATCAATGGTACTGACACACAATCAACAGGCCAGCCTTAACTCAAGCAAACATCAATGGTACTGACACACAATCAACAGGCCAGCCTTAACTCAAGCAAACATCAATGGTACTGACACACAATCAACAGGCCAGCCTTAACTCAAGCAAACATCAATGGTACTGACACACAATCAACAGGCCAGCCTTAACTCAAGCAAACATCAATGGTACTGACACACAATCAACAGGCCAGCCTTAACTCAAGCAAACATCAATGGTACTGACACACAATCAACAGGCCAGCCTTAACTCAAGCAAACATCAATGGTACTGACACACAATCAACAGGCCAGCCTTAACTCAAGCAAACATCAATGGTACTGACACACAATCAACAGGCCAGCCTTAACTCAAGCAAACATCAATGGTACTGACACACAATCAACAGGCCAGCCTTAACTCAAGCAAACATCAATGGTACTGACACACAATCAACAGGCCAGCCTTAACTCAAGGTTCGCAATGGACAGGATCAATTCCGAATTAGACCATGCTAGACAGTCAACCACTACCTGTGTCAACCACAGACCATGCTAGACAGTCAACCACTACCTGTGTCAACCACAGACCATGCTAGACAGTCAACCACTACCTGTGTCAACCACAGACCATGCTAGACAGTCAACCACTACCTGTGTCAACCACAGACCATGCTAGACAGTCAACCACTACCTGTGTCAACCACAGACCATGCTAGACAGTCAACCACTACCTGTGTCAACCACAGACCATGCTATACAGTCAACCACTACCTGTGTCAACCACAGACCATGCTATACAGTCAAGCACTACCTGAGTCAACCACAGACCATACTAGACAGGGTTTCAACCACAGCCCATGCTAGACAGGGTGTCAACCACAGACCATACTAGACAGTGTGTCAACCACATACCATGCTAGACAGTGTGTCAGCCACAGACCATACTAGACAGTGAACTATGACAGTGTGTCACCACAGACCATACTAGACAGGGTGTCAACCACAGACCATACTAGACAGTGTGTCAACCACATACCATGCTAGACAGTGTGTCAGCCACAGACCATACTAGACAGTGTCAACCACAGACCATACTAGACAGTGTGTCAACCACAGACCATGCTAGACAGTGTGTCAACCACAGACCATGCTAGACAGGGGAACTAGACAGTGTGTCAGCCACAGACCATACTAGACAGTGGTCAGCCACAGACCATGCTAGACAGTGTGTCAACCACAGACCATGACTAGACAGTGTGTCAACCACAGACCATGCTAGACAGTGTGTCAGCCACAGACCATGCTAGACAGTGTCAATCACAGACCATACTAGACAGTGAACTATGACAGTGTGTCAACCACAGACCATGCTAGACAGTGTGTCAACCACAGACCATGCTAGACAGTGTGTCAACACAGACCATCTAGACAGTGTGTCAACCACAGACCATGCTAGACAGTGAACTATGACAGTGTGTCAACCACAGACCATGCTAGACAGTGTCAATCACAGACCATACTAGACAGTGTGTCAACCACAGACCATGCTAGACAGTCAACCCACGACCTGTGAGTGTGTCAACCAGTCAGCCATCTAGACAGTGAACTCACCCCCCACTGCCCCCGACACTATGAGTGTGTCAGTGAACTAGCGTGTGTCAACCACAGACCATGCTAGACAGTGACTGCTCAACTACAACCAACTAACATACACAACATGTTCAACCACAGACCACAGACAGATGAACTATGCACAGTGTGTCAACACAGACACAGCTAGACAGGTCCACATCACAACCATACACACACAACCACAACCATGCTAACAGTCACACCCACTACCTTACACACACATCACACACACACCCCACCACACACACACCACACACCACACCACACACTACTGTATTGGTTGGATGGGAATGACAGTTAACATACAGATACACAATCCCATGTTCCCAAAACACAAACACTCACCACCACACACACACACACAAACCACACACACACAACACACACACACTCAAACACACGACTGACATGGGAATGACAGTAACATACACACACACACTCACACAACACACACACACACACACACACACACACACACACACACCACCACACACACATGTATGGATGGATGGGAATGACAGTTAACATACAGATACACAATGCATGGTTCCCAACACACACACACACACACACACACACACACACACACACACACACACACACACACACACACACACACACACATGTATGGATGGATGGGAATGACAGTTAACATACAGATACACAATGCATGGTTCCCAACACACACACACCACACACACACACACACACACACACACACACACACACAATGTATGGATGGATGGGAATGACAGTTAACATACAGATACACAATGCATGGTTCCAACACACACACACACACACACACACACACACACACACACACAACATGTATGGATGGATGGAATGACAGTTAACATACAGATACACAATGCATGTTCCACACACACACACACACACACACACACACACACACACACATGTATGGATGGATGGGAATATGACATTAACATCAGATCACACAACTCACACCCACACACACACACACAATGTATGGATGGATGGGAATGACAGTTAACATACAGATACACAATGCATGGTTCCCAACACACACACACACATTAGGACTGGAACGCGACACATCATTCCAACACACCACAACACACACACACAATGTATGGATGGATGGGAATGACAGTTAACATACAGATACACAATGCATGGTTCCCAACACACACACACACACACACACACACACACACACACACACATATGTATGGATGGATGGGAATGACAGTTAACATATATATATATATACACATATACACAATACAAGGTTCCCAACACACACACACACACATGTATGGACGGACCAAAACGACAACTAATCACAGTAATATACAGAGACAGTGCAAACAAAGTCTGAAACACCAAACAATACTGTGTGTCATAACAATCAGTGAAAACAAACAAGACAGAACTGCACTAAAGATAACTTTCAAGCTCCAAACTGTAAGAATTGGCATGCCTTTCTTCCCCACCCACAGTGAAAAAATGAAGAGAGAATCCCCCCCCCCCCCCCCCCCCAAAGCACAAGAATGAAGACAAGTACACTGACCAGCTATCACAGCGTTGGTGGAGGCCACAGCAGGAATGATGCGCTTGACCACACCTGCAACCACACACAATATCATCCAAACACCATAAAACTCGTAAAGTCTTTCTGTTCATCATGGGTGATGTATGCCAACCACACAATGTCATCCAAACACCACAAAACTATGTAGTCGTTCTGTTCACCAAGGACAATGTATGCCAACCACACACGATGTCATCTTACTGTTCACCAAGGACAATGTATGCCAACCACACACGATGTCATCTTACTGTTCACCAAGGACAATGTATGCCAACCACACAATCCCTGGGCCATCCTCTCAAGGCGCGCTGGGAGGGGCCCTAAGGAGTTCCCGTCTGAACTACGAAGTGCATCGATACTGACGTGAAACCTGCAAGGGGCAACATTTGCTCACTTTCAGGTCCCTTTCCTTGGCTTTAAAGAAAAGACAGCACCAGCCTGAGGCAGTCCATGGTGAGGCCAGGTGTTCCGTGTCCACAGACCAGATTGGTGAAGCCAGGTGTTCCGTGTCCACAGACCAGATTGGTGAAGCCAGGTGTTCCGTGTCCACAGACCAGATTGGTGAGGCCAGGTGTTCCATGTCCAAAGACCAGATTGGTGAGGCCAGGTGTTCCATGTCCAAAGACCAGATTGGTGAGGCCAGGTGTTCCGTGTCCAAAGACCAGATTGGTGAAGCCAGGTGTTCCGTGTCCAAAGACCAGATTGGTGAAGCCAGGTGTTCCGTGTCCAAAGACCAGATTGGTGAAGCCAGGTGTTCCGTGTCCACAGACTAGATTGGTGAAGCCAGGTGTTCCGTGTCCAAAGACCAGATTGGTGAAGCCAGGTGTTCCGTGTCCAAAGACCAGATTGGTGAAGCCAGGTGTTCCGTGTCCACAGACCAAATTGGTGAAGCCAGGTGTTCCGTGTCCACAGACCAAACTGGTGAAGCCAGGTGTTCCATGTCAGACAAGACTGGTGAAGCCAGGTGTTCTGTGTCAGACCACACCGGTGAAGCCAGCTGTTCCGTGTCCACAGACCAGATTGGATTTGTGCATCAACCCACTCCACTACTTCCCACTACGGGGTTTGCAAAGTGCTTCCAGCTTTTTACGAATTTGTGCTGTAAAAATGATTGTTATTATGCTTGACTGAACACAGGTCTGACATTGACCTTGATGATCTCCAACTGTTTGGCACACACTCCACCTCATGACAATGCACCTATGCTACCCAGTTTGGTTACAAAGGGTTGAGCACTTCAGGAGATACCTTGTGGACACACTGACAGACAGGCGCAGTGGTTCCAACAAATCACCCTCAACTTTTTGTTTTACAGGGGTATAAAGAAAGCTTCTTCCAGCTGAATATCCCGGACTGTATCATAAATACTGACTACTATTTGGCCTTTTTTTCTTTTCTTTCTTCCATGTTTGATACAGCTGTGGCCTTGCAATGTGGTAGAAGTCAATATAACTGGTCTGAACTGGCATAGCTCAAGAAGCGTTACTAGGACACCCGCTGATCATGCCTATAGAGCGCAACAAAAACCTAATGTTCAAGTCTTTGCCACAACCAGCCTAACACTGATCATTACTGGGACTCACATTAATTTCACAGATATGAACCAATAACATTGTTCTTCCTTCTTCTTTGCCTTATTTCTTTTAAAACAAAAGAGAAGAGAGAGGCCAAAGGAAGGGTCTGGGCGCTGACCTTGTGTGAGTCTGTAGGTCACGCCAGGTATGTTGTATTCCTCTGCTCTTTCTTGGGACTTGTGAAGGATCCAGCTGATGTGTTTGGGATCATCTCCGTCAATGGCAACGCCCGCTGAAAGGGATCAGGGAGGAGAGCAGACATTAAGCAATGCAGGTGGTGTTTGGGATCATCTCCGTCAATGGCCACACCCGCTGAAAGGGATCAGGGAGGAGAGCAGACATTCAGCAATGCAGGGATCATCTCCATCAATGGCCACACTGATTACAGCCTGAATATTAAACTTACTACATTACAAAACTTTCTCTCATACCCACAGACCCCCCCTCCCCCCCACACACACACATGCATACAGGTATACCCTTTCTCTCTGAAAAATCACGAGATCAACTGAAGATAACTATCTCACCTCCAAATGGCTCTTCCTTGGGCCAGAGCAGAATGCGAACATACTCTATACAGTGCTCAGGCAGGCGAGGGGTGTGAGCGATGGTACACAGCGGGAAGTTGATCTGTAAGCAGCAGCACCTTACAGCTTTAACAAACTGACACTATCTCTGTTGAGCAAGCCATGCCAACATTACAAACATTCTGTCCACATTTGTACCTACAACTCACGCACACACATATATATCTATACATTAACATTTGTACCTACAACACACGCACACACACATATATCTATACATTAACATTTGTACCTACAACACACGCACACACACATATATCTATACATTAACATTTGTACCTACAACACACGCACACACACACACATATATCTATACATTAACATTTGTACCTACAACACCCGCACACCCGCATTTCTATACATTAACATTTGTACCTACAACACACGCACACACATATATCTATACATTAACATTTGTACCTACAACACACGCACACACCCACACACACATATATCTATACATTAACATTTGTACCTACAACACAGGCACACACACATATATCTATACATTAACATTTGTACCTAAAACACATGCACACACTGACAGTGTGAGTTAAAGTAGTTCAGCTCAAGGTGGTATATTAGCACCCAGAAAAGCCATCATTAAGTGCTCCCTCCCAATTTTCAGAAGTATCCCCAGCTTTGCCTTTGAAATGGTTCCGCTGCTGGTCTCCTTGATGATGGCCCTTTCTCATCCTTTCATGGAAGATTGTCACGCACTTCATGCCGCCAACAGGTAATCAAAAGTGCAATGTCCCGGGTTTTGTGCCCACAGGTAGTTAGCGTCTCAAGCTTCTCAACATTTCAGATCTTCTGAGACAGGACCCACTTGTGACGGTTGCCGTAACTGCCAGTCTCAGAGAAGGGTGTTACCTGCGGTGGGTAGAGGTCCAGTGTGCATTCCACACAGGCGGTCATGCCGGGGAAAACCACCCGCGCGTTGCCCTTGAAGCCCTCCGTGCCACCGTCCACCAGCGGGACCATGCTGCTCTGATCCAGGCCCCCATCCTCATAGCGCAGCAAACTCACCTGCAAAGTAACACCTGTGGCTAAAAGCAAGAGTTGCTGAGGGGAACAGCAATGGCTGAGAGAGTTAGTGACGGAAATAACAATGGCTGACAGAGTTATTGAGGGAAACAGCACGGCTGAGAGAGTTATTGATGGAAACAGCAACGGCTGAGAGAGTTATTGGGGGAAACAGCAATGGCTGAGAGAGTTATTGATGGAAACAGCAATGGCTGACAGAGTTATTGAGGGAAACAGCAATGGCTGAGAGTTAGTGATGGAAACAGCAATGGCTGAGAGAGTTATTGGGGGAAACAGCAATGGCTGAGAGTTAGTGGGGGAAACAGCAATGGCTGAGAGAGTTACTGAGGGAAACAGAAATGGCTGAGAGTTATTGAGGGAAACAGAAATGGCTGAGAGTTATTGAGGGAAACAGAAATGGCTGAGAGTTACTGAGGGAAACAGCAATAGCTGAGAGAGTTACTTCACTTCACAGTTAGATCATTTGTGTCCTCAGTAATGATCATACCTTTTATCTAACCATGTCAAGGTAATAATTGTGCATGAAGAAACCATTTTTGCACACTAGACTGAACTGACATATCACATCCTCAGGAAAAACACCCACCCACCAGCATTCCATTGATCCACCTTCTGGCAACAATTGAATCCAAACCGCACACCACCAGATGAAAGTCTACAACAAAAAATAGCAAAACATTAAACCCCAATCACATGTAAACTCCAATCAACTCTCACCACAGTTAACTCCAACCAACCCTCCACATGGTTAAACTCCAACCCACCCTCCACATGGTTAAACTCCAACCAACCCTCCACATGGTTAAACTCCAACCAACCCTCCACATGGTTAAACTCCAACCAACCCTCCACATGGTTAAACTCGAATCAACCCTCCACGCAGGTAAACCCCCAATCAACCCTCCATACAGGTAAACCCTGATTCAACCCTCCACACAGGTAAACCCCAAATCAACCCTCCACACAGGCAAACTCCAATCAACCCTCCACACAGGTAAACCCCAAATCAACCCTCCACACAGGCAAACTCCAATCAACCCTCCACGCAGGTAAACCCTGATTCAACCCTCCACACAGGTAAACCCTGATTCAACCCTCCACACAGGTAAACCCCAAATCAACCCTCCACACAGGCAAACTCCAATCGACCCTCCACACAGGTAAACCCCAAATCAACCCTCTACACAGGTAAACTCCAATCAACCCTCCACACAGGTAAACCCTGATTCAACCCTCCATTCAGGTAGAGCCCTATCAACCCTGCACTCAGGTGAAGCCCAATCAACTCTCTAATCAACCCTAACTCAGGTGAAGCCCAATCAACCCTGCACTCAGGTGAAGCCCAATCAACTCTCTAATCAACCCTAACTCAGGTGAAGCCCAATCAACTCTCTAATCAACCCTAACTCAGGTGAAGCCCAATCAACCCTGCACTCAGGTGAAGCCCAATCAACCCTAACTCAGGTGAAGCCCAATCAACTCTGTAATCAACCCTGCACTCAGGTGAAGCCCAATCAACCCTGCACTCAGGTGAAGCCCAATCAACCCTGCACTCAGGTGAAGCCCAATCAACCCTGCACTCAGGCGAAGCCCTTTTAACCCTGAACTCAACCTTGAACTCAGGTGAAGTCCAATCAACCCTGAACTCAGGTGAAGCCCAGTCAACCCTGAACTCAAAGTGTGCCTCAGTCAGCCCTTCTGTCAGTTTGTACACAACTGTCTTGTAAGTTGTACAAGTAGTGATGAGAGGCAGAGGGACTACATACATTTATATGTGTATATGTAGGTATAAACTAAAAAAGATCATTAAGACTGAAACAGAGAACTAGATTTTTTTAATTTATTTTTTTATATTAAATAATAAGTTACAGCATTATTTTCTCAAAGACGTTGAATTTTGGCACTAGGGTATTGTAATCAAGATCACTTACTGCCGTAAAATGCTTCGTCATAGTCCTGGATCTTGGCATAGTGGCTGCAGACGAAGTCAAGGAGCCTGAGAGACTGCCGTCATAGTGAGATACAACACTGCTGTCATAGTGAGATACAACACTGCTGTCATAGTGAGATACAACACTGCTGTCATTGTGAGTTACAACACTACTGTCATTGTGAGATACAACACTGCTGTCATTGTGAGTTACAACACTACTGTCATTGTGAGTTACAACACTACTGTCATTGTGAGTTACAACACTGCTGTCATTGTGAGTTACAACACTGCTGTCATAGTGAGATACAACACTGCTGTCATAGTGAGATACAACACTACTGTCATTGTGAGATACAACACTGCTGTCATTGTGAGTTACAACACTACTGTCATTGTGAGTTACAACACTACTGTCATTGTGAGTTACAACACTGCTGTCATAGTGAGATACAACACTGCTGTCATAGTGAGATACAACACTGCTGTCATTGTGAGTTACAACACTGCTGTCATTGTGAGTTACAACACTACTGTCATTGTGAGTTACAACACTGCTGTCATTGTGAGTTACAACACTGCTGTCATTGTGAGATACAACACTGCTTTTAGTAACCCCTGCTGTCATGTGAGATACAACACTGCTGTCATTGTGAGTTACAACACTGCTGTCATTGTGAGTTACAACACTGCTGTCATTGTGAGTTACAACACTGCTGAGAGACTGCTATCATTGCAAGTTACAACACTGCTACCAACACCTGTCTGGAGCCACAAGCACCCGCTGGGTAAGCTAGCATTGCCATACACCTGCTACACAGCAAAGCAGCCTGGGTAACGCAGATACAGCGCTACACAGGATAGGCAGCCTGTACGAGACAGCACATCTATAGCCACCCTGTAGGGTAAGGCAGCATATCTCTAGCCACCCTGCAGGGTAATGCAGCACATCTCTAGCCACACTGTAGGGTAAGGCAGGAAAACAGTACAGCTCTAGCCACCCTGAGGGTAAGGCAGCACATCTCTAGCCACCCTGTAGGGTAAGGCAGCACATCTCTAGCCACCCTGTAGGGTAAGGCAGCACATCTCTAGCCACCCTGTAGGGTAAGGCGCACATCTCTAGCCACCCTGTAGGGTAAGGCAGCACATCTCTAGCCACCCTGTAGGGTAAGGCAGCACATCTCTAGCCACCCTGTAGGGTAAGGCAGCACATCTCTAGCCACCCTGTAGGGTAAGGCTGCACATCTCTGGCCACCCTGTAGGGTAAGGCAGCACATCTCTAACCACCCTGTAGGGTAAGGCAGCACATCTCTAGCCACCCTGTAGGGTAAGGCAGGAAAACAATACAGCTCCAGCCACCCTGTAGGGTAAGGCAGCACATCTCTAGCCACCCTGTAGGGTAAGGCAGCACATCTCTAGCCACCCTGTAGGGTAAGGCAGCACATCTCTGGCCACCCTGTAGGGTAAGGCAGCACATCTCTGCCACCCTGTAGGGTAAGGCAGCACATCTCTAGCCACCCTGTAGGGTAAGGCAGCACATCTCTAGCCACCCTGTAGGGTAAGGCAGCACATCTCTAGCCACCCTGTAGGGTAAGGCAGCACATCTCTGGCCACCCTGTAGGGTAAGGCAGAACATCTCTAGCCACCCTGTAGGGTAAGGCAGCACATCTCTAGCCACCCTGTAGGGTAAGGCAGCACATCTCTGGCCACCCTGTAGGGTAAGGCAGCACATCTCTGGCCACCCTGTAGGGTAAGGCAGCACATCTCTAGCCACCCTGTAGGGTAAGGCAGCACATCTCTAGCCACCCTGTAGGGTAAGGCAGCACATCTCTAGCCACCCTGTAGGGTAAGGCAGCACATCTCTAGCCACCCTGTAGGGTAAGGCAGCACATCTCTACCACCCTGTGGGGTAAGGCAGCACATCTCTGGACCCTGAGGGTAGGAGCCATCTCTAACCACCCTGTGGGGGGAAGGCGGTACAGCTCTAGCCACCCTGTAGGGTAAGGCAGGAAAGCGGTACAGCTCTAGCCACCCTGTAGGGTAAGGCAGGAAAGCGGTACAGCTCTAGCCACCCTGTAGGGTAAGGCAGGAAAGCGGTACAGCTCTAGCCACCCTGTAGGGTAAGGCAGGAAAGTGGTACAGCTCTAGCCACCCTGTAGGGTAAGGCAGGAAAGCGGTACAGCTCTAGCCACCCTGTTAGGCAGAAAATAAGGCAGCCTGAAGCTAAGCATGAATCAGTTGTTTGTTTAAATAAAAGTTCTCCAGCTAACTAGAGCTGAGGAACGGTGTCCAAAGGATACGCAGTGACTTTACATCCAGGTACTCTGGCATTGATGAAAGCTGCTGCTACATCTGCTTTTGAGCTGCCCACATCTTTGGGTCTGTAACACAAGTCGTCAAGGCAAAAGGTGTGTGTGTGTGTGTGTGTGTGTGTGTGTGTGTGTGTGTGTTGGTGGGAAGGGGAGCAGGGACTAAAATCAAGTAGGTTGTAAGAGCCAAAGCAAGTTAAATGACAAAAATAAAAATGACAATCCATCCCTGGGTGAAAAATGGCATAACAGCCTGTCTTAAAGTGTACAATATATTGTGAAACAGAAACTTCCACTTATTGGGACAGCTACAAATAAGCTGCAGCTCTATTTCAGTCCTGCAACTCTAAAAGCTGTTGTCTGGTTGTGTGGGTCAAAACTGGGCATGAACAATGAAAGCTGTTGTCTGGTTGTGTGGGTCAAAACTGGGCATGAACAATGAAAGCTGTTGTCTGGTTGTGTGGGTCAAAACTGGGCATGAACAATGAAAGCCGTTGTCTGGTTGTGTGGGTCAAAACTGGGCATGAACAATGAAAGCTGGGGTACAAAACCCTAAGGCTACAGAATACAGAAATTTTATTGTCTATGAATATCATAGAAATTTGCCTTACGACTGCATAAAAGATACCAGTAAGATAGCACACGGTATAATACACAATACATAAGGACAAGATAAGGTCATAGATATAATGCAAATACCAGTAAAACAGCCTCATAGAGTCATATGCTACCTCCAAACATAGTATGTTGAATATGATAGCAAAAGCAGAATAAACATCAATATCAATTGCAATCACATGAGAAGACATGTACACTCAGACTCACAGTAAAGCTAAAAGGTAATAAAATAAAATCACAGGTGTAATGAAAAAATAAAAATCCCCACGCATTAGCCGTTTTAATAAAATAAATAGGTTATGTCGTCTCACCTCCCCCCCCCCCCCCCCCACACATACATTAACATCAGGCAACTTAAACACACTAGCCATTTTAATAATAAAATAAGTTTCCTCCCCCCCACCCCCCTCCAAACAGATATATCACAGCACATGAAGAAGTGATGCCACTGCTGACTTTCACAAAGGTAGAACCTCATGCTGCTGTCCAACTACTGGCACCATGAACTAGAGTTTACCTGAAAAGGAACTGTCTGTTGAGGTTGGAGACATCTATCGTGTCCATGTCTATCACGTGGATGTCTCGGAAACCAAGCAAAGCCTACAAACAGAGCAGAAAGTCAAAGTCCAACATTTCTTCTTCCAAACACTTGTATCATCATACAGCATAAACTTTACACTGCCAACGCTTCTACTGTGTCTGAACTATTTCCACATATTTTCACCAAATACCACGAAATCAAAGCAGATGTAAACACTTCTAGTTCTAAACATGTCCACCACTATACAGTCCAGTCAAAGTAAATATAAACATATTAGGAATTAGTTCCAAACATTTTCACCATTAAACAGCAGACATGTAAAGCAGGCCATGTAAACACTTTTGGTTCCAAACATTTTTGCCATTTAATGCTACACTGAACAGTTAAAGTGGGTGTACACACACTTATAGAACTTTCTGAAACATGTCCGCTGCTGTAGGCCACAAGGTGCAAACATTTCTAATTCCGTACACTGTATGTTAACCAGTACAGAGCTGTGCAAACATTTCTAATTCCGTACACTGTATGTTAACCAGCACAGAGTTGTGTAAACATTTCTACTTTTCTAGTTCCAAACATGTAAACCAGTACAGAGTTGTGTAAACATTTATACTTTTCTAGTCCCAAACATGTAAACCAGTACAGAGTATATTTATCATGTATACAGAGACCCCCCACCCCCACCCCCCAAAAAGAAGCAGAAGAAGATGAAGAAGAAAGAAGAATGCAGACGAAGCAGCAGCAGCAGCAGCAGAAGAAGAACACTGCAGACGGGGGAGAGGTGGGACACTGGACAGACGCCCCAGGTACAGGTACCAACCAGATCTTTGAGCAGTTCACAGCCCAAGCCCCCTGCTCCAATGACCAGCACCTTGCATGACTCCTGTATGAAGCCCAGAATCTGTAACAGGTCAACACCAGCCCTATGCTCACCATGCTGTACAAGGCTGCCGAGTACTGCTCTTTCTTATTAGTATTAATTCTTGCCACTTGCCTCCTCAGAAAAGGACAGAGATCTCTCTCAATGTAATGGTCCCTGTAATGATCTGAATCTTGCACATGAAAAATGGAACAGATCTGAAGAAATTTAGAACACATGCTCAAATAATAAAGACTTTATAGTTTATAAAAATTGATAGCTGTGACTGAAAAGTTTAGCCAACAACACCTCTAGTGCATGCTAAGTGTACTGTGGTCACTTGCTGACCAGTGGCTAAATTGTTAAGAGTAAAAGATTAAATGCTTCCCATTAAATATATATCCCAGGAAACAAGCTATTTTTCCACAGTCACTGATATATATATATATATATATATATATATATATATATATATATATATATATATTATATATATATATATATTTTAGTGCCAAAAGGTGCGCAAATGGGGGATCTGATTTATATATATATATATATACATCATCTGTAAAATTACTCCACAAACTGTTCTACTTCAAAACAGCCTTTGCAGATTCAAATGCAGTCACAGGCTGGGTCAATTCATTTTTAAACTGACAAGTAATAGTCTGTATCAGCAGCAGGTTTGAAAACAGTTGTGTGGGTGCAATTCCTTCATGCAAGTCACTGAATGATGGTTTCCCAACCAAATGTTTCCCAACCAAATGTCTGTGAGATGATAATGCACACACACAAACTTCGGCTTGGCTTTAAAACAGTTTGTGATGTTTACTGTAGAGTGGAAAAGCAAGTGCACCTTGTAGCCTCGTCCACTGGCCCAGCCACAGGGTTTGCATGACAGCAAGCCACACTGTCTGCCTGAGTGCCTATTGTTCACTGTAAACAGCATGTGGAACTGGAAGCCTATATATGATGCTGAATAATTACTTGATGAAACTGAAAGCAGTCTACTTTGTCTAGTCCAGATCCTGCTATACATGTCAACAGTTTCAACAACAGGGTATTCCACAAGTTAACAGTAACTTCATCATCAACATCACTGAAATTTTAAACATATAATTTGTTAACATTTAATTTTGAAAAATTAACATCATAAAATCATTAAATTACTAACAGCATTATCAAGAGAAAATCCAGAGGTCTGTTTGAGGAGAAAACTTTTGACATTGAAAGAATAAAACCTACTTCTGGGCTCGGCTCAAAGTCTGGATGCGCGAAGGGTCCATCCCTTTCCAGAAATCTCTTGATGTGGTTCCATCGTCCCGGCCAGTCCAGGTCACCCGACATGTTGTCAGTATCAGCGCACGTCAGCTGCTTGGGAAATTCCAATGCCTTGCAAGAAAACGTCACGTCCTCCCTTCAGTCACTTCTGAAACAGTTCAGTTGACAAGGAGTTAAATAATATAATTGATAAGCCACACTCATTTTGTAGTACTTACAGACCCAGTCTCAACATCTCAACAAAGATGTAGTCTACATTTAACATGCTCTTAAGCATAATTAATGCACAAACCCAGACCTTTTTGTCGTGGAAGACACCAGCCCTGGCTGGGTGATGAGCATGCTGGCACAGTGGCAGGCCTAAACAGGAAGAGCCTGAAATGGCAAAGATTCTGCAACTGGCTCACTGTGCGGCACAGAATCATCGAGAACAGCTCAAGAAAAGCTAAGGCCAGCAGACACCTGTTAACTAACTGTTTGAATCCCTGCAAGGGTGGCGGGAGAATTTTATTCTCCTGGGTCAACTTTCTGTGCTGACTCTTATTTCGGTATCCGTTCCACCCCCGTGTTACTGCAGTAGCACGTAAAAGATCCCGGTCATTCTGCCAGATGTGTAGGAGGCAGGTTACAGCTAAACATGCATACACCTTATGTATATATATATATGTGGCTCTGCATGAAGTGACATGGTGCATGGTTGTATGGTGTACACAGAACTTGCGCCGAGTTGGCAGCAGTTTCATGTGGCACCAGCCATGCCAGCGCTGTAAGTGCACACTTAGGTGGATATTCAAAAGCGCACTTAAAAATGAAGAAGAAACGAGTCACTCATGTAGAATTACATGCGTGCGCAGTGAGTCTACTCGAGAGCAGAGAATAGCGCTATATAATATAAAAGCAATCATCATCATCATTTTCTTTTTTCTCATTCTACCACATACATGTACAGAAGACCTTAAGAAGTGAAGTGAAATACAACAGTATAGTCCTATTTCCTATTCAGCCTCTATAATCTATTCCTTTACTGGCCTACAGTCTGGAACCTGATGTCCCCACCCCAACACATAAAGAACCCTAACTCCTAATAACAATTTCCAGACAGCCATTAGTGTGGTCAATAGTGATGATGCTCTAGGGCTACCCCCTCCTCTCCCCTTTCCCTCCTACACACGCACACACACAGTCACACACACACACACACACACACACACACACACGCACACACACACACACACACACGCACACACATACACGCACACAGTGACACACACACACACACACAGTGACACATACACACACACACAGTAACACACACACACACACACACACACACACAACCATGGCTGAAACACACACACACCATGGCTGAAACACACACACACACACACCACAGCTGAAACACACACACCATGGCTGAAACACACACACACACACACACCATGGCTGAAACAAACACACACACACACACACACACACATGGCTGAAACACACACACACACACACAGCACACACACACACACACAACACACACACACCATGGCTGAAACACACACACCATAGCTGAAACACACACACACAACACACACACACACACATGCATACACACACACATGGTGGCAATATCCACTTTTAGCCCCGTCGGTTCGCTGTCCTCAAATGGTTTGAGGATGTGTGTGTGTGCGTGTGTTTGTGTATCATGTATAGCACTGGCATAGTTGATAGTACGGAATGAACGGATATGTGGATATGCCAACGTAGTGCATACTTCAAGTTCATTCCATACGCGCGCACACACACACACACACTCATACCATTTGAGGACCGCGAACCGACGGGGCTAAAGGTGGACATTGCCCACATGGTCTGCTCACTTGCTTTGACCTTTGTGCTTGTTTCCATTAGGTAGGACCAGCCTCTCTTTAGTGCTGGGTAACATGGCCGTCGCGAGGCAAATATTGCTCATTTTCAACTTGTCGTATCTGCCTTGTTTTGTGCAGTTTGTCAATAAAACTACTGTCAGGCAAAAAATGATCTTTTTACCTGTTGATGCCATTATTTTGTGTGTGAATGATGTATTGTGAGTTTGGAGGAAGTTTTAATGAACACACCAAGTGGTCAGAAACCGAGCGTGGTTCTGACGTCAAAAGTCAGATGAGCGAGGTCGGAAAACGGTTGCGTTCAGAAAACCGTTGGGAACTTTTACCAAAAAAAACGTACACATATGAAGTTAATATTTTTAGAAAGAGGAATTCACGTAGATTTATCGTTATAATATTCGTTAAAATTCTTTGTTTTCGACTGCAGCAAAATTGAGTTGAAAAATACGTTCATTTTTACCGTAAATTTACACCAAGAAAGTTTGAATGCACCATATTCAATTTGGTATCACTGGAAAGACGAATTTTCGCTCTTTAAAACAGTGTATCGTTTGATCCGGAAGTGAGTTCTTGTAAGAGTTCCCATGCAACGGAAAGTGGAGACCCCGTAGATTTTGTCGTCTGTTCGAGTTGCGCAATCGCTAAAATCTGCGACTACGCGAGCGGCGCAAAAGATGCTCACCCTGGAGGAATTGGAAAGAAACCGTGGTAAGTTTTTTGTTTTAGCGATAACTAAGTGAGTTTCCAACACAACCATAACTGTATTTTTGCGCTGTTTACATCTCTTTGAATGCAATTGAAGCAATTCGTTGTGGTCTGGTCGTAGTTTGAACAACATTACAGAGTTATCTCCTCATTATTTCCTCCAAAATGCAAACTGCTGTAAAAGTAGTAATTTATTTCCCCGTAAATCCGAATTGACAAAAAACTGATGTATGGTGTATGTTCTCAACAGTGAATTTTTTAAAGGAAATTTAGCAAGTGAATGATTTTTTTAATATTTTGTTTTTTCTTGTCAGGGACAATAACTCTGATTTAGCTAGCAGACCATGCAGTCACGAACCAATATGTTTTTTACAGTAGATCTGCTCATCTAGACAAAACAAAATAAAAGCGAGCCATCAGCCAAAATTAATGGTATACTGAGAGTTTGGAATTGTATTTGCTTCTGAAGAATTAATTTCTTCTTTTTCCCCCATCTTCTTTCTCTTCCACCTTTTGTGGACATGGTAGACCTGGCACACTGGCTCAAAATTACATGATTCTTTAAATCTTTGTATATATATAATAATAACTACAAGGGGGGATTTAAAAAAAGAGAAGTAATAATGATAGTTTTTGTTTTTTTGTTTAACATTTTACAAGCATGATTGACAAGACAGACTATGGTAACAAGACAGAAGTAACTAAGTCTATAAGAAAGACTGAAAAGGAAACAAAATGAAAGAAATAATCACACACACACACACACACACACACACACACACACACACACACACACACACACTTCAAGAGCCACATCAAATGTGGGGGTGGGGGAAATAAAATAACTCACAGAGCAACATTAAATAGTTTTGAGCATGTCAATTTTTAAATGTCATTGAAGTGGGACTCCAATTTTTGTTAGTTTCCTTAATAATCCAGGTCTTTTATTTAAGGTAGGGAAGTTTTTTGTTTTTAAATATTGTCAAATAATGGCTAGAGCGACTCCAGTTGGGGTTTTACTTCTGGGATTGTTTCAGTAGCTGAGACTGGTAGTAGTAGTCAAACACCTGAAAATTAGTTCTTGTCTGCTTCCTTTTGTATCTTTCTGATTGATTTATTTCTCAGGTTATTACTGCATGATTCACACAAAGTCAAGTAAGTGTTATTTACAACTAAACTTCAGAATTTGATGATTTAATTGGGGAGTATGAAGAGTATTTAATTAGTGAGTATTAAGTGATAGTGTGCTGTTTATGTTGAAATAAATCTTTTTTACCTGTTTGTTTATATATTTCTTTGTTAATGATTTCAGAGGATGATCAGTTTCATCATCTTGAGGAGAGAATTGGTCCTAGAAAGCGAGGCAGGCCCCAACATCTACCACGAGGCCACACTTGGACTGCAGTTTTCAACTTCATTTCCTCATTCAAACAAGTCTACATATATTTAAAATTTGCCTAAATTTCCTTATGTTGTGCATTTTCTTTCTCTGATTAATGCTGAATCTGCAGATACCAGAACCATGGCTGTATCTCTTTCCATTCCAGAGTTTGATTTGCTTTAATGCTATTACCATCAAAGATTCGCAGGATATTTGCACCCTTTTTTCTCATGCAAACTTGCCTCTGTAGGTAAAATTTAGCTTGCACTTCTTTAGACTTGTGAATTTGTATTTTCTAATTTATGCTGAATCAGTTGATACCAGAATTATGGTTGTACCTCTTTCCATTCCCATGTTATGTTTGATCTTGTCATGGTACTGTCAAAGATTGGTGATCGGACAATGTCAAAATTAGTGATTTTTCCATTTTTGGCACTCTGCATCTCCAATATTTGAGTAAGGATGACTACTGAAAAAATTGTGTTTAGTCTATGTAGTGCAGACACTGTGTAAAACAAGTTAGGTGGATGTGTGACCAATAGTTTTTATGCTAGAGCCATACAAAAATGGCATTTTGTAAAATATGCATAAAACGCCTAAAATGGTGACTGTTTGAAGGGTGATATCTCAAAAAATATTATAGATAAATTAATTAAATTTGGCTTGTGTACTTGCCTTGTGACCCTCATTAATATCACATATTAATGGATTGCATTGCTTGCTTTTGAAAATTTGGCTGGCCCTACCTACTTCCATACACATCTGTACATCTGCACCAGATGTTATGCCTATAGGTAACAAGGATTGTATGCATAACTGACTGACCTGCACACATCACTAAATATCACAAGAAGTGAAGAAGTAAAATCAGTCCATTGTGATATTGATAATCATCAGTACTGTGACACTGACAGTGGTGCTCTCTGCAAGGTAGAAATCCAGATCCAGTTTGTGGATGATTCAAAAGACAAAGAACGCTACTACTACTAGTGTGTGTGCATGTGCATACATGTGCGTGTGTGAGACTGTGACTGTGTGTGTGTGTGTGTGTGTGTGTGTGTGTGTGTGTGCGCGCGCGCGTGCGTGCGTGCGTGTGTGATCTCCATTCCGTTCCATGTTCTGTGATTATCTTCAGCAACCCCCACAAACTGAAGTATCTGTATAATCTGCACGGACTTCGATTTCAATCAACCTTGACTCACTGAGCAAACAGATGGATCTGTGTAGAGACGTTAGTTCAACCATGGCCTTTATAAGTATAAAATACAGTATTCCCATCACCCTCCTTGTGCCGCACGAACGGTGTGCGAGCAAATACTAAAATAGCACTGGGAGTTCTAAAATCTCTGAAGCGTAAAACTACACATCGACCCTAAAATTGCCTTCTGGTAATTAAAGTTCACCTTATGGAAGTTATGCAGACAGATCGACTGAATGGTGTGCTCGCCGTCTCTCCTAAACGACAAGATTAGGTGACTATTCGCACAGTACAGTGCGGGTATCCTTTTCCGCAATTCCGCACCCTAAGTGCGAATAGCCTTAATCCCGAAAGATCAGAGTTCTCGTTGCTGGATGGATTGCCGTATGTGGACGTAAAGCAAGAGAAAGAAAGAAAGAATCGCGAACACTGTGTTCTCCCAAATGGAGCTCTGTTCGCTCTATGTTTGAGTACAGCCTGAGTTCCCCATTACCTGAATAGCTTTTTTTTCTTTCTGGTGGTCCATTTTTTTGGCAGCTTCCAAAAATGTGCGAAGGCGAACAAACTTACAGGCCAGTACTGACCCGGCTACACCCCAATCACTGACCCCCCCCCCCCCCCCCCCTAATTAACCGTAACTTGAGAACCTGTGGACTTTCAGTAAGTAACAAAATCTTCGTCTTTCGCGTCTGAGTTCAGGCGGCCAGCTGCCGAATCCCCCCCGACAACTTACTGCCGGTACTGGACACGTAACCGTGTCGCCCACGGAGTGGGCCATCGGATCGTGGTATGACCTACGTGGTGAAAACAAATAATGAAGGTCCACCAGACTGTATTGATAGTTTAAGATCATTATAAAGGACATTGGTAAAATCTAAGGAGATGACCAATGCGCGCCTAAGTGTCATTGGGCCACCAAGGCTCTACTGTGTGAGCTCGGTCACCGCTAGGTAGGACTGAGACCGACCGTCCCGTCCGCCTGGTAAACGTGCTGATAGCCAGCTGGCACGGGTGTTCGTACTGAAGTGCAGATAGCTACTGTGGCTGAGACAACTAACTAGATTCTTGAACCAGATCTATGTCCAGAACTCGAACTCGAAAACTTTATTTTACGTGGATTGTCGTTTAGGTTCATTCAAAAACCTAACAACTAGTCCTTGCTAAGCTACTGATGAACAGATATCAAATTACAGATGTCATAGAAGCTACTCCAAAAATGAGAAACAAAATAAAATAAAGATTTAGATTTTCCGATATATTCCTTTCTGGAAGTTAGCTGTGTGAAACAAAGGAGCACGTCTGTCTCCAAAATAAATGCTTTGGTCAACACGTTTCATACTGTTTCATTCTTACTCGGTGTCAAGAACGGCTACTCCAAGTGAACTACGACGCACATTTCGCTTGCGCCGCAGGAATACAGCCGAGCTGTAAGATGTAAAGATGCGAAACAGTGTATTGCGTGTTCTGTTGCCTGTTTCTTTGCCTTCTCCTTTCACATTTAACTTTTCAACTTCTGTATGTATTCCTTATGGCCTCCGGCAAGCTTGTTTTGCTATAGATTGAAACATCTTCTCCCCGGTGCACAGTCTTGCACAACATTTGGAAAGCTGACATGGCAGTTTTAAGTTTGGCCTGAGACAGTGTTTAGTAATATTCTGATAATTACTATGTCTATGAGCATGAATTAGCGTTGTACTACACAGTACTGGTAATATTCCAATAGGTCAGTCGTCAGTTTTGTTATTCTGCAACTACTGTGCGTTTTCTGTGTTCCTCATGTCCAAGTTCCAGCATTTTGATGTCTGAGTCTGACCCCCCGCCTTCTCCCCCACCCCACCCACCACCCCCCTCTTTGTATGCTGGGTTATTTTTGTGTTTCCATAATCTACTGAACTCAGACATGGATGACAGGATTTTTAATATGTGTATGCAAAATGTTTTTGCAGACGTTATCAGTTAAGTGCATCATATTCACATAATCACAATGGCCAGTGCAAGAGTATAACTGTAGACCTGTATAACTGTATAAGTTATAGACTTATTCTTTTGCATGTTCTGTGACCATTTATAATCATAAATATACTCCCCCCCCCCCCATTTCAGTCTTCAGACATCTGTTAGTAATTGTTGAAGACTAGAAAAGTAGAAGAAGAGCCCTCGGACAGTGAGTCAGGATGAGGACGTACAACGAAGAGATGAAGTACCTGGAGAAAGTCACTCCCTACTGCTGGAAGATCAGCAAAGGATTTGTTGACAACATGAAAGTAAGTCAGATGATTTGTGTGTGTGTCTGTAACAATGTGAACTGTGCTTGTGAAGATCCTGTTTTCACTTTCAGATGTTGCTCAGGTGTAATTTTACTGCTACTGTACTAGTGTGTTTAGTTCTTGTACAGGTACATGGTTGCACTGACTGCAAAAGTTTGGATAAATATTGCATATTTCAAACTCCAGTTAAGTTGGCAATTTGGGTGCAGCTATGTATAATACATAATACTATTAACCATAATAATTATGATGTATATTAATTATTATACATGCATGCATGTTGCTGAGATGGCCTGTCCACACACCTTTGTGACTCTCTGTCTTAAATTGATATAAACATCGTATATAATGTCAGACGTCATGGGAACCACTGCCATATGAACAAACAGAAAACTTACTAATTACTTGATGAGGTGATAAAGTGTACACAGTATCTGAGTGTGTTTTCGCAAGCCTAGTGCTGCTTGCTTGGCTGTATCACTATCAGTATCACTGGTGGTATAGATCTGACTTCTGACACAATATTTTCTGGTTTTGTGTTTGGGCAATGGTGACACCACTGACATTGTGTGTTAATATTTGTATACATGTATGTATGTTTACACTTACAGTCAGTGGGGTTGGGGAGATGAAGAAGTGGAGAACAGCAGCAACAAATGAGTTTAGATCATGATTTGAGTTGTCTTTTCATGATTACTAATACTATTATTATTAGCCTTGTCCTTGGTTGAACTTGTCCATGTATGCATTATATAATATTATATAAAACAGAAAAGACATGTCTGTAATATAATTATAATATATTTAATTCTTGAACTTGGACATTTAGAAGAAGAGGTTTTTGATTGCTCTGTGTAAGTTAAGGTACACTAACTTTTTTCTCTCTAGTATAATTGTCTAGAACTGGTATGTACTAAACATGTATAATGGTGATGCAGATGACTAAGTTTACTGCTACTGCTATCCCACAGTGTGTTAACAGGCAAGAGTGTTCATTATGATGCAACACTGTTTGTGTATGGAGCTACGATCAGAGTGCAGAGGCTGAAGTTGTTGAGAGGGAGTGTTTTTTTCAGGTTGATGGGTATTTTTTGTCAACAAACCGACGGGAGAAGTTTGATTTTTGGGCGGCTGGGCCCCCAAGGCCCGGGGTTTCCCGCCTCGCATTAAAAAAAAATTCAATTTCCTCCCCTTTTGAAAAGTTTGGTGAGGTGTGTGTGTTATGTGTTATTTTTGTGTGTGAAAGTGAAAACAATGTCCTTTGTACATTTGGGGCAACTAAAGGAAATTAAAAAATTGAAACTTTTCAAAAAGTGCTTTTGAAAGGACAAGAATGATTTTAAAAAAGGACAAAAAAATATTAAAAAGAAAAAAGAAATATTAATTTTAATTTTTTAAAAAACCCATATATTTACAACAGTTTGACAATGATTACATTACAATACACAAAGGCCAAATTCATTTGGGGGTTTGCATTATCAATAAATCAGTCAGGACTGTTATAAATATTATAATGGCTTCAAGCCCACTTCACCATGCAAACCCAACTCGTCGTCCAATACCTTCAGTAGACATACCGCACTGCCTATGTGTCTCTTATAACTGGAGTTATAAATACAGAGACACCAACATTGTAATCCTCTGATTACAATATGACGACGACAAAGACAAAAAAAATCCAAGATGCAGACACAGACACAGTGGTAACACAACGGTTACCCAAAACAGAGCCGAAGACGTCACACGCACGCTCACTCACAAGGTTGTCTCATCAGGTGCTAAACAGCGCGCTCCCTTCTGGCACCATTCAGTTAGTACATGCAGCCACCCTTCCTGGTGCTGTCCTCTGTCTTCCACGGGATTTAGCCCCATCCCTTCTGGACTAGAGATCGCCGAAACCCCAGCTCCACAAGCTGTAATAAACACAATATTTCTTACTAATTTTTTTCCCAATAATAATTTCTCCACTTCATTCGTCGCATAATTTCTCCACTTCATTTGTCGCATTCTCTCCTCCTTATAAGTTATGTCCTTAATTTACACATTATAATCTTTGTACAGTTCTTGCCATGTTTCTTCCAAACATAATTCATTAAATAACTTTGATTCATCTGAACCAAATAAATTTAAAACATCTATCATAACTTAAAATATCATGTTTTATCTTTACCCCATATACTGACTTCCTGTTAAACAATATTCAGTAAACAATAAATACCTTCTGATGATATGTCCAAAGCTTCCAAGCTTAACAGCTCAAGAGCCCGACAGTCCGCCCACGTCTTCCTTCGTACGCTGCTAGCGGGTACTGTCCCATTCTACGGCCGATCAACTTGATGTCCAGCTGGTTAAAACAACTCGGTTAAGCCTGCTCTAAAATCTTGTGCTTCACGCATTTCACGTTTTACTTGACCAAACCCTGCTTCTAACTGCACCCTATTATACCTCATACAACCTCTCTATATTGCCTTACTGCATTCGTGACAAACTGTGACACAAATTATAATGGCATCATTCATGCTAAGGGCTTTGCAAGAGTAAAACCTGACCATCAGTCCTCAAAGTCAAATCCTTTATTGTGATAAATGATATATAATTCATATATATATAGGTAGGACCAGCCTCTCTTTAGCGCTGGGTAACCTGGCTGTTGCGAGGCAAATATTGCTCATTTTCAACTTGTTGTATCTGCCTTGTTTTGTGCAGTTTGTCAATAAAACCTACTGCACAAAACGATCTTTTTACGACCTGTTGATGCCATTATTTTGCGGAATGATGTATTGTGAGTTTGGAAGAAGTTTGAATGAACACACCAAGCGGTCGGAATTTGTTCTGACGTCGAAAGTCAGATGAGCGAGGTCGAAAAACGGTTGCGTTCGCTGGGAACTTTTACAAGAAAACGTACACATATGAAGCTAATATTTTTTAGAAAGAGGAATTCCCATAGATTTATCCGTTATAAAATTCGTAAAACCTCGTTTCGACTGCAGCAAAAATTGAGTCGAAAAATACGTCCATTTTACCTTAAATTTACACCAAGAAAGTTTGAACGCACCATATTCAATTTGGTATCACTGGAAAGACGAATTTTCGCTCTTAAAATTGGTACGCCCTTTGACCCAGAAACCGTTACTTGTAAGAGTTTCCATGCAACGGAAAGTGGAGACCTGTAGATGTCATCGCTCGACGGCAGAATCGCTTAAAATCTGGGCACTACGCTAAGCGCGCAAAAGTTGCCTCGCTACCCTGGAGGAATTGGAAAGAAACCGCGGTAAGTTTTTTTATTTATAACTAAGTGAGTTTTCAACACAACCATAACTGTATTTTTGCGCCGTTTACATCTCTTTGAATGCAATTAGCTTCAATCTGCTGTGGTCTGGTCGTAGTTTGAACAGCATTACAGAGTTATCTCCCTCATTATTTCCTCCAAAATGCAAACTGCTGTAAAAGTAGTAATTTCTTTCCCCATAAATCCGAATTGACAAAAAACTGATGTATGGTGTATGTTCTCAACTGATTTTTTTTTAAAAGGAAATTTAGCAAGTGAATGATTTTTTTAAATATATTTGTTTTTCTTGTCAGGGACAATAACTCTGATTTAGCTAGCAGACGATGGAGTCACTAACCAATATGTTTTTTACAGTAGATCTGCTCATCTAGACAAAACAAAATAAAAGCGAGCCACCAGCCAAAATTAATGTTATATTGAGAGTTTGGAATTGTATTTGCTTCTGAAGAATTAATTTCTTCTTTTTCCCCCATCTTCTTTCTCTTCCACCTTTTGTGCACATGGAAGACCTGGCACACTGGCTCAAATTACATGATTCTTTCAATCTTTGTATATAATAATAATAATTACAAGGGGGGATTTAAAAAAAGAGAAGTAATTATGATAAGTTTTTTGTTTTGTTTAACATTTTACAAGCATGATTGACAAGACAGACTATGGTAACAAGACAGATGTAACTAAGTCAATAAGAAAGACTGAACATGAAACAAAATGAAAGAAATAACCTCCCCACACACACACATACATACACACACACACACACACACACACACACACACACACACACACACACACTTCAAGAGCCACATCAAATGGGGGGGTGGGGGAAATAAAATAACTCACAGAGCAATTAAATAGTTTTGAGCATGTCAGTTTGTAAGTGTCATTGAAGTGGGACTCCAATTTTTGTTAGCTTCCTTAATAATCCAGGTCTTTTATCTAAGGTAGGGAATTAGTTTTTAAGTATTGTCAAATAATGGCTAGAGCGACTCTAGTTGGGGGTTTTACTTCTGGGATTGTTTCAGTAGCTGAGACTGGTAGTAGTAGTCAGATACCTGAAAATTAGTTCTTGTCTGCTTCCTTTTGTTTGTACCTTTCTGATTGATTTATTTCTCAAGTTATTACTGCATGATTCACACAAAGTCAAATAAGTGTTATTTACAACTAAACTTCAGAATTTGATGATTTAATCGGTGAGTATTAAGTGTATTTAATTGGTGTTAGGGTGCTGTTTATGTTGAAATAAATCTTTTTGACCTGTTTGTTTATATTTCTTTGTTAATGATTTCAGAGGATGATCAATTTCATCATCTTGAGGAGAGAATTGGTCCTAGAAAGTCGAGGCAGGCCCCAACATCTACCACGAGGCCACACTTGGACTGCAGTTTTCAACTTCATTTCCTCATTCAAACAAGTCTACATATATTTAAAATTTGCCTAAATTTCCTTATGTTGTGCATTTTCTTTCTCTGATTAATGCTGAATCTGCAGATACCAGAACCATGGCTGTATCTCTTTCCATTCCAGAGTTTGATTTGCTTTAATGCTATTACCATCAAAGATTCACGCGGGATATTTGCACCCTTTTTTCTCATGCAAACTTGCCTCTGTAGGTAAAATTTAGCTTGCACTTCTTTAGACTTGTGACTTTGTATTGTCTAATTTATGCTGAATCAGTTGATACCAGAATTATGGTTGTACCTCCTTCCATTCCCATGTTATGTTTGATCTTGTCACAGTACCGTCAAAGATTGGTGAGTGGACAATGTCAAAATTAGTGATTTTTCCATTTTTGGCACTCTGCATCTCCAATATTTAACTAAGGATGACTACTGAAAAAAATGTGTTTAGTCTATGTAGTGCAGATACTGTGTAAAACAAGTTAGGTGGATGTGTGACCAATAGTTTTTATACTAGAGCCATACAAAAATGGCGTTTTGTAAAATGTGCGTAAAACGCCTAAAATGGTGACTATTTGAAGGGTGATATCTCAAAAAATATAAATTAATTAATGAAATTTGACTTGTGTACTTGCCTTGTGACTCTCTTTAATATCACATATTAATGGATTGCATTGCTTGCTTTTCAAAATTTGGCTGGACCTACCTAATATATATATATGACTAAGTGCCAAAAGGTGGGTCTGCAATGGGTGACTTGGTTGTGCTGAGAATAAAAGATGTTTAAACAAATATTTTGTCATTAGTGTGGGTTGAATGTGTGTGAAAATGAACGAGGATATAGTTGAAATAATAGCAGCAGAAATTTTGAAGCGGTTTGGGAAATATGTCTGTTAAAGTGCGATTTTACTGCTGAAATTCAACCACGAAAAGCGGACAGCACAGAGCCCGTCTCTGTCGGCGTGGTTTGGTTAAAGAAAACAAGGAAAAGTTATATTTATCACATCTGTTATGTTCACGAAAGATCGTTTTACAAGATCCATGCATCAGAAAAACTTCCAACGAATTATGCTTTTACAAAAGCATATCGAACTTTATTTGATCGACGTCATCTGTGTCGTAATACGAAACGCGAACTTTCGGACAACAGACTGAAAACAACTCTGACCCTTGACATGAGCGGGAAGTGACGTCATATGCAATACTGGGACTCGCGGTCAATCACTCAGCAGCTTTGAGAAGATTTAACCAAACAACTTTGGTTACATTAACAAATTTGCCGCTCCCCAAATATTGTCGTAAGATATGACGTCCGACTATCAATTGTGAGCGAAAAACAAAACATTATAGGTTTACACTTGTCAACAAACACGAAGGTACCACGTGACACCTCCCGGTCTATTTGATTTGAATGGCGTCGAAGGAATCTTCTGCTGTGAAATTGAAACGTACGTCGCAATTATTGTCGTGAGGCTGACGTCCGACCATTCTTGACGTCCACACAATTTTACACCGTTTATTTTATTAAATCTTCAGCCAGAATGTAATGCAAGGTCCCTGCAGCTACTTGAGTGCGCATGACAACAACAACTGATCAACCATGCATATCGCAACAGCAACTGACCAACCATGCACGTGACAACAACTACCCAACCAGTAATTTTTTTCATTTTTCGCAGCAGTCTAGAACTCCAGCTGCACAGTGACAGGTTACTGTCTACTGCAATCATCACTCACACAAACAGCTGCTCACATTGCACACTCAAATGGGGCGGCCAGTAATAACATTAAAAAAAATATTAAAAAATTACGAGGATTAAGTCGGTCAGACGTCAGGGTTACCCCAAAATTTGGTGCTGATGACATTTGACACTTTTTTGTTTAAGTTTGTAAGGCTACTAAGAGTCATTTACTGATGGTTTAGTAAGTACTCTTTTTTTTGCTTGTTTGGTTTTAGTTTAGGTTTGATACTTTAAATTTTATTGAATTATTTATTGTATTTTATGGATACATTATGTTTGTGGATAGAATTTTTTGTTGATGATTCATGTTGGTTGTTATTGTCTTATTATTTCAGACCAATAAATGTTGACATGATGAGTAGGACAAAATTGCCCCCTGCTAAGTGTGAGTATGACTTTGACTACTGCAACCCTTCAGTAGCAGCACTGTGCCTGAAGATTGGAGAAACACACTTATCTATTACACCTGTCTTTAAGAATGCTACCATTCAAAAAAGTTCTGACCAATTTCCTTCACAAGTGTCATCTGCAACTAGTGCAAGATCCTCGCATATTGTCATCAATAGCATCATGCACTAAGACAACATCATCATAGCTCCTGAACAACATGGCTTCAGATGTGGTTGCTCATGAATGTGAAACCCAACTCCTTGGCCTAATCACTAAAATCAGTGAACTCGCACATGACTTTCAGGCAGGGAAACTGGTAGACCTTGTATTGACTTCCAAGTTCGCTTCATGTCATCCGCATTATGGGATCATCGAATGAAACACAGGATCTAAGAGCCCCAGACTGCTGTCATGTTGATGGTATGAAGTCAAACTTTGTCCCATGGGACTCAGAGCTGCGCCTTGAGGCAGTGTTCTTGGCCCAAAATTGTTTGTCCTATACATCAGTGACCTAGCTGCCACAACAGCCTACCTCCAGACTGAGATTGTTTGAAGATGACACTATCTGCCAGTGCCCCATCTCCACAGCTGAAGATCAAGCAATACTCCAAAATGATCTAAACAATTTCTGTAAGGGTAATGAGAAAGCAGATGGAACATGTGCTTCTACCCGGACAGATGTGACATCCTAAGTGTTACTGAAAGCAAGAGGAAACACTACCATGCTCTGCATGGCCAGATGCTCAAGTCAGTCAACAGTACTCACTTCTTGGGTGTCACACTGACCTCAGACGCCACCTGAGAGACACATCAACATCACCAACAAAGCAAGCAGGACCCTGGGTTCTGGGAAGAACCCTGAAGATCAGCACCTCTTTAATAAAAGGCAAGGCCTACAAGGCAGTTGTCACACCAGTCCTGAAATATGCAAGCTCTATCTGGCACCCAAACAACAACCTGATCAACCAGAGTCTGTACAGCAAAAGGCAGCATGGTGGACACCACAGAGATGCTGCAGGATATCCAGTGTCAACAACATACTGATTGGCTGACTAGGCTGACCATATCTCCAACATAGGTGCAGGAAAGCAAGACTGGTGAACTTTTATAACTTCCACCATCACCATGGCTCCATAGCCACTGATACCAAGTGAATAACAGGTGACTATCCTAGTATCACAGGAGCCCATCATTCCCATTCCCTGTTATACCCAGTGCCCTCCTGTCAAGTGTCATACTGACTACAGGAAATTCTTCTTTTTTCCAACGCAATCAAGGATTGGAATGACCTCACTGAGGATGTGGGCTGCACCCACCCTTGAGTCTTTCTGTTCACAATTCCCCAAGTAGTAGGCCCTGCCCCATTAGTAAATAGTGTTGATGATGGCTAGGCCTGTGCCAGTCAGGGTTTACCCCACATGACCACTATGGTAGCTAAATTGGCTCATACATACAAATTCAGTGTTGTTTCAAGGTTTGTTTGTAAGAGCTTTTCTTCTTAGTGCTGTGCTGTTTGCGCTTCTTGAAACATCTAAGGTGCAGTTTCTTTATACTGTAGAGGTACTGGTGTTTAATTGTTAAACCAATAAATGCTTGTTGCTTGATCAGCAATAGATACAGTCGAAGTGCTCAATAGTTACAATGCTATAATTACAAGCCAGTTGTATGTAATGCTCATCAAAAGGAAGCTGCATGCAAAGTACTCTGATCTAAGTACATATTACTTTACTACATTATGTGTATTTTTATAACTGAAGAGAAAGTTTAATGTTATACTGTCAAGTCTTATGACTGTCGCAAGCTGATGTTCGCATTTTATGATTCTGCAGAAACAGCCAACAATCATAAGTTGAATGTAGAGCACTGTGTTTAAATATATGTTTACATTTGTTTTGTAGTTGAAGAGAAATGTAGAATCTTCAATAATTATTGCACTGTCAAGTCACATTTATGACATTGTCATACTTTGCTGTAATGCTGATGTTCGACACTTTTGGTGGGTTTTTGGTGTGTCAAAAAAAGAAACAAATTCCTCAAAACTGACTTTCCAGTGTGTCTGTTACCTACGCTAGAATGTCTGAATGGCAGAATGGATGAAACTTTGAGTTTTTTGTTGTCAGAAAGAAAAGGTAAAATATTTAATTATGTCGGATGTCGGGTATTGCGACAAACAGTACATGTCAATATTTTTGTAAGAAGTCAAGCTGCAATAAATTTATTTGAAAATACTTATGAGGACATCCTTAATCTGTTTAAAGTGGTTGGGAATAAAAATAATAATTTACCAGCCATACAGTAGCACTTTTGTGTCGTAATCCCTGACATCCGACATAATACACTTTTCATCTTTTAAAGCTCGTTTTCTCAAAAACTAATAAAGTCATTATCTTCCACTTTGAAATGATGATTACTAATACAATGTACATTCTAAAGACCTATTTCTTTTTACTTTAACTCATACTTTTTTCCAGACCTACTGTGTCCTCTTTTCATGCACACTTTTTGGCACTTAGTCATATATATATACATTTTCATCATCCATCAGAACATGGGACTTGACTGGCTTTGTTCATGACAAGGATTTCTCTTTTATCATCCACTACCACACAGATACTAACTGGTGACGGGCACCCCATTTCTGTTTGGAAGGAAATGTGTATATAATTGTGTATTGTGCTAGTACTACTACATATACTTGTTATAAAATTAATTTGGACCACCTCCTGGGGTCCTGGTCTTCACTAGTGCCTCTCTGGAGACAGCACAGTGTTCTCTCCAAGACCTTAGACTGTCATCTTTTAAAGCCAAACTGCAAACCTTCCTCCTCTCACAGTATTTCCATCCTAATTAATATCAGTACCCAGTTTCAGCTACAGTCAGTCTGTGTGTGTGTGTGTTTGTAGTGTTTTTTTTATTATTTTAATTTTTTATAATACTTTATGTAAATTGTTTTGGTAGAACTAAGACTATGCTCTACATGTGTATAGAATATCATATTTCGGTTAATATGTATCATGTGAGCACTCAGGGCGTTGATGAGCACATGATAACTGTACATGATTAGTATTATGTTAGTTTATTGTTACCAACTGAAGTGATGCATGTTGACAGTTGGGTGTGCAGTGGACGCAAGCATGATGTCATTGATAATAATTTGTTTCAGAAATCTGTTGGCTTGCCTGATGTACATTCAGGGTATGGGTTTGCCATTGGTATGTTCATTTTCTATTTTGTCTGTGTTTTTTGTTTTGTTTTTCCCCCTCAGGTTTACTCAATGCATTTTGCCAGTGAAAAGAGATTCTCCATTTGTGGTGATCTGTTCCTGTCACCTCCCCCCCCCCCCTCCCCAACTGAGATTCTTCATTTGTGGTTATCTGTTCCTGTTGCCCACCCCCCACTCCCTCAACAGAAATTTTCTGTTTGTGATGATCTGTTCCTGTCCCCCCCCCCCCCCCCCCCCCCCACCCCCAAAGGATTCTCTTTTGTGATGATCTGTTCCTGTCACCCCCCCCCCCCCCAACAGAAAGTCTATTGTGTTATCTTTCCTGTACCCCTCCCCCCCAACAGAAATGGTTTCCCCTTTACAAAATTTTTTTGTGTATCTGTTCCTGTACCCCCCCCCCCCCCAACAGAAATGTTCTACTTGTGGTTATCTTTCCTGTCCCCTCCCCCCAACAGAAATCTTCACTTTGTGGTTATCTGTTCCTGTACCCTCCCCCCAACAAAAGATGTTCATTTGTGATGATCTGTTCCTGTACCCTCCCCCCAACAGAAATGTTCTACTTGTGGTTATCTGTTCCTGTACCCTCCCCCCAACAGAAATGTTCTACTTGTGGTTATCTGTTCCTGCAAGTCATTGAGCAGCAGCCAGTATTTTACTGACATTGACAACCCTAGCAAGCCAGTGAGCAGCCAGTATTTTACTGACATTGACAACCCTAGCAAGCCAGTGAGCAGCCAGTATTTTACTGACATTGACAACCCTAGCAAGCCAGTGAGCAGCCAGTATTTTACTGACATTGACAACCCTAGCATGCCAGTGAGCAGCCAGTATTTTACTGACATTGACAACCCTAGCAAGCCAGTGAGCAGCCAGTATTTTACTGACATTAACAACCTTAGCAAGCCAGTGAGCAGCCAGTATTTTACTGACATTGACAACCCTAGCAAGCCAGTGAGCAGCCAGTATTTTACTGACATTGACAACCCTAGCAAGCCAGTGAGCAGCTAGTATTTTATTGACACGACCTTAGCAAGCCAGCGAGCAGCCAGTGTTTACATGGGGGCCTAGGGGAAGTGATTGCCAGTACTGCTCAGGCAGAAATGTGTTAAAGACATGTTCCATGGTTTATGTGTGACACTGCAGTTGGAATGAACACAGGTGGTACAGAAAATGTCAAGATTAAGAAAAAAATCAGAAAAAAATCAAGTAGACTCGCACTTCACTTGTATGCAAAATATATGTATTACACATTTCCTTCTAGTGTGCATTGACATAAATGGTAAAGTAAGGTGAGATTGTTTATTTCCATGCTAAAGGTTTACATACATTCACATAATGGTAAAATAAAGTGAGATTGATTAAGCAGATCCGTGAAGACCTTGACTCTTGTCCCCATGACCCACCGTCCTTTTTTAAGTTCGACGGGCCTCAGTTGTCCATGTTTGAACCTGTGACAGAAGAGCTAATCTGTAGACTCATTTCTCAGTCACCAACAAAAAGTTGCACCCTTGACCCCATCCCCACTACTCTGACTAAGCAGTGTCTGCATGACCTAGCCCCCCTTGTCACAAGGATTGTCAATGTTTCTTTGTCCACCGGCACTGTCCCATCTGGGTTAAAGCAGGCTCTTGTGACACCCATACTGAAGAAACAGGGTCTTGATGCTAATGATTTAAGAAATTTCAGACCAGTCTCAAATCTCCCATTCGTTTCGAAGATACTAGAGAGGGTAGTTCTTCTTCAACTGCAGTCTCATCTGTGCGCAAACAGCTTACTCAAAATTCAACAGTCTGCGTACAGAAAATATCACAGTACCGAAACTGCTGTTTTGAGTGTACTAGAAGGCCTCCTCACAAAGTCTGATCAGAAACTTGTGTCAATACTTGCACTGTTGGATCTGAGTGCTGCTTTTGACACCCTCGACCATGCCATCCATTAAGACAACTTGAGAGCACTTTTGGAATCTCAGGATTAGCGCTGTCTTGGTTTGAGTCATACCTAAGTGATAGGATGCAGTCTGTTGTGGTTGACGGTTTGATGTCCACACCAATACCCCTTGTCTTTGGTGTCCTCAGGGGTCGGTCCTGGACCTGTACTATTCACCCTGTATTCACAACCCCTGTCTGATGTCATAGCATGTCACAGCTGTGACTATCACAAGTACGCTGATGACACAGAAATCTCTGACAGTGCACCACCTAGCAATTTCACTTCTGCTCAGTCCAACATTCAATCCTGTATAAGCGATACTTTGTCATGGATGCAAAGCAACAAACTGAAGCTTAACACAGAAAAAACTGAGATGATGCTTGTAGGTTCATCAGTGCATATCAGTTCGGTCGGCTGCGAGTCTGCAGATATAGGTGGAAGTTGCATTCCTTTTCAGACCACCGTTACGTACCTTGGAGTGCATCTTGACCAAACCCTGTCAGTGAAACAACACATCAGTAGCCTCTGCTGCACTACGTTTCTCGCACTCAGGAGAATCGCCTCTATCCGTCCGTTCCTCTCTAACAGTTCCATAGAAAAGCTCGTTGCGTCTATGATCACATCAAGATTGGACTACTAGGAGTAACCGATGAACAAATAACGCGCATACAAAAGATCCAGAACAACGCCGCATGGCTCATCTTGAAAAAATCGAAGTGTGATCATGTCACACCGCTTTTGAAAGAACTCCACTGGCTCCCAGTAAAATACCACATTCAGTACAAGCTCGCAGCGCTTGCTTTCCGTCACTTTGACAGCACTCTTCTGCCATACCTGTCTTCTTCTCTCTGCACATATCAACCATTGCACTCCCTTCATTCTTCGATAGAAAGACTGCTCAAAATTCCAAAAACAAACCTGAAAACCTCGGTGAACGTTCTTTTGGTTACATTGCTCCAGTTGTCTGGAACTCGCTGCCGGCCGACCTGAGAGCTTCTCCCTCCCTCCCAACTTTCAAAGTTACTAAAAAAAGAGATCTCTTCCACCAAGCCTTTTGATTGATTTGTACATGCCAACCGCGACCTGTTTCATATTCGTGTGTACATGTGTGTGTGTCAGTTGGGGGTGGGGACTGGGAGGGATGGAATTAAGGGTAAGTAGTAATATAATGATTTATTTTCTTTATATATCGCTGCTTCTCATATGGCACATGTACTTGTATATTATTTCATTGTTAGTTGTCATAATTATATGTATTATGTTTGCGAAACTTAGAAAATGTTGGAGAATGTTGTAAAGCGCAGTGAGTTTGGGTACACCAGAGAATAGCGCTATACAAAAGTTATACTTTCTGTTACTAGGCAACCTTGCTGCTTTTGACATGAGCAACCCCAAAGCGGTGGTGTCACCGGGTGGAGTGGGGTTTGACATCAACTGTGGCGTTCGTCTCTTACGGACCAACCTGCACGAACAAGATGTGCTGCCTTTGAAGGAACAGTTGGCGCAGTGTTTGTTTGACCACATCCCCGTGGGCGTGGGCTCCAAGGGGATCATCCCCATGACAGCACAGTCAGTGGTGCAGCCTGCTCAATGCCACTCTCTCTCTGTATTAGTCAGCATGGGCTAAATCTTCTTTACTACTATCCTAATAACTCCACTATTTATACAGCACAAAATCTTGTCTGGTGAGATTATTCTATACACAACTTATACAGGCAACTTAAACAGATAAGAAACATGGACTGCCGGGGAGGAGATGGCAGCAGCCATTGATGGTGGGCTAGGTGTTGTTTGTTTACTACTGATAATGGCTAGGTGTTGTTTTTTTACTACTGATAATGGCTAGGTGTTGTTTGTTTACTACTGATAATGGCTAGATGTTGTTCACTACTGACAATAGGCTAGGTGTTGTTCACTACTGACAATGGGCTAGGTGTTGTTTGTTCACTACTGACAATGGGCTAGGTGTTGTTTGTTCACTACTGACAATGGGCTAGGTGTTGTTTGTTCACTACTGACAATGGGCTAGGTGTTGTTTGTTTCACTACTGATAATGGGCTAGGGGTTGTTTGTTTACTACTGATAATGGGCTAGGGGTTGTTTGTTTGCTACTGATAATGGGCTAGGTGTTGTTTGTTTACTACTGATAATGGGCTAGGGGTTGTTTGTTTACTACTGATAATGGGCTAGGTGTTGTCCGTTTACTACTGATAATGGGCTAGGTGTTGTTTGTTTATTACTGATAATGGGCTAGGTGTTGTTTTGTTTACTACTGACAGTGGGCTAGGTGTTGTTTGCTCACTACTAATAATGGGCTAAGTGTTGTTTGTTCACTACTGATAATGGGCTAGGTGTTGTTCACTACTGATGTTGGGCTAGGTGTTGTTTGTTTACTGCTGATAACAGGCTAGGTGTTGTTTGTTCACTACTGATAACAGGCTAGGTGTTGTTCACTACTGATAATGGGCTAGGTGATGTATGTTTACTAATAATGATGGGCTAAGTGTTGTACACTAATCATGGGTTAAGTGTTGTCTATTTACTATGGATGATGGGTTAAGTGTTTTCTGTTTACTATGGATGATGGGTTAAATGTTGTCTGTTTACTACAGATGATGGGTTAAGTGTTGTCTGTTTACTATGGATGATGGGTTAAGTGTTGTTTTGCAGAAACCTGGAAGAGGCACTAGAAATGGGGATGGACTGGTCACTGAGAGAAGGTCAGTTTTGTCTGCCGCCTGCTCCCTGAACGATGGAGTAGTAGTGTCTGCACATATATGTTTGTGTGTGGGTCTGTGTTTGTGTGTACATATTTGTGTATATATACATCTGTATGTGTGTGGGTCTGTGTGTGTGTACATGTTTGTGTGTATATACATGTGTGTGTGGGTGGGTCTGTGTGTGTGCATACATGTTTGTGTGTATATATACATGTATGTGTGTGTGTGTGTAAGAATGCAAGGAACTGTTCTGTGTTTGTCAGACATGTGTAACTGTCCTGTTTGTCAGGCATACTGTATGTGTGTAAGTGTCCTGTCTTTGTCAGTAATACTGTATGTATAACTGTCCTGTTTGTCAGATGTGTAGCTGTCCATTTGTCAGGCATACTGTATGTGTCAGTGTCCTGTGTTTATCAGACATACTCTAAGGCTGTGATGTGTGTGTCAGGCTGTGCTGTGTGTGTCAGTGTCAGGCTGTGCTGTGTGTATCAGTGTGTCAGGCAGTGCTGTGTGTATCAGTGTGTCAGGTTGTGTTGTGTGTGTCAGGCTGTGCTGTGTGTGTCAGTGTGTCAGACTGTGCTGTGTGTGTGTCAGGCTGTGCTTTGTGTGTCAGACTGTGCTGTGTGTGGCAGGCTGTGCTGTGTCTATCAGTGTGTCAGGCTGTGCTGTGTGTGTCAGGCTGTGCTGTGTGTGTCAGGTGGCTGTGCTGTGTGTGTCAGGCAGTGCTGTGTGTGTGTCAGGCAGTGCTGTGTGTGTCACTGTGTCAGGAGGCTGTGCTGTGTGTGTCAGGCTGTGCTGTGTGTGTCAGGCAATGCTGTGTGTGTCAGGCTGTGCTGTGTGTGTCAGGCTATGCTGTGTGTGTCAGGTTGTGCTGTGTGTGTCAGGCTGTGCTGTGTCAGTGTCTCAGGAGGCTGTGCTGTGTGTGTCAGGCTGTGCTGTGTGCGTCAGGAGGCTGTGCTGTGTGTGTAAGTGTGTCAGGCTGTGCTGTGTGTGTCATGCTGTGCTGTGTGTGTCAGGCTGTGTTGTGTGTGTCAAGCTATGCTGTGTCAGGCTGTGCTGTACTGTGTGTGTCAGGCTATACTGTGTGTGTCAGGCTATGCTGTGTGTGTTGGGCTGTGCTATACTGTGTGTGTCAGGCTATGCTGTGGATGTCAGGCTGTGCTATACTGTGTGTGTGTCAGGCTGTGCTGTGTGTGTCAGGCTAAGCTGTGTGTGTCAGGCTGTGCTGTGTGTATCATGCTGTGCTGTGTGTGTCAGGCTAAGCTGTGTGTGTCAGGCTGTGTTGTGTGTGTCAGGCTGTGCTGTGTGTATCATGCTGTGCTGTGTGTGTCAGGCTAAGCTGTGTGTGTCAGGCTGTGTTGTGTGTGTCAGGCTGTGCTGTGTGTATCATGCTGTGCTGTGTGTGTCAGGCTATGCTTGGGCAGAGGACAAGGAGCACTGTGAGGAATATGGCCGCATGCTGACTGCTGACCCCTCCAGAGTGTCCAGTCGTGCCAAGAAGCGAGGCCTGCCACAGGTAGGCCTGACCTTATTGTACTGACACAGGTAGGCTTGACCTTAGTGTATTGACACCGGTAGGCCTGACCTTATTGTACTGACACAGGTAGACCTGACCTTAGTGTGCTGACACAGGTAGGCCTGACCTTATTGTACTGACACAGGTAGACCTGACCTTAGTGTACTGACACAGGTAGGCTTGACCTTAGTGTATTGACACATGTAGGCCTGACCTTATTGTACTGACACAGGTAGACCTGACCTCATTGTACTGCAGCAGGTAGGCTTGACCTTAGTGTACTGACACAGGTATGCTTGACCTTAGTGTACTGACACAGGTAGGCTTGACCTTAGTGTACTGACACAGGTAGGCCTGACCTTATTGTACTGACACAGGTAGACCTGACCTTAGTGTACCGCCACAGGTAGGCTTGACCTTAGTGTACTGACACAAGTAGGCTTGACCTTAGTGTACTGACACAGGTAGGCTTGACCTTATTGTACTGACACAGGTTGACCTGACCTTAGTGTGCTGACACAGGTAGACCTGACCTTATTATACTGGCACAGGTAGACCTGACCTAATGCACTGACACAGGTAAGCCTGACCTTAGTGTACTGACACAGGTAGGCCTGACCTTAGTGTACTGACACAAGTAGGCATGACCTTATGTACTGACTGGTAGGCCTATCCTTAGTGTACTGATAGAGGTAGACCTGACCTTAGTGTGCTGACACAGGTAGGCATGACCTTATGTACTGACTGGTAGGCCTATCCTTAGTGTACTGATAGAGGTAGGCCTGACCTTAGTGTGCTGACACAGGTAGGCCTGACCTTAGTGTAGACACAGGTTGGCCTGACCTGACTGTACTGACACAGGTAGGCCTGACCTGACTGTACTGACTCAGGTAGGTAGGCCTGATCTGACTACTGACTCAGGTATGTAGGCCTGACAGTGACAGTGGGAGCAAGTTAGGCCTCACCTGACAGTGACTGGGGGGTGGGGGGGGTGTTGCTGGTCTTTATTAAGACTGACATTCGACAGCTGTGTGTTGGTTGCTGGTCATTATGAAGACTGACAGTGGACAGCTGTGGTTGTTGGTCATTATGAAGACTGACAGTGGACAGCTGTGGTTGCTGGTCATTATGAAGACCGACAGTGGACAGCTGTGTGTTGCTGGTCATGAAGACTGACAGTGGACAGCTGTGTGTTGCTGGTCATTATGAAGACTGACATTAGACAGCTGTGTGTTGTTGGTTGCTGGTCATTATGAAGACTGACAGGGGACAGCTGTGTGTTGCTGGTCATTATGAAGACTGACAGTGGACAGCTGTGTGTTGTTGGTTGCTGGTCATGATGAAGAATGACGGTAGACAGCTGTGTGTTGCTGGTCATGATGAAAACTGACGGTGGACAGCTGTGTGTTGGTTGCTGGTCATGATGAAGACTGACGGTAGACAGCTGTGTTGCTGGTCATTGTGAAGACTGACAGTGGACAGCTGTGTGTTGCTGGTCATGATGAAGACTGACAGTGGACAGCTCAGTTTTGCTGGTCATGATGAAGACTGACAGTGGACAGCTGTATGTTGCTGGTCATGATGAAGACTGACGGAAGACAGCTGTGTGTTGCTGGTCATGATGAAGACTGACAGTGGACAGCTGTGTCTTGCTGGTCATGATGAAGACTGACAGTGGCCAGCTGTGTGTTGTTGGTTGCTGGTCATGATGAAGACTGACGGTTGACAGCTGTGTGTTGCTGGTCATGATGAAGACTGACAGTGGCCAGCTGTGTGTTGTTGGTTGCTGGTCATGATGAAGACTGACGGTAGACAGCTGTGTGTTGCTGGTCATGATGAAAGACTGACGGTGGACAGCTGTGTGTTGCTGGTCATGATGAAGACTGACGGTAGACAGCTGTGTTGCTGGTCATGATGAAGACTGACGGTAGACAGCTGTGTGTTGCTGGTCATGATGAAGACTGACGGTGGACAGCTGTGTGTTGCTGGTCATGATGAAGACTGACGGTAGACAGCTGTGTTGCTGGTCATTGTAAAGACTGACAGTGGACAGCTGTGTGTTGCTGATCATGATGAAGACTGACAGTGGACAGCTCAGTTTTGCTGGTCATGATGAAGACTGACAGTGGACAGCTGTGTGTTGCTGGACATGATGAAGACTGACGGTAGACAGCTGTGTGTTGCTGGTCATGATGAAGACTGACGGTTGACAGCTGTGTGTTGCTGGTCATGATGAAGACTGACAGTGGACAGCTGTGTGTTGCTGGACATGATGAAGACTGATGGTGGACAGCTGTGTGTTGCTGGTCATGATGAAGACTGACGGTGGACAGCTGTGTGTTGCTGGTCATGATGAAGACTGACGGTGGACAGCTGTGTGTTGCTGGACATGATGAAGACTGATGGTGGACAGCTGTGTGTTGCTGGTCATGATGAAGACTGACAGTGGACAGCTGTGTGTTGCTGGTCATGATGAAGACTGACAGTGGACAGCTGTGTGTTGCTGGACATGATGAAGATTGATGGTGGACAGCTGTGTGTTGCTGGTCATGATGAAGACTGACAGTGGACAGCTGTGTGTTGCTGGTCATGATGAAGACTGACAGTGGCCAGCTGTGTGTTGTTGGTTGCTGGTCATGATGAAGTCTGACGGTGGACAGCTGTGTGTTGCTGGTCATGATGAAGACTGACATCTGTGTGTTGCCGGTCATGATGAAGACTGACAGCTGTGTGTTGTTGCAGCTGGGCACTCTGGGGGCAGGTAACCACTATGCAGAGATTCAAGTGGTGGACGAAATATTTGATGAGTATGCAGCCAAGAAGATGGGGGTGGAGTTTCCTGGCCAGGTGTGTGTCATGATTCACTGTGGCAGTCGAGGACTGGGCCATCAGGTAGCCACAGGTAACTGTCTTCACTGACAACAATCGCTCTTTTTCATTCTCCATCTAAACCAATGGTAGTCATCTGTTATGATTATCCTGAGGCAAGTGCAGCTACTTTCATTAAAAACAGAAACCCAATCAAGAGCTGAATGCGGTGCCTGTGCAGCGGCATCACGTCTGTGAAATACTGCACTGCCCTGTGGACGCAGCAGCAGCAGCAGCATTGAGTGTCGCATCTTCTGAACTCACTCGCAAAGCTCCCCACAGTTTTAGCCATGTTTTGTTGATAACCATTCAGTGTGGCAAAACATTGAACTAATGTGCAAAGTTCCCCACCACTTTTAGCCATGTTTTATTAATAACCGTTTAGTGTGACATATTCAGAACTAATGTACAGAGTTCACCAACATTTTTAACCATGATTTATTAATCACCATTTAGTGTGGTGTATACTGAACTGATGTGGACTTTCTCCACAGAATCAACACACACGTGAGTTAATTAGCACTTGAAATACCTAACACAAGTGCAACAACAAAGACCTGGGTTGCCTATGGTAACTCACCTGGCATGCATGTAAATACTAGGTACATAGACTCCACCAGAAGTACATGCTCAAAAAATGATGCCCCCCAGTAGCATTTGTGACAGTTCACTTTGTCCACATTTTCACCCCTGATTTAGTAATCACTGGGGCGTAACACGGCTGTGCTGCAGATGCCCTTGTTGTGATGGAGAAGGCAATGAAGCGTGACCAGATTGACGTCAATGACCGGCAGCTGGCGTGCGCGCACATCAACTCTGTGGAAGGCCAGGACTACCTGAAGAGCATGGCATCAGCCGCCAACTACGCCTGGGTCAACCGCTCCTCCATGACCTTCCTGGCCAGACAGGTCAGTGTCCCACCCAGTGGGTGTTGGTGTAGGTCAGTGTCCCACCCAATGGGTGTTTGATGTAGGTCAGTGTCCCACCCAGTGGGTGTTGGATGTAGGTCTGTGTCCATTCCAGTGGATGTTTGCTGTAGGTCAGTGTCCCACCCAGTGGGTGTTGGATGTAGGTCTGTGTCCATTCCAGTGGATGTTTGCTGAGGTCAGTGTCCCACCCAGTGGGTGTTGGATGTAGGTCTGTGTCCATTCCAGTGGATGTTTGCTGTAGGTCAGTGTCCCACCCACTGGGTGTTGGATGTAGGTCTGTGTCCATTCCAGTGGATGTTTGCTGAGGTCAGTGTCCCACCCAGTGGGTGTTGGATGTAGGTCTGTGTCCATTCCAGTGGATGTTTGCTGTAGGTCAGTGTCCCATCTGTAGTCCCAGCTTTGTTTTCTGCTGTAGGTGTAATGGACTTTTGGGACTGTGGGCAGTGGTGAATGATGCTTGTGTGCCGTTTGTTGGCCATTGGAATTGATGAAAAAGAAAAGTGCCCATTGTTTTTGACTCGCGTGAAGAATGTTGATCTGTGATGACCAGTGTTGAATTAACCAACCATTTGCTCTTCTTGAGGAGGTTAGTGCAGTTGTACTGACAGCCAGCAGCCAAGTTTTCTAGCAGTTAATTGCCCTCTTATTTACAAGCCGGCTGTCAAAGTCACTGGTTACTAGTCTACAGGAACATCTGGGTGTATGACTACTGTGACAGCATCAGGCCCATAGGTAGGAAGTATGGGTGTATGACTACTGAAGTATGGGTGTATGACTACTGTGACAGCATCAGGTCCCATAGGTAGGAAGTGTGGCTGTATGACTACTGAAGTGTGGCTGTATGACTACTGTGACAGCATCAGGTCCCATAGGTAGGAAGTATGGGTGTATGACTACTGTGACAGCATCAGGTCCCATAGGTAGGAAGTGTGGCTGTATGACTACTGTGACAGCATCAGGTCCCATAGGTAGGAAGTGTGGCTGTATGACTACTGTGACAGCATCAGGCCCCATAGGTATGAAGTATGGCTGTATGACTACTGTGACAGCATCAGGTCCCATAGGTAGGAAGTATGGCTGTATGACTACTGTGACAGCATCAGGCCCCATAGGTATGAAAGGCAAATAGTCCCTTAGTCTGGTTTTATCTTCTTAATGGTGATGACATTGAAACAAATAGGCATGTGTGAAACACGAATAGGACTATCCAGCTGGCCTAAACATGTTTTAAGTAACAGACTCATTTTCAATGTTCAAGCAGCCTCAGCACCATATTAAAATGACTGCTTGATGCTGCCATTACTGAGAACAGACTCATTTTCAATGTTTAACCCACTTGGCCCCAGACCAGCCGCTGCCCTTTCGCTACGAAATCCCATGCGAAGGGAAGCAAGTGTGTCAAATGATCCCGGTATACAACTTTAAAAATCAATAATAAACACCAAACAAAAGTTTCAGCTCACTTCGTATTTTTTCCAGTTTGCGAATACAGTGTTCTTGTATATCCAACAGGTTTTGATTTTTTTTCACTAAAAAATAAAAGCATAAAAAACCCAAATCCCAAGTCAGAAATGTCCGCATCTGAATATCAGGTTTTGGGGGGCCTATGGGGTAACTGACTTTGCAAAATTTCCAGTTTGAATCTCCGAAGATAAAGCTCCGTGAGTTTGTTAGGGTGCCCACGGTAAGCGACTGAGCCAAATTTGCAGTTCAAATCTCAAAGGATGAAGCTCCGACGCCATTGCTAACAGTAGGGCTTTTGTTTATTTTCGGCCATCTATTGCGCGTCCACTTCACAACTTTGAAAATTCACAGCGTCTCTCAAACTTCGCCGAACTTTGAACAAACGACATCGCCGGAAGTAGTAAACAATAGCGGAAACGAGGCTACAAGTCTCACGAGAATCCCGTTCCTATTTGCATAAGCCGAGATGCTGGTATGGAGCGTCTGCTAGGCAGCCGCTACCGGGCGGTCTGGGGTTTTGCGGTAAGGAAAAAGAGCAGGTGGTGACGGGCGGTCTGGGGTTTCACGGTAAGGAAAAAGAGCAGGTGGTGACGGGCGGTCTGGGGTTTCGCGGTAAGGAAAAAGAGCAGGCGGTGACGGGCGGTCTGGGGTTTCGCGGTAAGGAAAAAGAGCAGGCGGTGACGGGCGGTCTGGGGTTTCGCGGTAAGGAAAAAGAACAGGCGGTGACGGGCGGTCTGGGGTTTCGTGGTAAGGAAAAAGAACAGGCGGTGACGGGCGGTCTGGGGTTTTGCAGTAAGGAAAAAGAGCAGGCGGTGACGGGCGGTCTGGGGCCAAGTGGGTTAAGCAGCCTCAGCACCATATTAAAATGACTGCTTCATGCTGCCATTACAGAGAGGCTACTGTCGAGGAGAAGCAAACACTTGTGCAGATGGACACCACCCCACATACCACTGAAAATCACAAACTGTGCAAACAGTTTGGATTCATGCACCATCACACATCATAGTCAACACAGACAGTGAAGAGAGGGACAGAAAACTCTTGAATGGGAAGGGGTCATTGGGTCATTCACACATCTGCTTCAGTCTGGCAGTGCTCCTCACCTTTTGATGAAAAACAGTTTGTTGGTTGTAAGCACATATAATTATGCCCTGAAGTTTACCCATTGATGCAAAGTACACCTACAGTTTTTTCACTTTGTGAGAAGTTCACACTTTTCATAGATTTTCCATTGGGGCAGTCAAAATATAACAATGTATGTGACTCAACCGTGATCTTTGACTCACTAAATCTGACACAGCTGTTGTCATGAGGTGTTCAGTCAGGTGTTTGCTCTAGGTCAGTATACCTTCCAGTGGGTGTTTGCTGTAAGTCAGTATACCATCCAGTGGGTGTTTGCTCTAGGTCAGTATTCCATCCAGTGGGTATTTGCTGTAGGTCATTATTCCATTCAGTGAATGCCCTAGGTCAGTATACCATCCAGTGGGTGTTTGCTGTAGGTCAGTATACCATCCAGTGGGTGTTTGCTGTAGGTCAGTATACCATCCAGTGGGTGTTTGCTGTAGGTCAGTACACCATCCAGTGGGTGTTTGCTCTAGGTCAGTATACCATCCAGTGGGTATTTGCTCTAGGTCAATATTCCATTCAGTGGGTGTTTTCTCTAGGTCAGTATACCATCCAGTGGGTATTCGCTCTAGGTCAGTATTCCATCCAGTGGACGTTCGCTGTAGGTCAGTATACCATCCAGTGGGCGTTCGCTCTAGGTCAGTATACCATCCAGTGGGCGTTTGCTCTAGGTCAGTATACCATCCAGTGGGTGTTTGCTCTAGGTCAGTGTTCCATCCAGTGGGTGTTTGCTCTAGGTCAGTGTTCCATCCAGTGGGTGTTTGCTCTAGGTCAGGATACCATCCAGTGGGTGTTTGTGAGGTATGAGGGTTGTTCTGCTGTTATTCATATGAGGATAGTATTGTTTTTAGCAACATGAGGATTGTTGCTGGTTCTATACAGGTTAATTGTTTTGTTTATTAACAGGCATTTGCCAAGATGTTCAAGTCAACTCCAGATGACCTTGACATGCATGTGATCTATGACGTGTCACACAACATCGCCAAAGTGGAGGAGCACTTTGTTGATGGCCGGCAAAAGACGCTGCTGGTGCACCGAAAGGGTTCCACTCGAGCCTTCCCCCCTCACCACCCCCTCATCCCTGTGGATTATCAGGTGGTTGTCTGAACACGCATATTAGCGCAGTTATTTAGAAGGGCGTTATTGCTTGCTTAAAGAGGTGAGATTTGAGAAATATTTTAATGGGGATGAAAAAGAAGAACGTCTGATGTTGCGACGGAGTTGCTCCGTGTACAGGGGCCTCAAAAAGAAAGACCATAGTCCAGAGTGTAGGTACATCTGTAAGGAAAAGACAGACTGTTTTGGAAGACTTATTGAGGAGATGAGTTGACACCTTTTTTGAACGAGGAAGATGAATCAGAGTGGCAGAGTGTTTGAGGCAGGCTGTTCCAAACAAATGGGTCAGCATAAGAGAATGATCTTTCACCAAACAAGGGGTGATGAGGGTGTGGGTGTCGGATGTGGGTTGTATTTGTTTTGTTTGATCCATTGAAGGAGATCAGACAGATACTGAAGAGATATGCCAGAGGTGGAATTGAAGCAGATACAACCTGAAAGTAGAATTACAATAGTCCAGCTGACAGGTTGAGAGAACAAACAACTTGAGAGTAAAATGACAATAGTCCAACTGACCTGAAAGTAGAATTACAAAATATCCATCTGACAGGACAAGAGAACAAACAACCTGAAAGTAGAATTACAATAGTCCAACTGACAGGACAAGAGAACAAACAACAGTTTGGGTTGCTTGACTCTTGAGTCATGCCACACACACACACACACACACACACACACACACACACACACACACACACACACACACATTAAAAAAGTGGTGTGGTAATGTGTTTATGTGTGAGTGAATGAAAGTGTGTGTGAGAATGTGTATACATGTGTGTGTGTGAGTGTGTGTGAACTTGAAATGTTGTACAATGACAGATAAAGTTAAGTTTGCCTGTAAGCATTGTTTGGGACCTCTGTTGATTTTTGTGGTAGAGAGAAAGGTGTGAGAACTCTTGCTTAGTTCTGTGTGGTAGACTCTCTTGTAAGCAAAAACTGGCTGCAAGGTTGGATAATGTCCCTTGATTGTGGCCAGAACTGCATTGCATCAAGAGATGTGGTAGAGATAGTAACTGGGACATTGCATCAAGAGCTGTGGTAGAGATAGTAACTGGGACATTGCATCAAGAGATGTGGTATAGACAGTAACTGGGACATTGCATCAAGAGATGTGGTATAGACAGTAACTGGGACATTGCATCAAGCAATGTGGTAGAGACAGTAACTGGGACATTGCATCAAGCAATGTGGTAGAGACAGTAACTGGACATTGCATCAAGCAATGTGGTAGAGACAGTAACTGGACATTGCATCAAGCAATGTGGTAGAGACAGTAACTGGGACATTGCACCAAGTGATGTGGTAGAGACAGTAACTTGGACATTGCATCAAGCAATGTGGTGGAGATAGTAACTGGGACATTGCACCAAGTGATGTGGTAGAGACAGTAACTTGGACATTGCATCAAGCAATGTGGTGGAGACAGTAACTGGGACATTGCATCAAGCAATGTGGTAGAGACAGTAACTGGGACATTGCATCAAGAGATGTGGTAGAGATAGTAGCTGGGACATTGCATCAAGAGATGTGGTAGAGATAGTAACTGGGACATTGCATCAAGAGATGTGGTAGAGATAGTAACTGGGACATTGCATCAAGATATGTGGTCAAGATAGTAACTGGGACATTGCATCAAGAGATGTGGTAGAGATAGTAACTGGGACACTGCATCAAAGGATGTGGAAGAGATAGTAACTGGGACATTGCATCAAGAGATGTGGTAGAGATAGTAACTGGGACATTGCATCAAGAGATGTGGTAGAGACAGTAACTGGGACATTGCATCAAGAGATGTGGTAAAGACAGTAACTGGGACATTGCATCAAGAGGTGTGGTAGAGATAGTAATTGGGACATTCCATCAAGAGATGTGGTAAAGACAGTAACTGGGACATTGCATCAAGAGATGTGGTAGAGATAGTAACTGGGACATTCCATCAAGAGATGTGGTAGAGATAGTAACTGGGACATTGCATCAAGAGATGTAGTATAGACAGTAACTGGGACACTTTCATCAAGAGATGTGGTAGAGATAGTAACTGGGACATTGCATCAAGGAGATGTGGTAGAGACAGTAACTGGGACATTGCATCAAGAGATGTGGTAGAGATAGTAACTGGGACATTGCATCAAGAGATGTGGTAGAGATAGTAACTGGGACATTGCATCAAGAGATGTGGTAGAGACAGTAACTGGGACACTTTCATCAAGAGATGTGGTAGAGATAGTAACTGGGACACTGCATCAAGAGATGTGGTAGAGACAGTAACTGGGACACTGCATCAAAAAGAGATGTGGTAGAGATAGTAACTGGGACATTGCATCAAGAGATGTGGTAAGAGATAGTAACTGGGACATTGCATCAAGAGATGTGGTAGAGATAGTAACTGGGACATTGCATCAAGAGATGTGGTAGAGACAGTAACTGGGAATTCCATCAAGAGATGTGGTAGAGATAGTAACTGGGACCTGCATCAAGAGATGTGGTAGAGATAGTAACTGGGACCTGTCAAAAGATGTGGAGAGTGTTGTGACACCCGATCAGGATTGGTGGAGATAGTAACTGTGTGCACCTGCATCAAAAGATGTGGAAGAGATAGTAACTGGGACATTCCGTCAAGAGATGTGGTAAAGATAGTAACTGGATCTTTGCATCAAGAGATGTGGTAGAGATAGTAACTGGGATGTTGCATCCAAAGATATAAAGGTATTAACTGTGACTTTGATTAAAACCCAGTTAAGACCTGTTCAGTGGAGTTGGCCTGGGGGGGGGGGGGGGGGGGGTGGGGGGGGGTGGCTTATGGGACAGCCTGTGCTGATTGGTAGATCCTTTGTGTTGTGCATCACCTGACACTGATTGGTGGAGCCTTTGTATTGTGTGTCACCTGACACTGATTGGTGGATCTTTTGTGTTGTGCATCACCTGACACTGATTGGTGGATCCTTTGTGTTGTATGTCAGCTGACAGGGCAGCCGGTGCTGATTGGTGGCACCATGGGAACGTGCAGCTATGTACTGACGGGCACAGAAACGGGCATGATGGAAACGTTTGGCACAACTTGCCATGGAGCAGTGAGTATCCGTTCCCTCTCAGTTGTGAGTGACCTGTGGTTTGAATGGAGCAGTGAGTATCCATTCCCTCTCAGTTGTGAGTGACCTGTGGTTTGAATGGAGCAGTGAGTATCCGTTCCCTCTCAGTTGTGAGTGACCTGTGGTTTGAATGGAGCAGTGAGTATCCGTTCCCTCTCAGTTGTGAGTGACCTGTGGTTTGAATGGAGCAGTGAGTATCCGTTCCCTCTCAGTTGTGAGTGACCTGCGGTTTGAATGGCAAGAGAAAAGCATGGACAGATGCTTGATTCTGTCGTGGATTTGCTGACCAGTTGCTTGATTGGTTGACTGGTTGACTGGTTCTTGCCTCCTTCATTCACTGATTGGTTGACTGGTTCTTGCCTCCTTCATTCACTGATTGGTTGACTGGTTCTTGCGTCCTTCATTCACTGATTGGTTGACTGGTTCTTGCCTCCTTCATTCACTGATTGGTTGACTGGTTCTTGCCTCCTTCATTCACTGATTGGTTGGCATTTCCTGTACTACTTAATCAGTCACTGATTAACCTGTTTAATCAGTCATCTGTTCACTGATTGTGAGGATGCTGTGTTCCTCACTGAGTTTGAGAGACACACCTGTAAATTAGTATGTCAGTCTGCCAGTCAGTCAGTCCATCAGCCAGCCAGCCAGCCAGCCATCCAGTTAGCCAGCCAGTCAGTTAGTCAGTCAGCTAGCCTGTTAGTCAGCCAGTCAGTTCATCAGCCAGCCAGTTAGTCAGCAAACCAGTGAGTCAGCCAGTCAGTCAGCCAGCAAGCCAGTCAACCAGCCAGCCAGTTAGTTGGTCCGCCCATCAGTCAGTCAGCCAGCCAGCCAGTCAGTCCGCCAGTCAGTCAGCCTGTCGCCAGAGAACACTGAGCTCCACTGACTGATAGTTGAAGCGTTGGATGAACTGATTTGATTGATTTGATTCAAGGCTGTATGGAAGATTCAGTCTGATTCACTCTTATGTTGCCTACTAATTTCCCGTCATTGTCATGATCCCGCATGTCTGTGCAGGGGAGGGCACTGTCACGGGCCAAATCTCGACGTAACCTGGACTACACAACAGTCTTGGCTGCCCTTGAGGAGAAGGGCATCAGCATCAGAGTTGCCTCCCCTAAGCTTGTCATGGAAGAGGTATTTTAGACACGATTCTTGCTTAGAAAGTGTTCTTCACGCATCTGTTTTGATTGTGGGTGTCTGTGTTTTAGAGTATTTATTTTTCCTCCCCTCCATCATAAGTCACAGATTTGTACTTGTTTGCAATTTCAGAGAGAAAGAAAGGTCTGCTGGAGAGGAAAAAACATGGCAGAAGTCAAATAAATAACTGGTGTTTGCAGCCACATGTCAAGAACTAGTGAAGATGTTTGCAGCCACATGGCAAGAACTAGTGAAGATGTTTGCAGCCACATGTCAAGAACTAGTCAAGATGTTTGCAGCCATATGGCAAGAACTAGTGAAGATGTTTGCAGCCATATGGCAAGAACTAGTGAAGATGTTTGCAGCCATATGGCAAGTGCTAGTGAGGATGTTTGCAACCATATGGCAAGAACTAGTGAGGATGTTTGCAACCATATGGCCCAAGAACTAGTGAGGATGTTTGCAGCCGTATGGCAAGAAGTAGTGAAGATGTTTGCAACCGTATGGCAAGAAGTAGTGAGGATGTTTGCAACCGTATGGCTAGAAGTAGTGAAGATGTTTGCAACCGTATGCCTAGAGGTAGTGAAGATGTTTGCAACCGTATGCCTAGAAGTAGTGAAGATATTTGCAGCCGTATGCCAAGAACTAGTGAAGATGTTTGCAACCATATGGCAAGAACTAGTGAAGGGTATTTGCAACCATATGCCAAGAACTACTGAAGATGTTTGCAACCATATGGCAAGAACTAGTGAGGATGTTTGCAACCATATGGCAAGAACTAGTGAAGATGTTTGCAGCCATATGGCAAGAACTAGTGAGGATGTTTGCAGCCATATGGCAAGAACTAGTGAGGATGTTTGCAGCCATATGGCAAGAACTAGTGAGGATGTTTGCAGCCATATGGCAAGAACTAGTGAGGATGTTTGCAGCCATATGGCAAGAACTAGTCAAGATGTTTGCAGCCATATGGCAAGAACTAGTGATTTTGTGCAGCACTGCACCTCTCATGGAAAAACTGCACTGGCTTCCCATTTCAGAACGTATTAAGTATAAAGTCACTTGTATGTGTTTCAGTGCTATAAGCAGTTCCTGGTCCTGCTTACCTCTCAGAACTGCTACATGTCTACATTCTGCCTTGTAGTTTATGCTCTTCTTCTGACACCCACATGCTGAAAATCCTGCAATACAAACACAAGACTCATAAGCTTTCACACTTTGTCTTGCTTTGGACCCCACATTTGGAATTCACTTCCACAAGACTTATGACATTGCTCAACCCTGTCATCTTTTAAAACCAAGCTGAAAACCTTTCTCTTCTTTCAGTACTTCTGCCCCAACTAACACCCAGTTTTCACTACAGTCTGTGTGTGTGTGTGTGTGTGTGTGTTGTGTGTGTGTGTGTGTGTATGTGTGTGTGCCAGCCTGCATGCATGCATGTGTGTGCATTTGTAAAATGGTTTGAGTTCATTGCATTTACTCTGTGTGTGTGTGTGTGTGTGTGTTTGTGTGCGTGTGTGTGTGTGTGGTTCACTTAATACCTTAAGTAAATTGCATCAGTAGGACATTGCTCTACGTGTGTATTGAATATTGTGTTTAGGTTAATATATAACATGTCAGCACTCAGGGCGTTGATGAGTGCATGATAAATGTATATTATTGTTATTGTTATTATTGTGTCATGCATAAACAGAAATTGTGAATACACTGTACCTTCAGTGGTCCTGTTGGTGATCAGTCAGTGTGTTTGTTTTCTTACGTCTGTTCCCAGCAAGGTGACTCGTGACGTTCGTGACATTTTCTTTGATATTGTTTGACAGGCGCCAGAGTCCTACAAGAACGTGACGGACGTGGTTGACACCTGTAAGTAGCTCAGCTGCTGGTATTTTTCTTCTTGGCTGTTTTAAATTGCTTACAAATTGCTTACCGGGGACCCTGGGGAAAGTGAAGTCAGAAACAGATTCACACCAGTTTTTCACTCCATGTGTGGTCTAATTTGTTAAATAATGAACTTCTGCAGAACCATGTCTGTGAGTGCTGCCATTTTTACTACTTTTGGTGATTTGTCAGCTGTGAATGCACTGTGACCGCAGATAGGGTCATTAGAGGGGTTCAGACACACCCTGGCCATGACACTGGTCAGCAGTGAATGCACTGTGACCACAGATAGGGTCATTAGAGGGGTTCAGACACACTCTGGCCATGACACTGGTCAGCAGTGAATGCACTGTGACCACAGATAGGGTCATTAGAGGGGTTCAGACACACCCTGGCCATGACACTGGTCAGCAGTGAATGCACTGTGACCACAGATAGGGAGTGTGGAGGGGCACAGATACACCCTGGCCATGTCACTGGTCAGCTGTGAATGCACTGTGACCACAGGGAGTGTGGAGGGGCACAGATACACCCTGGCCATGTCAGCTGTGATTACCACACACCACACACAAATGAGGACACACAAAATAAGCTATTGACTGAAGTAAACAAAGAGTAAGATCTTCACTTTTACTTATTGCAAACTCAACTCCCCCCCACCCCCCACCCCTTTTCCTCTGCCCCCTTCTTCCCCCCTCTTCCTCTGCCCCCTTATTCCCCCTCTTCCTCTACCTTCTTCCTCTACTTTAATTTCCCACTGGAATTAATAAAGTATATTGTTATTGTTGCCCCCTTCCCCCCTCTTCCTCTCCCCCCTTGCTCCCCCTCTTCCTCTGCCCCTTCCTCCCCCTCTTCCTCTGCCCCTTCCTCCCCCTCTTCCTCTGCCCCTTCCTCCCCCTCTTCCTCTGCCCCTTCCTCCCCCTCTTCCTCTGCCCCTTCCTCCCCCTCTTCCTCTGCCCCTTCCTCCCCCTCTTCCTCTGCCCCTTCCTCCCCCTCTTCCTCTGCCCCTTCCTCCCCCTCTTCCTCTGCCCCTTCCTCCCCCTCTTCCTCTGCCCCTTCCTCCCCCTCTTCCTCTGCCCCTTCCTCCCCCTCTTCCTCTGCCCCTTCCTCCCCCTCTTCCTCTGCCCCTTCCTCCCCCTCTTCCTCTGCCCCTTCCTCCCCCTCTTCCTCTGCCCCTTCCTCCCCCTCTTCCTCTGCCCCTTCTCCCTCTCTCTCCCCTTCCTCCTCCCCCCTCTTCCTCTGCCCCTTCCTCCCCCTCTTCCTCTGCCCCTTCCCCCCCTCTTCCTCTGCCCCTTCCTCCCCCTCTTCCTCTGCCCCCTTCCTCCCCCTCTTCCTCTGCCCCCTTCCTCCCCCCCCCCTCCTTGTTACGTGAACAGTTTCACCACTGTGCAGTGTGTGCCTTGGTACATGAAGTTTCACCACCGTGCAATGTGTGCCTTGTTACATGAAGTTTAACCACTGTGCAATGTGTGCCTTGTTACATGAACAGTTTCACCACCATGCAATGTGTGCCCTGCTACATAACAGTTTCACCACTGTGCAATGTGTGCCTTGGTACATGAAGTTTCACCACTGTGCAATGTGTGCCTTGTTACATGAAGTTTCACCACTTTGCAATGTGTGATTTGTTACAGGTCATGCGGCGGGCATTAGCAAGAAGTGTGTCAAGCTGCGGCCCATTGCTGTCATCAAGGGATGAAAGGAAGTGATGCGCCTCACTGGTGCCACTCATAGGCAGTGTCATCATCGCTTCCCTCGGCTTCTGTCAATCAGTATGGACTGGAAACCATTGCCAACCTCAGTGCTCCTACACTCCTTGCACATTTGGCTGTCACCGTAGTGTGACTGGCCAACTGGATATCTGTGTTGTGATTATAGCCAAGTTTTGGGAAGTCTTATTAAGATTTTTTATTTTATTTGTGCAGTGTAGGTTGGCCATTTTGATGTTCTGGGAATTTTACAATTGCGTGCTTGCAGAAGAGGTTGGGCAAATTGAGGTTATGTGAAGTGTGATGGGTTGGCATGCTTGTGCTTGCATGACATGTTTTGGAATAGTGTTTTGAATTGTTATGATTCTTTTATAGTATGGTTCCCTTCTTTTGATTGTCTAGAAGTGCTGCTTGCTCTGATAAACCATCATGGCTGACTGGGTGTTAAATCCAGTTTTCTGTCTAATTACTGGCTGTAAAAACGTAAGAAAACCCCACTATTGTGGTAGAGTGGAACTTTCAGCAAGATGGGAAGCAAGTTAGTAACTGGTAGTCAACAGCCAGTCAACCATGAAGATAGTAATTGGTAGTTAAAAGTGCTTAAAAGCCAGTCAACCATGAATAACTGGTAGTTAAAAGTGCTTAAAAGCCGGTCAACCATGAAGATAGTAATTTGTCTTTAAAAGCCAGTCAACCATGTAGTTAGTAACTGGAGCCTGTCATCCATGGAATTAGTAATTGGTCTTTGAAAAACAGCCAATCATGTAACTGGTCTTCAAAATAAGTCAACCATACAGTTAGTGATTGGTCTTTAAAAAGCAGTCAACCTGATTGGGTTTAAAAAAAACAATCAACCATGCAGTTAGTAATTGGTCTTTATAAAGCAGTCAATCATGCAGTTAGTAATTGGTCTTTATAAACCAGTCAACCATGCAGTTAGTAATTGGTCTTTATAAAGCAGTCAACCATGTAGTTACTAATTGGTCTTTAAAAACCAGTCACCATGCGGTTAGTAACTGTCTTTAAAAAAAACATTCAACCATGTGGTTAGTTAGTAACTGGGGTGGTCCTTAAAGAACAGTCAACCATGTGGTTAGTAATAACAGTCAACCATGTGGTTAGTAAAGGTCCATAACAAACAGTCAACCATGTGGTTAGTAAAAACAAACAGTCAACCATGTGGTTAGTAAATGGTCTTTAACAGTCAACCATGTGGTTAGTAAAAACAGTCAACCATGTGGTTAGTAAATGGTCTTTAACAGTTGACCATGTGGTTAGTAAAAACAGTCAACCATGTGGTTAGTAAATGGTCTTTAACAGTTGACCATGTGGTTAGTAAATGGTCTTTAACAGTTGACCATGTCGTTAGTAAATGGTCCTTAACAGTCAACCATGTGGTTAGTAAAAACAGTCAACCATATGGTTAGTAAAGACAGTCAACCATGTGGTTAGTAAATGGTCCTTAACAAACAGTCAACCATGTGGTTAGTAAAAACAGTCAACTATGTGGTTAGTAAAAACAACCATGTGGTTAGTAAATGATCTTTAACAGTCAACCATGTGGTTAGTAAATGGTCATTAGAAAAGAGCCCTGCAGGTGGTGCCAGGGCCAAAAAGGGGGCGGGTGGGTGAGGGTGTTGTGGTAAGATGGGGAGTCAGAAACCAGTGTGTGGGCTCTGCTCTTTATGGAGCTGACCAAGCAAATCCTATGTTTGAACGTGTCCTCGGTTAGGTCTGATCACTGGTGACTTGTGTTTTCATGTATGAATTAAGAATGTGAAACCTGTGTGAATACACATGAGAATGTGAAACCTGTGTGAATACACATAAGAATGTGAAACCTGTGTGAATACACATGAGAAGGTGAAACCTGTGTGAATACACATAAGAATGTGAAACCTGTGTGAATACACATAAGCTAACTTACTTTTGACAACCATCGGCCACCTGCAAGGCCCATCGTGGGCTGTCAGGCACACGCCTTCCTACGCTGGCACGGCCCATCGTGGGCTGCCAGGCACACACCTTCCTATGCTGGCATGGCCCAGTGTCAGCCGCAAAACCTGTGATTGGTTTTGTTGCTACAGTCTGAAACAACCAGGCCCAGAGTACCTGTGCAAAACCAACAAACAAGGAAGTTAATTAGCACTTGAAAGACGTCACACAAACACAACAACAAAGGCCTGAGTCACCGACAGTAACTCTCACCTGGCATGTGGGTAAATACAAGGTACATGAACTCCACCAGAAGAATTGACAAGGTTCACTTGTGAAGGAAATGTGAAAAGCGAGGAGTGTGATGTTGACTTGGATATGTAATAATTTATTGTCAATTTGAATCTCTTGTGTGTCACTTGAGTGGCTGTAGACAGGAATCAGAATGTGATGTCACTCTTCCCTCACTGTGGCTCTAGACAGGAATCAGAATGTGATGTCACTCTTCCCTCACTGTGGCTCTAGACAGGAATCAGAATGTGATGTCACTCTTCCCTCACTGTGGCTCTAGACAGGAATCAGAATGTGATGTCACTCTTCCCTCACTGTGGCTCTAGACAGGAATCAGAATGTGATGTCACTCTTCCCTCACTGTGGCTCTAGACAGGAATCAGAATGTGATGTCACTCTTCCCTCACTGGCTCTAGACAGGAATCAGAATGTGATGTCACTCTTCCCTCACTGTGGCTCTAGACAGGAATCAGAATGTCAGGTCACTCATCCCTCACTGGCTCTAGACAGGAATCAGAAAGTGATGTCACTCTTCCCTCACTGTGGCTCTAGCTAGACAGGAATCAGAGTGTGATGTCACTCTTCCCTCACTGTGGCTCTAGACAGGAATCAGAATGTCAGGTCACTCTTCCCTCACTGTGGCTCTAGACAGGAATCAGAATGTGGTGTCACTCTTCCCTCACTGTGGCTCTAGACAGGAATCAGAATGTGGTGTCACTCTTCCCTCACTGTGGCTCTAGCTAGACAGGAATCAGAATGTCAGGTCACTCTTCCCTCACTGTGGCTCTAGACAGGAATCAGATCTGCAAGGGCAGCTGCCCAGGAGTACCTGTGTCTGATCAACGTTCCCACTCAGGGATACTGTTCAGTATGCTCTGGTGCTTTCAGAGTGTTTGTCTCTGTAGCAATGGTGTGTTTGGTGGTTTCAGAATGTTTGTCTGTAGCAATGGTGTGTTTGGTGGTTTCAGAATGTTTGTCTGTAGCAGTGGTGTGTTTGGTGGTTTCAGAATGTTTGTCTGTAGCAGTGGTGTGTTTGGTGGTTTCAGAATGTTTGTCTGTAGCAGTGGTGTGTTCTTCAGACGGAACTGCTGCTTTCCTAAAGGGTGGCTTTTTTCTGAACACCTTGTGGTAAGCAATGGGCACAACTGACTGTGAATTATTCATGAATCCACTACTTGTGAAAGGTGTTCATATTTTGGTCTGTCTGCAAGAACAACATCTTGGACATTCCCAGTCAGTCTCACCATGGCAGTCACACAGTCCTCTTACACACACAGTCCTCTTACACACACTGTCCTCTTACAGTCAGTACCACCATGGCAGTCACACAGTCCTCTTACAGTCAGTACCACCATGGCAGTCACACAGTCCTCTTACAGTCAGTACCACCATGGCAGTCACACAGTCCTCTTACAGTCAGTACCACCATGGCAGTCACACAGTCCTCTTACACACACAGTCCTCTTACACACACTGTCCTCTTACAGTCAGTACCACCATGGCAGTCACACAGTCCTCTTACAGTCAGTACCACCATGGCAGTCACACAGTCCTCTTACAGTCAGTACCACCATGGCAGTCACACAGTCCTCTTACAGTCACTTTGCCTGCTTCATTTGATGGTTGGACCCTCTGTCTCCCATTGTTTCCCCTTTACAGTTCATTCAACCTCATTTTTTGTCATACCTCGCCAACAATAAAAAGTTCATTTAACTCCAATGTTTTGCATACTTCGTCAGCTATACAAAGTGATATGCAGAGTGAGAATTTGATTGTTTGAATGACCGACTGTCTGCATTATGTCAGTGTTATGAGCCGGGTTCATGGCATTATGTCAGTGTTATGAGCCAGGTTCATGGCATTATGTCAATGTTAAGAGCCGGGTTGAGGGCATTATGTCGGTGTTGACTTATGTCGGTGTTATGAGCCGGGTTGAGGGCATTATGTCAGTGTTAAGAGCCGGGTTGAGGGCATTATGTCGGTGTTATGAGCCGGGCTGAGGGCATTATGTCAGTGTTATGAGCCGGGTTGAGGGCATTATGGCAGTGTTATGAGCCGGGTTGAGGGCATTATCAGTGTTATGATGGGGGCATTATGGCAGTGTTATGAGCCGGGTTGAGGGCATTAGGGCCCCAGGGGTTATTGAGCCTAAAAGGGTTGGCTGAGACCAAGGCTGCCGGGGGCTGGCCTGTTCCAAGTTGCTGGACGAGGAGCAGAGGGAGCTGGCCTGTTCGCAAGTTGCTGAACGAGGAGCAGAGGGAGCTGGCCTGTTCGCAAGTTGCTGAACGAGGAGCAGAGGGAGCTGGCCTGTTCGCAAGTTGCTGAACGAGGAGCAGAGGGAGCTGGCCTGTTCGCAAGTTGCTGAACGAGGAGCAGAGGGAGCTGGCCTGTTCGCAAGTTGCTGAACGAGGAGCAGAGGGAGCTGGCCTGTTCGCAAGTTGCTGAACGAGGAGCAGAGGGAGCTGGCCTGTTCGCAAGTTGCTGAACGAGGAGCAGAGGGAGCTGGCCTGTTCGCAAGTTGCTGAACGAGGAGCAGAGGGAGCTGGCCTGTTCGCCCAAGCAAGTTGTTCGCAATTCGGACGAGGAGCAGAGGGAGCTGGCCTGTTCGCAAGTTGCTGAACGAGGAGCAGAGGGAGCTGGCCTGTTCGCAAGTTGCTGAACGAGGAGCAGAGGGAGCTGGCCTGTTCGCAAGTTGCTGGACGAGGAGCAGAGGGAGCTGGCCTGTTCGCAAGTTGCTGAACGAGGAGCAGAGGGAGCTGGCCTGTTCGCAAGTTGCTGGACGAGGAGCAGAGGGAGCTGGCCTGTTCGCAAGTTGCTGGACGAGGAGCAGAGGGAGCTGGCCTGTTCGCAAGTTGCTGAACAAGGAGCAGAGTGGGGTGTGAGGCTCGTTGGGCAGTTTGTGTGCGGACATAAAGAGTTACTGTCCCTTTATTAATGGCTGGCTGCTTTTGTTTGTGTGAAGACCCACCTGCGTGTGTTCTAAAGCCCGTTCTTAACTGGGCCAATGTTTGTTCGCCCAACATACTTCGGACACTTCGACGAACTATGATTCGTTTCTTAATTGAACTTTTAGTTCGCCGAACATGGTTCAGACAGTTCGACGAACTTTACTTCGTTCTGAACTGGCTTGTAATGAGATGCAAGCTTCGGCCCGAACTTGCGGCAGACGCGCAGCAGACAGCATGATCGAAAATGTAGGCCAAAGACAAGTCAATATACTTTAATCATCCCTCACAGGGTAATTCAACTAACTACTATCTCATTCTGGGTCCCCGAGACAAGGCTGCGCCTCCCACAAGTCAACAAATAAACAATTCCCTCCGAAGCGAGTGAAGAACCTAGCGACACCGTCATCCATTTTTATTTTTATTTCTTCTTCAGCCACAGGAGAGCTCTGCTCTCAGCCAATCCGAGGCAATGTTCGTCGAATAGGGCGAATGTTCCCAGAACATGTTGAGCGAAGCTTTTTGGACCCTGAATATAGCTTCGTCGCAGTTCGACGAATACTCCCAGCTAGGTTCGCGAAGAAAAGTTCGCCCAATTAAGAACCAACTAGGTTCGCCGAATACTCCCAACTAGGTTCGCGAACAAACATTCCACCAGTTAAGAACGGGCTTTAGCTGTTCTTTTCCTTTTCCTGTTTATATGTTGTTTATGAATGAATAACTGTCGTGATGATGTACATGCACATACACGCATAGCTCCCCCACCCCACCCCGCACACACCACAACACACGCACGCACGCGCGCACACACACACATACACACACAGAGGCATATATACACGCAGACTTTCCTTTTTTTTTTAAACTGACAAAACTAAGTGAAATGATGCTGACAGGGTTCATTAATTTCATTAGCACAGTGTTGCGCATTATGGGTTGTCCCCCTTACCCTGCGTCGATAACGTCAGTAGCCTGTGCCACTGGACCCAAGCCACACTGAGCTTTGCGCTGGGACACCGGCCGACGGGCTATGACATCAAGGAAGTTGTTAGTAATGGATTTTTACGATCTTTCCACCACCCAGGGTCATCAATAATGGATTTTTACGATCTTTCCACCACCCAGGGTCATCAGTAATGGATTTTTACGATCTTTCCACCACCCAGGGTCATCAGTAATGGATTTTTACGATCTTTCCACCACCCAGGGTCATCAGTAATGGATTTTTACGATCTTTCCACCACCCAGGGTCATCAGTATGGATTTTTACGATCTTTCCACCACCGTTGGTCCCCTCAAGACAAGACGCAGACAGCCCATCGTCAGAGGACACGCTGCACACCTGTCGTCTGGACTGAAACTCGTCCAGCTTGGGCCGAGAAGCGCAGTGCGGGGGGCCGGGGGGGGGGGGGGGGGGGGGGGGCGCCTGTGGTCTTAAGGACGGAGGTGGTGAAACAGAAAGCTGACCTGCAGAATGAGCAGAACAGCAAGAGACCAGACTTGCACTGTTACCACCGACACACACACAGCGACGAAGACGCCGGCCCCGGACGAAGCGCACAACGTCCACACACGTCAAGCATGATGCTCCCGGAAGGCAGGGTAGGAGTTCAGCTCGGCAGTACCTACGTGCTTGGGAAAACCCATGTGTGCCCCACCTCGTCTCTCAAAAGTTTTCCCAAGAAAGAAAGATCGTAGAGCTTTCGGCTTACACGCTCTTCTTTGAACGCCAGGGGGTGGATGATGTTATCAATTGGCTTTGTTCCCGCACGTGCAGCAAGTGCATCGAGTTCCTCAACACTTCCGACGTTCGGAGAGGCAAGCCATTTGTCACTGTTGCTTTGTCTCCTGTTTTATCTGGGGACATGTCCCCTGACCCGGCGTGCCAGGACGGTGCACAGCAAGAGACTGGATGTGGATGTGTGGCGTTGTCACCGGACTCCCCGTTCCACGGTCACCTGCGGCAGCTCCCGGCACAGTCCGCTGGCTGGCTGAGGGGGGGGGGGGGGGGGGGACCCAACTTCGTGACGTGGGCAAAAGGGCCCGTTTGAAACTATTAATGAAGTAGGGAAATCGAGAAAAGCCGATAGCAATGCACCAACAAGATGACTGTACAGTAGGTGTGTTACCCCGCTATCTGGCGACTGTGTGTACCAGTAGCGATGCACCAACAAGATGACTGTACAGGTAGGTATGTTACCCCGGTATCTGGCGACTGTGTGTACCTCTGGCCAAGGAAGAGGCGGTCTGTGCCTAAGTTCATCCTCACGGTAGGTCTGACTTTTTTCTGGGCTGATTGGCAGATCACGATAGGTAGGACTGACCTCTGAAGGTGACAGCTCACGATAGGTAGGACTGACCTCTGAAGGTAACAGACAGGTCACGATAGGTAGGACTGACCTCTGAAGGTAACAGACAGGTCACGATAGGTAGGACTGACCTCTGAAGGTAACAGACAGCTCACGATAGGTAGGACTGACCTCCGAAGGTAACAGACAGGTCACGATAGGTAGGACTGACCTCTGAAGGTAACAGAACACGGTAGGTAGGACTGACCTCTGAAGGTAACAGACAGCTCACGATAGGTAGGACTGACCTCCGAAGGTAACAGACAGGTCACGATAGGTAGGACTGACCTCTGAAGGTGACAGATCACGTTAGGTAGGACAGACCTCTGAAGGTAACAGACAGGTCACGATAGGTAGGACAGACCTCTGAAGGTAACAGACAGGTCACGATAGGTAGGACAGACCTCTGAAGGTAACAGACAGGTCACGATAGGTAGGACTGACCTCTGAAGGTAACAGACAGGTCACGATAGGTAGGACTGACCTCTGAAGGTAACAGATCACGGTAGGTAGGACTGACCTCTGAAGGTAACAGACAGCTCACGATAGGTAGGACAGACCTCTGAAGGTAACAGATCACGGTAGGTAGGACTGACCTCTGAAGGTAACAGACAGCTCACGGTAGGTAGGACAGACCTCTGAAGGTGACAGCTCACGGTAGGTAGGACAGACCTCTGAAGGTAACAGATAGATCACGATAGGTAGGACAGACCTCTGAAGGTAACAGATAGAACACGATAGGTAGGACAGACCTCTGAAGGTAACAGACAGATCACGATAGGAAGGACAGACCTCTGAAGGTAACAGATCACGGTAGGTAGGACAGACCTCTGAAGGTAACAGATAGATCACGATAGGTAGGACAGACCTCTGAAGGTAACAGATAGATCACGATAGGTAGGACAGACCTCTGAAGGTAACAGACAGATCACGATAGGTAGGACAGACCTCTGAAGGTAACAGATCACGGTAGGTAGGACTGACCTCTGAATGTAACAGATCACGGTAGGTAGGACTGACCTCTGAAGGTGACAGATGACGGTAGACTGACCTCCGAAGGATCGACAGGACATGTCCGGTCTCGCTGACAGATCATGGACCTACCCCAGGAGACCGGTAGCCCTATTCACGTGTCGGTGCAAGTCGTAAACTTGCATCTTAATCCCCCCCCCCCACCCCTCCTTTGTGACCGACCCCCACCCCCACCCCCTATTGTGAGTGACTAAGTAGAATGCATTAATCTCCGGTTGGGCTGATCATTACCCGTCCCTAATAAGCCATACGGTTTTCAGTGTGGACGTAAGGCACCGTCATTACTGACCGCGCGATTGTTGCGGTAAGTACGGATGGCGTGCTACACTATATCGTGCCTTACTGGAGGGGGGGGGGGGGGCGTGGGGAAGCGACCGCTAAGCTGTGCGCAGTGTGGCTGTTGACAGGCCGTGGTGCCGGCGGGGGGTCCCACGAGGCAGCGGCTTAGCGCCCACAGCTTACACACCTAAAGGCCCGGCAGGGAGAACTGAACCTCCACCCACTTGGGGGGGGGGAGGGGGGTGTACCAACATTCAACACTTGGAAGTCGCAAACTTCACCGTCAGCTAGCTGCTTAAGCCAGTCCAGTTTTCCCCCTAGCTTGCTATTTGGCCATGTGGCCTTTGGAAGTGAAGGAAGCGGGCCAAATGAGGGTGGGGGCATTCATGAGAGATCCAGACTGGATGGGGGTGTTCCAGAGAGCCAGACTGGGTGGGGGTGTTCCTGAGAGCCAGACTGCATGCACGCGCGCGCGCACACACACACACACACACGCACACACACATTTTAATTCGGTGTTCATGTTGCAGAACCGGGTTCCATCTATTTCACTCCAGTGCCTTGAAAGGCCAGTTCCGGCGGCGTGCTCAGCCGGTTGACCTGGCCCGCCACGGCCCGTTGCGTGTGATAGATGACGAGTAGCGGTGTACCGGTGCTGGATGGAGGGCCAAGGGGGCTGAGAGCGGACTGGACACTTCACGGCCCCGATTACTGTCACGCTTGGCCGGTAATCCACGAGGGATTAGGTCCGCACGCCTGGCTGTTTAGCCGTGAAGCCCGGTTGATTGGGTTGGAGCGAGCTGGGCACTGAGGGTGGCCATCAGCTAACGCGCACAGCGTGGATACCCGGGGCTTACGCCGGAATTAAACGCGGCTCCAGCCACACAATGCAAGGACCCGTGGAACCAAAAATTAGTCCCGGCTGCTACTTACAGCGAGACCTTCGGTTTTGCTGCCGATGTGAACTGCGGGCCAAGCGTTTGTTAGGCGGGTTATGGTGGCACACAAGGCAGTGTATTATGTGGATAATGAGAAACAAAAGAGAACTTACCTGTAATACAATGGGGGGGGGGGGGGGGGGGGGCGGCTGGGTTTTTCCGTCAGACTGCTTGCTGAAACGTGTCTTGCCAGCCTCAAGCTGTCAGCTTTCCTAACATTACGGCGGGCAATTAGCTGTCCTACACACAACGGATCAGACTACAGCCCCCCCCCCTCCCCCCCCAGTACACACGCACGCACACACACACACACTCACTGGCCCCTCTGTCTGGAACAATCTCCGTTTTTTTGTAGTGTGACATGGCCCTCAAGACTCACCTTTTCTGTCTCTTACTCCTAATACTACTACGTGTGTGTGTGTGCGTGTGTAGAGGGGTGTGTGGGGAGGGTGGGTGATGACAAATCTGCCTATATTAATAATTACGTGTATTTATGATACTGAAATGTCCTCGCCTAGGGCTGACCTGAGAAAAGCGCTGTAAGCCTTAGATTGTTACTATTCTGATTGTTCGTATGATTATGCTGATTATAGTAGTTTATATGGACTAATTATTAAACAGGTCTAAATAACTCTAGACAATATTCCTTGGAAAATAAAGTTTTGGAGTTCTGTGGTATCCTTTTTCGTCAGTACCTTACAAATGATCAGTCAACAGATTGCATCATATCAAATCACCGTCTACGACACCAACCTGGTTCCACCCACTGTCGCACACCGCGTGATCTGTGCTGCCGGCTTCAATGGGGCAGAGATTGGCGTTAATCGGATCAACTCGTGTGGCGGTGGTCTCCACAGATTTAGCACAGCCTCGTCACAACCCCCGGCTTACTTGTGGAGGGCCGTGCTCCAAACACTGTAACCAACACCACGCTAAGCGGCTTACGCCCTGATTGCCCGCCACTGCTTGGCAAAGCAACCACTGCTTGGCAAAGCAACCACACGTGACCAAACACTCCCAGAACTGAGCTGAGCTTGGCTGACGGGAAAACTTCCCCTGAAACGTACCCAGTGACTAACGTGAGAGATAAAATAAGTGAACAGGTTTGTTAGCACATCTGTCCTCTGCCTGCCGGCTGGACAAACACTGAGACAGGTTCAGCCAGCAGGGAGGAGACTGAGGCATCAGGAAGTCATCTTCCTGCCTCATCAGCAGCTGTATGTGAGCTCGGCCACCACCCGACCAAAGGCCAGGAGAACTGCAAGAGACAAAGACAGTCACGCTTTTGCAAGTCAGAATTAATCAAGCAGAAGAAGCACACATCTCGTGGAAAAAATATGAGTAGGCCTACCGAGTACACGCACGTATTTTACTCCCGCATGCCAGGAGAGAGTTACCGTAGGCGATTCAGGTCTTTGTTGTGTCACGTGACATCTTTCGAGCGCTAATTGGCTGACTTTAGCTTGTTGATTCAATCAGTGAACGATCGAAACCCCACCAGAGTATGATCCAGTTTGCGCATCCATCTATTCATATAGGCTGTACAGTGAGACGGAGATATTTCAGTCCTCGTAAACTGATAAGGAAAAAACAAAACCAAAAACAACATCAAAAACAAAAATCAAACAGACAAACAAACAAACAATAAAAAAATAAAAATAAACTAAAAAATAAACAGAAGAGCAAAAACCATTAAAACCCCACATTCATAGACATTTGACGCTTTTCTTCTTCTCTCTCTCTGTCTCTCTGTCTGACTGTCTCTCTCTCACTTTTAAATCTAACAGCAATGTGAGTGTTCCACACAGAAATATACAAAACCCAGGAGATGAGAAAGAGGGAATGTACCCTTCTTATCGTCCGACAATGCAGCGTAGCACTTTATAAAAATGTAGAATACACGTGTGTCATAAACACAGTGAGTCGAACATATAACGTACTCATCACACGCACGCACGCACGCACGCACGCACTCACGCACACACGCACGCACACCTAAACACGCACGCACGAACGCACACGCACGCACACACACACACACACACACACACACACACACACACACACACACACACACACACACACACACACACACACCAATCAGTGTTATGCTGGGAAAAGGTGAGTTTTGAAGGCTGATCTAAAGGAAAGAGTAGAGAGAAAATCTGCTTTCTTCTTTGGAAGAGCGTTGCAGTGTTGGAGCGACTGTGAAAGAAAGAACGTTCGCCGTACGACTTAGTGTTGACGGAGGGAGTAAGACACGGATGAAGGACTCGGGACGTCCAGAGGGAGTAAGACACGGATGAAGGACTCGGGACGAAGACGACGCGACGATACGTGACGAAAAGCCCCGTTGCCATGGTGCCTAAGCGAGATGCACAAAGCGTAAAAAGCCAGTCTGTGCACAACGCCTACGCAACATCCTTTAGGGCGACAGTCTCTCTCTCTGACGTCAACATCCTTTAGGGGCGTCATCTCTCTCTCTCTGACGTCAGCATCGATTTTATTATGTTACAGACGCATTCAGCCAAACATATAACGTGCTCATTAAACACACACACACACACACACACACACACACACACACACACACACACACACACACACACACACACACACACACACACTCACACACACACACACACACACACACACACACACACACACACACACACACACACACACACACACACACACACATCTGATGCCCCTACAGAATTTTCTCAGCGACACTTAAAACCGCTATTCTTACAACACTAACGATGAAACAGAATGTGATGAAGTTATCGCACACGAAAACACGACTGCAGTTCAGTCAGCTAGCCACGATCAGCTAGCTACAATCAGTTAACTACAATCAGCTAGCCACGATCAGCTAATAACAATCAGCTAGCCACGATCAGCTAGTTACAATCAGTTAACTACAATCAGCTAGCCACGATCAGCTAACTACAATCAGCTAGCACGATCAGCTAACTACGATCAGCTAGCTACGATCAGCTAACTACAATCAGTTAACTACTATATTCAGCTAGCCACAATCAGCTAGCCACGATCAGCTAACTACAGTCAGCTAGCCACAATCAGCTAACTACAATCAGTTAACTACAATGAGCTAGCCACGATCAGCTAGCCACGATCAGCTAGCTACCATCAGCTAGCCACGATCAGTTAACTACAATCAGCTAGCCACGATCAGTTAACTAAAATCAGCTAGCTACAATCAGCTAGCCACAATCAGCTAGCCACGATCAGCTAGCTACAATCAGCTAGCCACTATCAGCTAGCTACAATCAGCTAGCCACGATCAGTTAGCTTCAGTCAGTTAACTACAATCAGCTAGCCACGATCAGCTAGCTACAATCATCTAGCCACGATCAGCTAACTACAATCAGCTATCCACAATCAGTTAGCTACAAGCAACCAGTGACCCTGGCTTCGACAGTCATCACAGTTAACAACTGTACGTGCTGTGGCGCCGTAGAGCGAACCACAGAGTGCACAGGTCACTAAATAATCTTTGAGTACTAAAGAGTGTACATATGGCTAAATAGTCTTTGTGTACCAAAGAATGTACATGTCGTTAATAGTCTTTGAGCACCAAGGAGTGTACATGTGGCTAAATACTGTCTTTGAGTACCAAAGAATGTACATGTCGCTAAATAGTCTTTGAGTACTAAATAGTGTACATGTCGCTACATACAGTCTTTGGATGTACATATGGCTAAAATAATATAGTCTTTGGGTGTACATGTCGCTACATACAGTCTTTGGATGTACATGTGGCTAAAATAATATAGTCTTTGGGTGTACATGTGGCTAAATAGTCTTTGGCTGTACATGTGGCTAAATACAGTCTCTGAGTACCAAAGAATGTACTTGTCGCTAAGTAAAGTCTTTGAGTACAAAAAAGTGTACATGTCGCTAAATACAGTCTTGGAGTACCAAAGAGTGTACATGCCGCTAAGCAGTACTTGAGTATAAAAAAGTGCATGTCGCTAAATACAGTCTTGGAGCACCAAAGAGTGTACATGTCACTAAATGCAATCTTTTAGTGTACATGTCGCTGAATAGTCTTTGAGTGTACATGTGGCTAAGTACAGTTTTAGAGTGTACATGTGGCTAAATGCAGTCTTTGAGCGTACATGTGGCGAAATACAGTCTTTGAGTGTACATGTGGCTAAATACAGTCTTTGAATGTACACTAGAAAGTCTAAAGTATGGCAGCCATACTACTGTCTGGACATACTGATAGGAATGGGTAGCGCTGCTACTGCGGCTGCTGTGGCTTTACCCAGGTCAGGAACCCGCATTTCCCGAAAGTGGTTAATGAAGCACTAAAACAGCAACAATAAAGGTACCAAGACAGAACAACAAAACAGCAACAACAACAAAACCAAGACAGAACAAAAAACAACAAAGAAACCAAAAGAGCACAAAAAACAAAAACAAACTAAGACAGAAGAACTAAACAGCAACAACAAAGGAACCAAGACAGAACAACAGAACAGCCACGCTGAACGGGACTGACGGGCGACGACCCCTGCCCTGCAGGAAGTGACGTAGGGAGTGTTCACTGGACACCCCTGCCCTGCAGGAAGTGACGTAGGGAGTGTTCACTGGACACCCCTGCCCTGCAGGAAGTGACGTAGGGAGTGTTCACTGGACACCCCTGCCCTGCAGGAAGTGACGTAGGGAGTGTTCACTGGACAAACATGGCCGTAAGGCGCGACGTACAACGCGCACGGACTGTCGCCACCAACGCCGTTTGGACCGTTTGACTGATCGTCACGCCACCAACGCCGTTTGGACCGTTTGACTGATCGTCACGCCACCAACGCCGTTTGGACCGTTTGACTGATCGTCACGCCACCAACGCCGTTTGGACGGTTTGACTGATCGTCACGCCACCAAGGCCGTTTGGACCGTTTGACTGATCGTCACGCCACCAAGGCCGTTTGGACCGTTTGACTGATCGTCACGCCACCAAGGCCGTTTGGACCGTTTGACTGATCGTCACGCAGCAGGCAGGATAGCGGTCAGATTCGCCTGCTGCGGTCGTGAGAGATCAAAGTGAGGCTGGGTGGCCGCCGCACCAACAGCTCGCCAGGGCCAGGGACTCCAGTCACGGCAGCGTGACGAGTCTGTATGGACAAAAAATACCAAGGATTTTTTTTTCCCTTGAGAATTGCTTTTTTCTTTCAGTGGTCAGTGGCCCCCTGAGGGCCTCGGACTCTGTTCGAACCCTAATCCACCAAGAATGAGCAACACTGCAGATCAAGATCCCTATCTTGGTCCTTCTCAGTAGCGGAGAGAAAAAACAGAGAGAGAGAGAGAGAGGGAGAGAGAAGAGAGGGGGGGGGGGGGAGAGAGAGAGGGAGAGAGGGAGAGAGAGAGAGGGGGGAGAGAGAGAGGGGGAGAGAGAGTTTCCCTGCCCCTACCCCAATAGTGTGGAGAACGATGAAGACAGATACTTTATTGGGTCTCTGGATAAGGGTATTCGGTCCGACGTGTGCAGATACTGGTCATTATGTGGATTAGTCGTTTGAAATCCAAGTATTTACAAAACTTGATGTCTCAGTCGATTTGACCGTGAGGACTGGACACGGAAAACGGTGCGTTTCAAGAGGAGTGAAGACCTCCAGCTGCTGGACAACAGCTCCAGACTCTACTTTCGCCATCCTCCGGTCAGCACAACTGGCCGCCGTGTTGCCGTCTTTCCAGTGGAGAATGGCGCGGAACGGCTTTAGGCCATTAGCGCTCATTTACCTTCTTAATGCCACCTCACCCCCCCCCACCCCCACCCCCACCCCAGCCTCTCCAGTGACAGCGCCACCACACGGCGCAAGTTGTTGAGACGTCGAACTGAACTTTGACAAGAGGAGCCAAAGTCCTTTCTGATTCCCAGTTACAGCTGTCAACAAGCACACCTACAGCAGTGGGACAGCTGTCAACAAGCACACCTACAGCAGTGGGGACAGCTGTCAACAAGCACACCTACAGCAGTGGGACAGCTGTCAACAAGCACACCTACAGCAGTGGGACAGCTGTCACTGAGCACATCTACAGCAGTGGGACAGCTGTCAACAAGCACACCTACAGCAGTGGGACAGCTGTCACTGAGCACATCTACAGCAGTGGGACAGCTGTCACTGAGCACACCTACAGCAATGGGACAGCTGTCACTGAGCACATCTACAGCAGTGGGGACAGCTGTCACTGAGTACATCTACAGCTGTGGGGACAGCTGTCAGTGAGCACACCTACAGCAGTGGGACAGCTGTCACTGAGCACATCTACAGCAGTGGGGACAGCTGTCACTGAGCACACCTACAGCTGTGGGGACAGCTGTCACTGAGCACATCTACAGCTGTGGGGACAGCTGTCAGTGAGCACACCTACAGCAGTGGGGACAGATGTCACTGAGCACATATACAGCTGTGGGGACAGCTGTCACTGAGCAGATCTACAGCAGTGGGAACAGCTGTCACTGAGCACACCTACAGCTGTGCGGACAGCTGTCACTGAGCACACCTACAGCAGTGGGGACAGCTGTCACTGAGCACATCTACAGCAGTGGGGACAGCTGTCACTGAGCACATATACAGCTGTGGGGACAGCTGTCACTGAGCAGATCTACAGCAGTGGGGACAGCTGTCACTGAGCACACATGCAGTGGTTGGGACAGTTGTCACTAAGCACACATACAGTAGTCGGAACAGCTGTCACTGAGCACACCTACAGCTGTGCGGACAGCTGTCACTGAGCACACCTACAGCAATGGGGACAGCTGTCACTGAGCACATCTACAGCAGTGTAGAAAGCTGTCAGTTCTAGTTCTACACCCGCAGGCGGAGACAGCTCTGATATAGCTATTAGACGGGCTTCAAACCCTGCTCTCTGCATAGGGGAAACTATTAAAGCGTTAAACTGTAAGCAAAACAGATTCCGGTGTCGTTAAACTGAATAACTGCGTACGCGCTAAAAACTCACAAGGCACAAACTAGTTCGAGACAAAAACAAATAATTTACGAATAAATGCACGAGTAACAGATCGAAAACAAAATCCCCCCACAGTTACATCGATGTGAGCAGCACATTGAGCAAAGACAAGATCCGCTGAGAACGACGAGTGTTACAGACATGAAGGAAGGCATCCGATAGTCTGTTCCCCACCATTACACTTTACGGTCAGCAGCGTCGTCTCGCAAGGCTCGTCTCCCACAGCCAGGCGCACTTGCCCTCTTCCAGCGCACCTGCACTTCCGGTGTAGTGAAACCTGGCTAACTCTGTGTGCACTTCCGGTAGAGTGAAACCTAGCGTACTCTATGTGCACTTCCGGTGTAGTGAAACCTGGCTAACTCTGTGTGCACTTCCGGTAGAGTGAAACCTAGCGTACTCTATGTGCACTTCCGGTGTAGTGAAACCTAGCTAACTCTGTGTGCACTTCCGGTAGAGTGAAACCTAGCGTACTCTATGTGCACTTCCGGTGTAGTGAAACCTGGCTAACTCTGTGTGCACTTCCGGTAGAGTGAAGCCTAGCGTACTCTATGTGCATTTCCGGTGTAGTAAAACCTGGCTAACTCAGGTCTGACGGCTTGGTGAATTATGGCTAAGTGCAGTCTAAACAGCACCTGCCTGCACGTGACACTAAGATGTGGTGCGGCAGCCTGAACCCAACCGTCACCAACTCAATCAGCCTGACTGAACCCAACCGTCACCAACTCCCTCAACCTGAACCCAACCGTCACCAACTCCCTCAGCCTGACTGAACCCAACCGTCACCAACTCCATAAGCCTGAACCCAACCGTCACCAACTCCCTCAACCTGAATGAACCCAACCGTCACCAACTCCCTCAGCCTGAACCCAACAGTCACCAACTCCCTCAGCCTGACTGAACCCAACCGTCACCAACTCCCTCAACCTGAATGAACCCAACCGTCACCAACTCCCTCAGCCTGAACCCAACAGTCACCAAATCCCTCAGCCTGAACCCAACAGTCACCAACTCCCTCAGCCTGAACCCAACAGTCACCAAATCCCTCAGCCTGAACCCAATCGTCACCAAATCCCTCAGCCTGAACCCAATCGTCACCAAATCCCTCAGCCAAAAAGCTTTTGCCGTGAGTTTAATGGCTGACAACGTGACACCCCCAAAACTGTACCGAAAACAAACTAAAAACAACAACAAAAAACACCCATGTGAGAGAGAGAGAGAGAGAGAGAGAGAGAGAGAGAGAGAGAGAGAGAGAGAGAGAGAGAGAGAGAGAGCAAAATATAGTTTAAAGCTGAATCTAGCAATACATGGAGCAACAAAACATAAAAGAAACTGACACGTCGTATTTGTTGAAAGTCTACTCTGGTTAGTACTAACTTCAGCGTCAGAATTAGTTTTTGTTGATGAAATAATAATGACAGGTGGTTAGTTTTTGTCTGTAAAATAAGTGACATGAAATGACAGATAGTTAGTTTCTGTGAAATAACTGACATGAAATCACAGGTGGTTAGTTTTTGTCCGTGAAATAGCTGACATGATTTGACTCGTGGTCATTTTTTTTTTTTTTTTTTGTCCGTGAAGTAACTAACATTAAATAACACATGGTCAGTAGCGTGGTCAGTTTTTTCTTCAGAAAAATTATTCATATGCAATGACAGTGGTCAGTTGTTTGCTTTGTTTGTTTGTTGGTAAGAGAGAAATGATTAACAAGCAACGTCAGAGTAGTCAGGCTTTTTTCTCCAGAGAAATTTACGACATGCATTGATAGAAGGGCCAGTTGTTCTTCCCGAGAAACTAAAGACGAGCAATGGCAGGTCAGAATTCTTTTCTTCGGGGAAGTAAGTGACAGGCAAGAAGAGCGTGGTGAGTTCCTACGGACACCTGAACGCCATACCGTGAGGGAGACTGGTGAGTTCCTACGGACACCTGAACGCCATACCGTGAGGGAGACTGGTGAGTTCCTACGGACACCTGAACGCCATACCGTGAGGGAGTCTGGTGAGTTCCTACGGACACCTGAACGCCATACCGTGAGGGAGTCTGGTGAGTTCCTAAGGACACCTGAACGCCATACCGTGAGGGAGTCTGGTGGCGGTGACGGGTAGCGCCTGTTCCACGAGACGAACACAGCTTCCGAGAGGGTCAGCGGTCTGGACTTCAAGCTGGCCTCGCTGGGCCCACTCCGCTTCCGTCAGCGCCGGACACTGAGTAGTCTTGCCTATAGGTCTGAGTGAGAAAAGGGCTTCCGACTAGGCTTTTATATAGGTGGGTGGGGGCTGGGCGCTGCGGGCCGGCCCTGTGTGGGGGGCGCTGACGGAGGGTGCAGTCTCGGGCTTTATGTAAGGGACTTAGGGGCTTAGGTCCCGCTATGGAGTCAGCCGCCGGCCCTTCTGGATGGAGGTCGCTGCCATTGTGCTTGGAAAACAAAGGCTGGAAATAAGGAAGGTGAGAAGTTACAGTCACGGCAATGAGCGACATTTCTCCCGGCGCCTGTAGCAACCAACTGTACCCAGCGCCACCTTGTGAGCGAAGGGGAGACCATTAATTGCTGCTGACCTGCCGTTTAAGTCAGAAAGAAACACGCCAGTTGCCCTCAAACAGTCAGTGTGCCAGTGTTTTCCTTTGTAACGTAGCCAGTGTGCCAGTGTTTCCCTTTGTAACGTAGCCAATGAGCCAGTGTTTCTCTTTGTAACGTAGCCATTGTGCGAGTGTTTCCCTTTGTAACGTAACCAGTGTGCCAGTGTTTCCCTTTGTAACGTAGCCAGTGTGCCAGTGTTTCCCTTTGTAACGTAGCCAGTGTGCCAGTGTTTCCCTTTGTAACGTAGACAGTGTGTGAGTGTTTCCCTTTGTAACGTAGCCAGTGTGCTAATGTTTCCCTTTGTAACGTAGCCGGTGTAGCTGTGTTTCCCTTTGTAGCTTCATTTGGTGGTTCTATCGATGTTTATACAATAACAACAAAATACGAAACAAACAAACAAAAAAACGAAAAACCCACCACCACCACCACCACCACGGAGCATCGCCATGTTGGCTCGCTCCCTACCAAACTGCAAGATTTGCTTGTGACGCACTTCATACCTTTGAGACATTTTGTCTATGACGTTACTCAAACATACTGTTGAACACAAAATGACAGCACTCACGACCCCCCACCGCCACCGATCCTGCCACTCCTCTTTCTCTTTCTGTGTGTGTGTTGTGTGTGTGTGTGTGCGCGTGTGTGTGTGTGTGTGTGTGTGTGTGTGTGTGTGTGTGTGTGTGTGTGTGTGTGTGTGAAGTTTACTTGTGCGTTTAATACATTTTATCTTCTCCAGTAAATCTTATTAACCAGCCTCGTTTCCAAGGTCCAGAGTGTCCTAGTTAAAGTAGAAACCTTTCACAGGTTGGGGCTGTGTGAAGATACACCGCCAAAGTTCTGTGGTTGGTTAAAGCTCACACCTCTGCAGAAGGCCATTAATTTTGGTCGTAATATCGTGAACAGACATGGCTTGTTTCTCTGTTTTGTTTGTTTCACACACACACACACACACACACACACACACACACACACACACACACACACACACACACACACACACACACGCGCACACACACACACACACACACACACACACACACACACACACACACACACAGAGTCACGCGCGCACGCACCACACACACACACACACACACACACACACACACACACACACACACACACACACACACACACACACACACAAGCGCGGGGAGTAAAGCAAGGATAAGTCAGTGGTAGAGCTACGGACTTGTGATCAAAAGGTCTCGGGTTCGAATCCCTGCAGGAGCGGCGGGAGAATTTTCTTCTCCAGGGTCAACTTTCTGTGCTGACTCTTATTTCGGTATCCGTTCCACCCCCGTGTTACCGCAGTAGCACGTAAAAGATCCCGGCCATTCTGCCAAAAGTGCAGTGGCATGTTACAGTTGAACAGACATGCATCCTAAGTATGTGGCTTCGAAAAAGGTGACACTGTAAACAGGTGCATGGTGTACACAGCACTGCCGGCGAAACGGCAGCAGACGCATACGCACGCAAGCATGCATGTACACACGCACACACACTCATACACACACACACACACACACACACACACACACACACACACACACACACACACACTCATACACACACACACTTTCTCTCTCTGGACTGTACTCTCAGTTTCCAGTCTGTAACCCCCCCCCCCCCCCACATGCCTGTAGACCTCTATACCCCCCCCCACCTACACTCCCCCCCCCCCCCCCCCGACATGCCTGCAGAGCCTAAGTCTATACCCCCCCCCCCCCCCCCGACATGCCGAGGCCTACAGTCTATACCCCCCCCCCCCCCCCCCGACATGCCTGAGCAGGCCTACAGTCTTATACCCCCCTCACCCACCCCCCGACATGCCTGGTGAGGCCTACAGTCTATACCCCCCCCCCCCACGACATGCCTGGTGTAGGCCTACAGTCTATAACCCCCCCCCCACGACATGCCTGGTGTAGGCCTACAGTCTATACCCCCCCCCCCCCCCCCCCCGACATGCCTGGCAGGCCTAGTCTATACCCCCCCCCCCCCCCCCGACATGCCTGGGCAGACCTACAGTCTATACCCCCCCCCCCCCACGACATGCCTGGTGCAGGCCTAAAGTCTATAACCCCCCCCCCCCCCCCCCCCGACCTACAGTCACATGCTCAGGCACAGTCTATACCCCCCCCCCCCCCCACGACATGCCTGGTGTAGGCCTACAGTCTATACCCCCCCCCCCCCCCCCCCGACATGCCTGGTGTAGGCCTACAGTCTATAAAACCCGTCGTTCGTCTGGCACATTAAACTATTTGTTATGAAAAATCTCTGAAGGCCTCATGTCGAGATGAACCCAAGCGCTTCACAAAGGCAACTATAGCGCTGTTCTCTGCGCTCTATTTGTATGCGACTCTGAACGAGTAACTGTCGCTTTATACACAGCGCATTCTGACTATCCACCAAAGTGGTCACAGTGCTGTTTAGTTGTTACTTGGCTGGTGCCGCGTGAAAAAGGTGCCGTCTCGGCGCAAATTCTGTGTACACCATGCAACAGTACCAGTTTAGTGTCACTTTATTGGAAGCCACGTACATGTGCGTGTGTGTTGAGCTGTGACCTGCCGCCTGCCCTTCTGGAGGGCTGACGGGACCCTTACGTGCTGCTGCGGTACCACGGGGGTGGAACGGATACCGAAATAAGAGTCAGCACAGAAAGCTGACCAAGGAGAAGAAAATTCTCCGGCCGCTCCTGTCGGGACTCGAACCCGCCACCTTTCGATCACGAATCCGGCGCTCTGCCGCCGAGCCCCCCCCCCCCCCCACCCCCCCCCCCCCCCCCCCCTGCCCGTGCCGAGTGTGGGCCGACAGTGTCTGCCTCCACCCCGCCATCACAAAGAAACGGTGGCCGGTAGGAAGAAAATCTTGACCTTGACGACTAAGCCGTGTGGATATAATCTTGCGCCCAGGCTTACCGTTTCTTCCTCATTAGGCAGACCGGGGCCGGTATGTGCTGTTTCCCACCAGGTGTGTTTCCGTGTCCAGTCACCCGCTCTCTCTTTCCGCTGCTGACGACCACGGAGTGAGCTAATTCACGGCTCACAATCTGGCAAGCGTTCTACACCCGAACATGGCGAACAGTGAGCTTGCAAATCCGTAAACATGGTGAACAGTCTATTACCTGTAGATCCGTATGGTAATGATCTATCAGGTGTGTGTGTGTGTGTGTGTGTGTGTGTGTGTGTGTGTGTGTGTGTGTGTGTGTGTGTGTGTGTGTGTGTGTGTGTGTGTGTGTGTGTGAGTGTGTGTGTGTGTGGTGTGAGAGAGAGAGAGAGAGAGAGAGAGAGAGAGAGAGAGAGAGAGAGAGAGAGAGAGAGAGAGAGAGAGAGAGAGAGGCAGGCAGGCAGGCAGGCAGGCAGGCAGGCAGCGACAGAGAGACGAAGAGATCAGCTTTCAGTCAGTCCTACAGGCATCACACCTCTTGCAATAAGTACAAGGGGTGGTACCATTTCTGATGACCGTTTGGGGAGCATGCCTATCAGACAACAGCCCTCGGGGCGATTGTCTTTCAGCCACTCCGTTGAGACGTCTGCCGATCGGACGACAAACCGTTGAGACGTCAGTCGGTTGGATGACACCGTTGAGACGTCAGTCGGTTGGATGACACCGTTGAGACGTCAGTCGGTTGGATGACACCGTTGAGACGTCAGACGGTTGGATGACACCGTTGAGACGTCAGTCAGTTGGATGACACCGTTGAGACGTCTGTCGGTTGGATGACACCGTTGAGACGTCAGTCGGTTGGATGACACCGTTGAGACGTCAGACGGTTGGATGACACCGTTGAGACGTCAGTCAGTTGGATGACACCGTTGAGACGTCTGTCGGCTGGATGACACCGTTGAGACGACAGTCGGTTGGATGACACCGTTGAGACGTCAGTCGGTTGGATGACACCGTTGAGACGTCTGTCAGTTGGATGACACCGTTGAGACGTCAGTCGGTTGGATGACACCGTTGAGACGTCTGCAGACTAGACGATGTCCAAAGTCCTCGGGTCCAAGAGACACTCGACAAGAATTTTCTTTCGCCAAGTAACAAGTTTGAGGACTTACTCTTGCAATACGTACTGTACATTTGCAGGACTGTTCTTTTTTGTGCTTCCATCTTTGCAGCACGGGTGAAGACACGGCGTAATGACTGACGCCAGCCTCCCTGTCACGGAGTGCTCTGTGCTCTACACCTCACCCGCCATTCCGCTCTTGCCTAAGTTTTACCCACATTTCTATATCCAACCCGATTAGACATACCTACACAGGTAAATCCGATCAGAAATTCTTTTAATCTACTTCTTTCCTTCAGTGGGGGCCGGTCATTAAGCCCGGACGGGCAGGTCGCGAAGCCCAGTTCCCATCAGCGCCGTGTTCAAGCATGCGTGGCGCGCCCTGCCGACTAATCAGCTCAGGGCCCGGCTCGCTGCTCGCCCCACTCGCCCTTTTGTCTTTGCCGTCTCGGGGCGCTGCGGCGGCGGGCTGTGCGCGGATTAGAGGATCAGCGCCGGAGATCAGAGTTAAACAGGGATAATCTTCAGCCCCCGGCCCGCGGGGCGTCACCAACGTTAGGGCACTGTCGTCTCTCCCCACTGTCACCCGCTGCTGACTGGGGGGTGGCTCCTGCAATCAAAGTCATTTGCAACCCTGAACCTGTGGCGTGTGTGTGCATGTCTACGTGAGTGTGTGTGTGTGTGTGTGTGTGTGTGTGTGTGTGTGTGTGTGTGTGTGTGTGTTTATTTTAAATCAAGAATAGGTCGTCTTCATAAGAACAACATTTATTGGAATATAATTATTTGATCTTATTGCATCTTCACATTCGACTCATGGTCGATGCACACTCACACAACAAACACCATCAAGTTCACACTATCAAAGTCCATGCTCATTCACACAATACCCGACAACACACCACTGGCGTTCACAGTCTATCACAATCCGTGCACCACACTCACACAAAGCACCACACACCAAGCTCACAGTCAGTCTCACTCCACGCACACTCACACAAAGCACCACACACCAAGCTCACTGTCAGTCTCACTCCACGCACACTCACACAAAGCACCACACACCAAGCTCACAGTCAGTCTCACTCCACGCACACTCACACAAAGCACCACACACCAAGCTCACTGTCAGTCTCACTCCACACACACTCACACAAAGCACCACACACCAAGCTCACAGTCAGTCTCACTCCACGCACACTCACACAAAGCACCACACACCAAGCTCACTGTCAGTCTCACTCCACGCACACTAACACAAAGCACCACACACCAAGCTCACTGTCAGTCTCACTCCACACACACTCACACAAAGCACCACACACTAAGCTCACAGTCAGTTTTACTCCACGCACACTCACACAAAGCACCATATACCAAGGTTACAGTCAATCCCACTCTATTCACACTCACAACAAGCACCATGCACCACATTCTTAATCAATCTCATCCACACTCACAACAAGCACCATGCACCACATTCTTAATCAATCTCATTCACACTCACAACAAGCACCATGCACCACATTCTTAATCAATCTCATTCACACTCACAACAAGCACCATGCACCACATTCTTAATCAATCTCATTCACACTCACAACAAGCACCATGCACCACATTCTTAATCAATCTCATTCACACTCACAACAAGCACCATGCACCACATTCTTAATCAATCTCATTCACACTCACAACAAGCACCATGCACCACATTCTTAATCAATCTCATTCACACTCACAACAAGCACCATGCACCACATTCTTAATCAATCTCATTCACACTCACAACAAGCACCATGCACCACGTTCGTAGTCAGTCTCATTCACACTCACGCAAAGTGCCATATACCAAGTTCACAGTCTATGTCATTGCATGCAGACTCACACAAGGCACTATCGACACCCAGTATTACAGTAACCCATGAGAGATGAAGAAGTAAAAGACGTGTATTGCGCAGGTTGTGAGAGACCACAGACGTTCCGGTACCACAGTACACACACACACACACACACCCACACACACAACCACACACACACACACACACACTCACACAACATACACACACACACACACACCACACACACACACACACACACACACACACACACACACACACACACACACAACACACAACACACAACACACACAACACACACACACACACTACACACACACACACACACACACACACACACACACACACACACACACATCACACACACACACACACACACACATCACACACACACACACACACACACACACACACACACACACACACACACACACACACACACCAGCAACAACAACGATCGAGATAGATGAAAGCAGCATCAGACACCATTTAGCTGATTCGGACACGTGAAAACGAAGTCACGGGTCTCAGCACCAAGGGCCTGGCGGAAGGTGCTGCTGCTGAGATGAGCCTGTTGCTCCGTGCTCCCAGCGTGACGTCAAGTCCGGGGCTGGGCCACAGGGCCAGGTGTCGTAAACCGATGTTTGGAGTTTGGGGATGGGTGAGATGGTCCGTTTCCGTCTGTTGTGATTTAGTGATACCGGACTGTTTCTGTCCGTTGTGATTTAGTGATACCGGTCTGTTTCTGTGCGTTGTGATTTAGTGACACCCGTCTGTTTCTGTCCGTTGTGGTTTAGTGATACCGGTCTGTTTCTGTCCGTTGTGATTTAGTGATACCCGTCTGGCAACAGTCCGCTTCCCGTGTCACCCTGAGGCAGTCCGCTTCCCGTGTCACCCTGAGGCAGTCCGCTTCCCGTGTCACCCTGAGGCAGTCCGCTTCCCGTGTCACCCTGAGGCAGTTCGCTTCTCGCGTCACCCTGAGGCAGCCCGCTTCCGTGTCACCCTGAGGAAGCCCGCTTCCCGTGTCACCCTGAGGCAGCCCGCTTCCCGTGTCACCCTGAGGCAGCCCGCTTCCCGTGTCACCCTGAGGCAGTCCGCTTCCCGTGTCACCCTGAGGCAGCCCGCTTCCCGTGTCACCCTGAGGCAGCCCGCTTCCCGTGTCACCCTGAGGCAGCCCGCTTCCCGTGTCACCCTGAGGCAGCCCGCTTCCCAAACTCCAAGCATTGGTTTACCACATCCTTGGAGATAAGGTGCCGGAAAGCGAAGCCTGGACTAATCTGGTTCCAGGCAGAGGTCCTGTCGACCCATCAGAATGATACAGATAATCCTAGGGGTCCTGCCGACCCGTCAGAATGATACAGATAATCCTAGGGGTCCTGCCGACCCGTCAGAATGATACAGATAATCCTAGGGGTCCCGCCGACCCGTCAGAAGTTTACGACACCCCCCAGGACGGGCTCGGACTCGCGCACCACTCCCGGCGCCTCGCCGACAGTGGTCAGCCGTGACCTCCGTCCCGCGGGCAGTCGGGGGCCAGCTACTTGTGAAGGTGACGCTGATAGTAAGTAAACATCGTGCTTAACGTCCACAGAAACCGTACGGCTTATTAGGGACGGGGAGAAGGGGGTAAAGGGATATGGAGGTAGGTAGGTAGGTAGGTAGTGTTGCTTAATGTCCTCAGATGTCAGTTGACATATTAGGGACAAGCTGAGACCAATGCCGAAGCACGGTTCAATATAGCTTTACGTCCACGGAAGCCAGAAGGCTCGTTAGTACGGACAGCCCAGGACGGCCACCTCGACTCTCACACAGCTCCTGAACTATGATATGGAGGTGGGGGAGAGGGAGATTATATACCTATCGCTACACTGCCACCACCAGAATGATTCCTGCATTAAGATGGGCAGAGATGAGAGACATTTTAATGTTTCAGTAGGAAGTGATGGACACAGTCACAGGACCGTGTCCACAAACCACAACCTTTTTGAAGAGAAAGGCGGAGAGCCGAAGCGGTATCGAACCGAGGTCCTTCCGCTTCAGTACCAACCTAACGCCTTACCGCTAGGCCAAACCGGCTCACAATGACACTGATAAGTGAGTAAACATGGTGCTTAACGTCCACAGAAACCATACGGCTTATTAGGGACGGGACACTGATACACGGCGGTCTGCCTTTTAAACCGCACTGAAGTGTCGAATACGTTCAGTGCGAGACACTTTCTGGGTTTTCTTTTACTGAGGCTACTAATACTCAGACAGTCCTATTGATTAGCACTATTTTAGTCCTACAAGGAGAAATCCGGCCAGTGATTATTTAAACAGGACAATGGACATGCAACGTTAGGGTCATGGACGAACAAGTATAACTGAAATGTCAGTCCATGGTTTTGGCAGAGATGCCTTCAAGAGTAAGGAATGGACACATTGACAAACTTTTTTCACACCTAAGGGAGGTAAACACCGCGTACTGCTTATTCCTGTCAAACTCACTGCGGAATGAAACTCGCCTCGGTTTTACTTGACTCCCCAAGCCACGCCTGAGTGCTCCCCCCCCCTCCCCCGCAATATCCCCCCCCCCCCCCCCCCGCCCACCACAGAACAAAACAAAGAACCCTCCTCCCATAAAAGACACACACACACACACACACACACACACACAAAGGCAACCCCCCTCCCCTAACACACACACACACACACACACACACACACTCACACACGCACAGCCACCACCACCACTACCAAAAACCGGCAACAAAAGAAACAGCAACATACGATCACCAGCAACAAACACACGCAAACAAATAAAAATAGACAAATCCACACTTTTTGCCAGGTAAGTCTTTATGTGCTTGCGGACACGCTACTGCATTGAAGGCAGAACAATGCGCTTTTCTGATCTTGGGAAGTTGTACTAGCCATAGTTACAATTTTCACACAACACAATACTCATTGCTAAGTTCTGTTCGATTTTTTCTTTCTGTCCAGCGCTAACGAGCACTCGGACTCCAACAATTTTTTCAAACTTTGCGAAGCATGCTACTCGTCATTTAGCGGACTATGACTGTTTTAATTTAATTAAAATCAGATTCAGAAAAAAATATAATGAAAAACTATGCAAGTTTTCATTACGTTTACAAAACAGTCATCAGTAAATCATGTATTTTAAAATAACCATTTATTTAACTCTTGTGCTAGTTTAGTTTTTGATTCAAAATAACTATTACTCACTAAAGGACAGTAATTTGGTGTAAAAGCAAATATATCTAAGGGAAATAACTCGCCTGTCAAACACGCATTGTTTCTGCTTCGGAATAACCAGCAGAAAAAGAAAGACTATTCAGTAGATAGAACAGTGCGTATCCTGGTTACAAACCAAAATTTTAATTTTGTGTAGAAATCAGGGCGTGTTCTGTAGAAAAATAACTCCCGTGTCGACGTCTTGCGTCGCGCTCACTGTTCGTGAAGTTTTTTTTCTTTCAGTTTAGTACTATCCGAGACTGTCCTGTGACATTACTGAGAGATGTCGCCAAGTCAGTGATTCTTTATAATTACTGAATGAACGCTTCTCAAGTTTGTTGCCACTGTCATAAAAGAAACATGTTCATAACGCTCCTATACAAATAATTACTGCATAAAATCTGTTTAAAAACAGACCACACTCACCGCTTCTCTTCCAGAAGACCCCACACCCCCAGTCACGCGACAGGGAATAGGGGAAATAACTCTTCTTTCTTGACGGTACCGAGCCAGAATTCCCATTGACGCATTACTTCCCTTGTTATCGCCTCTTTCTTCTTCTTCTTCTTTGATCGGAGAGTTGGTCACAGTAGGCCTACTTGTAAATTAGGCGGCCATGAATGATTTGGCGCTCGACCCGTTGAACTTGCTGAAATGAAGTGGGAGCGAAGATTCTTTGGGGCACGAAGATCTAGCACTTTTTCTAGTATCGTGGTTAACACCTGTAGTATCGTGGTTCGTGGTTAACACGTTTTTTTTTTTTTTTTTTTTTTTTTTTTTGGGGGGGGGGGGGGGGGGGTTCACCACACTAAGCATACAAATAACAATGGCAAGATAAATATATATACATACATGTATATGCCATACTGTGACTATTTCACCACACTAAACATACAAATAACAATGGCAAGATAAATATCTATACACACATGTATGTGAGTAGCTAATCTCAGTAGCGGGATATATCAAAATAACAAGCATTGTATAACATGTAAAGCTACAAGAGACTGAGACAGACACCAAACAGAAGACAGAGAAACACACACACACACACACACCCCACACACAAAAACACACAAAAACACACCCCCACACAAAAACACACACACACACACACACACAAAACACCCCCACCCCTTTCACACACACACACACACACACACACACACACCCCCACACACACACCCACACACCACACACCCCACACACACACACACACACACACACACACACACAAAACCCCCAACCCCAAACACCCCCCCCCCCAACCCCCCCCCCCCCCCAAAAAAAAAACCCCCCCCCCCCCAACCCCACACACACACAAAACACACACACACAGAGAAAAAAAAACCCCCCGGAAGGGGATTCTTGGGCGGATGCTGAGCTGGGGGGGTCAAATTAATTGGGGGGGGGGCTGTGGGGGGGGGGCAAATGTTCCAAAGTTTCTAAGTTCGCTGCTTTTTTCCCGTCCCTGCCCTGTCGGAACGAGTTATG
>JABMCL010000816.1:840000-857500 GCA_018857735.1 Alviniconcha marisindica
GCTAGTTCCATCCGTCATCTTCTGTCCACAGATGCCACAACAATTCTTGTCTCTGCCTTTGTTCTTTCACGCCTTGACTGCTGCAGTTCTCTCCTGTCTGGCTGTCCTCATTATCTCTTAAACACACACACACACACACACACACACACACACACACACACACACACACACACACACACACACACACACACACACACACACACACACACACACACACACACACACACACGCATCACTTCAAAACAACACTGTTCACCTTGTCCTGAGAGTTCTCCAAACCGACCATACCTCTCCTCACCTTGCTTCTCTCCTCTGGTTGCCCATTGATTCACGAATACAGTACAAACTCGCTTTTCTGTGTTACAAATGCCTCAACTCTGACTGAACTCCTGACAGTTTACAAACCAACCCACCAGCTACGCTCTTCTTTCGATATTTCCATTGTTTGTTTTCCCTCTGTGGGCACGACGCACTCGCTCGGTAAGAGATCTTTTTCTTGTGCTGCACCGTCTGTTTGGAATTCAAATTCAACTTCAAAATACTTTATTGTCCGTTGCAATCATAACAATTAAACGGAAATTTTTCTTCGCTCACACCAGCTCTGCCACATTAACAATTTAGTTAAATTAAGTTGAACAGATTAAAAACAGAAGCAGGTATAACACATAAAGAACAGCTGTCTAAAACACATATATAATACTTTTTATAGTCTCCCTTGCAAAATTAGATCATTTGCCGCAAGCGTTCACACTGGTGAAACGAAGCAAGTAAAACGAGAACGCAAAATAAAAATTTGGCTCAGCAAGCATTTTAGAATGGATAAATGGATTGATTTACTGCGCTCAGCCAAAGGGGCCTGTGGTAAGCAAGAACTGTTTGAGGCTATTGCCCGACGTGCTGTGCACGTGGGACATGCAGGGATGGACAAGATCTGGACAGGAGCGCGTGGCAAGCACGCGGCGGTCAAGGAGGGTGCCATTGACTCGGCCCTAAAAACCTGCACCGGTTGTGGTCATCGGCTGGTCTCCCAAAGTCTTTTGCCCGGGAAGCAACGATAAACCTGACATTTCTGCCCAGAGCTCAGATCAATAGAACAGACTTTTGAAGTCGGCCGGGTAATGACTACGAATGGATTTTATGCAGGAGACTGTTTCTCCAAATTTAGTTGGGCATATCTATCGAAAACAAAAACGTTTACGGAGGTTGCCAGCTATATATTTTGCAGTTTCGAACCTCCACGGACGGTTAGAGTGATAACGGAAAGGAATTCGCTAGAATTCCAGTTTGTATCGAAGAAACTGTTCCAGTTTGCCCTAGGTCAGAAAGAGAGAGAGGGATAGATACACATATTCGGAGAATGTTAAACTGATGCAGAAACGACAAGGGCGACAGCAAATAAAGAGAATTTGTCATCAAGATTCTCGTGTATTTGTCATGAAGATTCTCGTGTATTTGTCATCAAGATTCTCGTGTATTTGTCATGAAGATTCTCGTGTATTTGTCATCAAGATTCTCGTGTATTCGGTGCAACGAAAAGCGTCTTAGCATTGTTACTGCTGTGGCGGTGATAAGCAAAAAACTGTAGGCTGTGTTTGTTGAGAGCCTTCAGCGCGGCGCGTGTGGCATGCCGGTATTACTGTAGCCATGGTTCCTTTTTCTCTCTCCGGCTTTAGTCAAGTGAGGGAGGAGGGCTAACTCTGGCTGACGGCGGTATAGAGTTACAGTTGTTAACGCTCAGCACGTCGATGTGTGTAATGGTCTCTTGTCGATTGGCGGCTTGCATGCAAAGCTGATCTGTCACTTAATTTATTATTCCAACTAACACAACGTTATTGCCACGGTTAATGATGATGATGATTATGGTGATGCTGCTGCTATCATCCCGCCCCCTTCCTCCTGCACCGTTTCTGTCAACTTCTCTTTTCACTCCATCCTTTTTCTTCTCATTCCTCTTTTTTCTTCCTTCCATGCTTCTAAGTTCTAAGCACGCAGTGGTTCGGCTAGGTCCAGAGTAGCATAGCGACGGTCACCATGGCAACGAAGTCTGAGACAGGGTCAGGCAGACAGGGTGCACCAAAGGCTTTCAGAAAAAGAGGAAGACAAGAGACAGTGCGAGACTTGCCCCGTGCAGCCCGCAAACAACGGTGACACGACCCAACTTGTCCGCAGTCTGTACATTGTCCTTGGGTCAAATGACGGCTCGTTCCGTTGAAACAACGCATTTGCCAACAAGCGGCGCACTGTCGTGTTGTTTTCCTTTAGAAGATGTCCATTTCTAACTTTAAGTCGACTGTTTCAGTCCAAGTTTCTTTCTGAGCACTGGTAGTCAGCTTTGTTTCAGATTTTATTTAGTCACTGTGTCCAACCAATCCCATTAAGATGGTGGATGTCACACACTGACACAGGTCACACGCATTTACATACAGACACACGCAGCCAATCGTAACAGCCCTTGATGCATTCGACTGCCGGAAAAGGGGGGGGGGGGGGGGGGGGGGGGGGGGGAGATTATGTGTCGCTTTGAACTGTTTCCGTTCGCACCGACGTTTCTGGAGCTGTCGTTCAGCCGGACACACGGACGCAATCATCCAGTTAAAGCCGGAAAGGAGCGAGTGTCCCGGATATTGTTTGGCAGCAGTCAGCAGTGCGCAGCCATCTCATTAACAGGCAACAAGATTGCGCGTGCAGCTCGACACGTCACGAGTGTTGCCAGTGACGTCAGACCCGTGTGTATCTAAATCTATGTTGCAGAACTGAACAAAATACCATGAACGGTGAACGCTCACGCGCACCCCCCACGGCCCCCACCAACCAACTAACCAAGCAAGCAAAACACAAATAAACACAAACAAAACTAAAACTAAAACACACAAAACAATAACAAGAAACAACAAAAACAAAGATAACACTACAGAGAGAGAGAGAGAGAGAGAGAGAGAGAGAGAGAGAGAAGAGAGAGAGAGAGAGAGAGAGAGAGAGAGATGAAAAACCATTTGTGACGTTAAAGACACTTTAATGACGTCAAACTAAAACTGGGGAAATTGCGGGGGAAAACAAAAACGGCGAAAGAGCGCCTAAGATAATAATAATAAAAGCCTAAGTGAGGCCAACGACTTGTTTATATTAACTCACTTTTCCCCACTGCGTATTATGTTATTTTCATCGTCACCAGGCACTCGAGGAGTTATTTTTGAATCGAATTTGAGAAGGTTAGGTCCTTTAATTTTAGTGTCTTTTTTGGTTTTTGTTGTTGTTGTCAGTGTTGACGTATAACAGGATGTTATTGCTTTCGTTACTTCTTTAGAGTGTTTGTTCCAAGTAATGCAGTCAATATTTTTTCATTCGGAGAGAATCATAAGTAATAACAAATGTAAAAACAACACAAAAAAACTCACTGTTTCGTCTAATTAACTGAAACACCTATTTTCTCCGCAACGGACGCAGGGTATCTTCGTCACAGCTCTGCTAGTGTATGAGTAATCATGGCAACCAGGTGTGGCAATGCGGGGTGCGCGGTTCCAGAACTGTGGTGTTGTTTGCCAGTCTGTGTCAGGGCGATTTGGCCCCCAACTGCCTGCACTCGGAGGGCTGCTACAGTCAGTGGGCTTGCTTGCTGCTACAGTCAGTGGGCTGGCTTGCTGTTACAGTCAGTGGGCTGGCTTGCTGCTACAGTCAGTGGGCTTGCTGCTACAGTCAGTGGGCTTGCTTGCTGTTAGTGCGCTTGCTGTTACAATCAATGGGCTTGCTTGCTGCTACAGTCAGTGGGCTGGCTTGCTGCTACAGTCAGTGGGCTGGCTTGCTGCTACAGTCAGTGGGCTGGCTTGCTGCTACAGTCAGTGGGCTTGCTTGCTGTTACAGTCAGTGGGCTTGCTGCTACAGTCAGTGGGCTGCTTGCTGTTAGTGGCTTGCTGTACAGTCAGTGGGCTTTGGGTTGCTGCTACAGTCAGTGGGCTTGCTTGCTGCTACAGTCAGTGGGCTGGCTTGCTGCTACAGTCAGTGGGCTGGCTTGCTGCTACAGTCAGTGGGCTGGCTTGCTGCTACAGTCAGTGGGCTGGCTTGCTGCTACAGTCAGTGGGCTGGCTTGCTGCTACAGTCAGTGGGCTGGCTTGCTGCTACAGTCAGTGGGCTTGCTTGCTGTTACAGTCAGTGGGCTTGCTTGCTGTTACAGTCAGTGGGTTTACTGTTACAGTCAGTGGGTTTACTGTTACAGTCAGTGGGCTTGCTTGCTGTTACAGTCAGTGGGCTTGCTTGCTGTTACAGTCAGTGGGCTTGCTGTTACAGTCAGTGGGCTTGCTGTTACAGTCAGTGGGTTTACTGCTACAGTCAGTGGGCTTGCTTGCTGTTACAGTCAGTGGGCTTGCTGTTACAGTCAGTGGGTTTACTGTTACAGTCAGTGGGCTTGCTTGCTGTTACAGTCAGTGGGCTGCTTGCTGTTACAGTCAGTGGGCTTGCTGTTACAGTCAGTGGGCTTGCTGTTATAGTCAGTGGGCTTGCTGTTACAGTCAGTGGGCTTGCTTGCCGTTACAGTCAGTAGGCTTGCTGTTACAGTCAGTGGCCTTGCTGTTACAGTCAGTGGGCTTGCTTGCTGTTACAGCCAGTAGGCTTGCTGTTGCAGTCAGTGGGCTTGCTTGCTGTTACAATCAGTGGGCTTGCTGTTACAATCACTGAGCTTGCTGTTACAGTCAGTGGGTTTACTGTTACAGACAGTGGGATTGCTGTTACAGACAGTAGGATTGCTTGCTGTTACAGTTAGTGGGGTTGTTACAATCAGTGTGGGCATGCTGTTATAATAACAGGCTTGTTTGCTGTTACAATCAATGGGCTGATATGCTGTTACTATCAATGGGCTGACATGCTGTTACAATCCATAACTGTGTTTGCTGTTACAGTCAGTAGGCTTTCTGTTACAAACACTGAGCTGACATACTATTACAATCAATGGGTGTGTTTGTTGTTACAATCAACAGGCTTTCTGTTACAATGAATGGACTTGCTTGCTGTTACAGTGAATGGACTTGCTTGCTGTTACAATGAATGGACTTGCTTGCTGTTACAGTGAATGGGCTTGCTTGCTGTTACAATGAATGGACTTGCTTGCTGTTACAATGAATGGGCTTGCTTGCTGTTACAATCAGTGGACTTGCTTTCTGTTGCAATCACTGAGCTGACATGCTGTTACAATCAATGAGTGCGTTTACTGTTACAATCAATGGGTGTGTTTGCTGTTACAATCAATGAGTGCGTTTTCTGTTACAATCAATGGGTGTGTTTGCTGTTACAATCAATGAGTGCGTTTGCTGTTACAATCAATGGGTGTGTTTGCTGTTACAATCAATGGGTGTGTTTGCTGGTACAATCAATGGGTGTGTTTGCTGGTACAATCAATGGGTGTTTGCTGTTGGTGTCACGTGCTTCAGCCTGAGTTTCATTCCTGTTTTGGACATTGTTACATTCTGTGGACGTTTGTTTGCCTCAGACATGTATTGGTATTCGTGGGTTTCTGCGTGTAAACATTATTTTCACCTTCTAGGGTTAGTCGCTTTCCCCCAGGAAAAGCCAAGCGCCAGGGAGTTGCGGCACCAGGATGATTATTTTCTGATATTCAGACTACACCTCAGTACCAAGGTTCTCTCGCTCTCATTCAAAGTCAGCTTGGTTGTCTGATCAAAACATGGCTGAATTCAAGATCTAAACACAATCCCGTCATAAAAGATTCAAAAGAACGCTTATTTATTATGACACAGACACATAATTAGCAAATCTTCGGGGTAATCCCTTCGTCAAGCTGCAAAACGACAATTAAACAACAGTTAAATGGTTAAAAACGATGAAAAATGAGATGAGAAAGGAAATAACTTTTTTTTTTTTTTTGTCCAATGCTTTGTCATGCCAACATTCTTCCAAGCACTGGACAAAAAATAAAAAAATAAAAAAAATAAAAAAAAATAAAAATAAAAATCAACCACACACACAAAAACTTATTTAATTTCTCATTTCATTTTTTCATCGTTTTTAACCGTTTAACTGTTGTTTTAAGTGTCGTTTTGTAACTTGACGAACGGATTACCCCGAAAATGTGCTAATTGTGTGTCTGTGTCATAATAACTAAGCGTTCTTTTGAATTTTTATGTGTTTGGATCTTGTTTTAGAACGCTAGCAGTCATTCTTGATTCAGATTTGTATAGTTCAGTTCAAGATGGTATCTTCGTGTTCTGGAAAGCCCATAAACGCTCCACCCCATGTGTGAGAAGTGTCCCTGCGGTTGCCGTTGACAGAGCTGTAGTGCTGGTCTCACTGACGGCGGCCCGGCGTCTGTCTGTCTGTGGGGCTCCTTGGACCTGAACCACTCGCCACGGCATGCTGTCCACTACTACCGTTATTACCCCTTATTACCCCATGCTGTCCACTACTACCGTTATTACCCCTTATTACCCCATGCTGTCCACTACTACCGTTATTACCCCTTATTACCCCCATGCTGTCCACTACTACCGTTATTACCCCTTATTACCCCATGCTGTCCACTACTACCGTTATTACCCCTTATTACCCCATGCTGTCCACTACTACCGTTATTACCCCTTATTACCCCATGCTGTCCACTACTACCGTTATTACCCCTTATTACCCCATGCTGTCCACTACTACCGTTATTACCCCTTATTACCCCATGCTGTCCACTACTACCGTTATTACCCCTTATTACCCCATGCTGTCCACTACTACCGTTATTACCCCTTATTACCCCATGCTGTCCACTACACCGTTATTACCCCTTATTACCCCATGCTGTCCACTACTACCGTTATTACCCCTTATTACCCCATGCTGTCCACTACTACGTTATTACCCTTATTACCCCATGCTGTCCACTACTACCGTTATTACCCCTTATTACCCCATGATGTCCACTACTACCGTTATTACCCCTTATTACCCCATGCTGTCCACTACTACCGTTATTACCCCTAAATTTCCCCATGCTGTCCACTACTACGTTATTACCTTATTACCCCATGCTGTCCACTACTACTTATTACCCTTATTACCCCATGCTGTCCACTACTACCATTATTACCCATTATTACCCCATGATGTCCACTACTACCATTATTACCCATTATTACCCCATGATGTCCACTACTATCGTTATTACCTATTATTACCCCATGCTGTCCACTACTATCGTTATTACCCCTTATTACCCCATGCTGTCCACTACTACCGTTATTACCCCTAATTACCCCATGCTGTCCACTACTATAGTTATTACCTATTATTACCCCATGCTGTCCACTACTACCATTATTACCCATGATGTCCACTACTCCCATTATTACCCCTTATTACCCCATGCTGTCCACTACTCCCATTATTACCCCTTATTACCCCATGCTGTCCACTACTCCCATTATTACCCATTATTACCCCATGATGTCCACTACTACCATTATTACCCGTTCATGAAAAATCGTTCAACGTTCCTTCTGTTTAATGTTTCTCTCCTCCCCTCCATGACGCCCCCTCCGGCCACCTTCCCCCCTCCCCCCCTCCGGCCACCTTCCCCCCTCCCCCTTGCCGCCCATTGAAGACCCCTTTGCCCGTGTCGACAAGACAACGCCAACTGGCCACTGGCATGGAAACGTCTAACAGTATCAGAAGAATGAAAATGACGATTGTGGCTAGGCCTGATCCTAAAGGGGAAAATCAAACAGCAACAACACACGTTACGTTCTGGAGCATGATGGGTCTGACCGCCGTGTGGTGTGTGGTGTGGGGCATGATGGGTCTGACCGCCGTGTGGTGTGTGGTGTGGGGCATGATGGGTCTGACCGCCGTGTGGTGTGTGGTGTGGGGCATGATGGGTCTGACCGCCGTGTGGTGTGTGGTGTGGGGCATGATGGGTCTGACCGCCGTGTGGTGTGTGGTGTGGGGCCTGATGGGTCTGACCGCCGTGTGGTGTGTGGTGTGGGGCATGATGGGTCTGACCGCCCTGTGGTGTGGGGCCTGATGGGTCTGACCGCCTCTGTGGTGTGGGGCCTGATGGGTCTGACCGCTCTGTGGTGTGGGGCTGATGGGTCTGACCGCCCTGTGGGGTGTGGGGCCTGATGGGTCTGACCGCCCTGTTGTGGTGTGGGTGACCCTGGGTGGGGTCTGATGGGTCTGACGCCCGTGGGTGGTGTGTGGTGTGGGGCCTGATGGGTCTGACCGCCCTGTGGTGTGTGGTGTGGGGCCTGATGGGTCTGACCGCCCTGTGGTGTGTGGTGTGGGGCCTGATGGGTCTGACCGCCCTGTGGTGTGTGGTGTGTGGTTGGGCCTGATGGGTCTGACCGCCTGTGGTGTGTGGTGTGTGGTGTGTGGCATGATGGGTCTGACCGCCGTGTGGTGTGTGGCATGATGGGTCTGACCGCCGTGTGGTGTGTGGCATGATGGGTCTGACCGCCGTGTGGTGTGTGGCATGATGGGTCTGACAGCCGTGTGGTGTGGGGTGTAGGGCATCATGCTCCGGGCTGCATCCAGCGTCCCGGCAGACATATCTTGCCTCATCTCCGTGTCAGCTGTACCTCTTGTCCCCAAGCAGTCAGCGTGTGCTGCTACTTACCTTGAGGCTTTTGTACCCAGTCAGCGAGTGCTGCTACTTACCTTGAGGCTTTGTACCCAGTCAGCGAGTGCTGCTACTTACCTTGAGGCTTTGTACCCAGTCAGCGAGTGCTGCTACTTACCTTGAGGCTTTGTACCCAGTCAGCGAGTGCTGCTACTTACCTTGAGGCTTTGTACCCAGTCAGCGTGTGCTGCTACTTACCTTGAGGCTTTGTACCCAGTCAGCGTGTGCTGCTACTTACCTTGAGGCTTTGTACCCAGTCAGCGTGTGCTGCTACTTACCTTGAGGCTTTGTACCCAGTCAGCGTGTGCTGCTACTTACCTTGAGGCTTTGTCCCAGTCAGCGTGTGCTGCTACTTACCTTGAGGCTTTGTACCCAGTCAGCGTGTGCTGCTACTTACCTTAAAGGCTTTGTACCCAGTCAGCGTGTGCTGCTACTTACCTTAAGGCTTTGTCCCAGTCAGCGTGTGCTGCTACTTACCTTAAAGGCTTTGTACCCAGTCAGCGTGTGCTGCTACTTACCTTGAGGCTTTGTACCCAGTCAGCGTGTGCTGCTACTTACCTTAAGGCTTTGTCCCAGTCAGCGTGTGCTGCTACTTACCTTAAAGGCTTTGCTCGGAATCTGCCAGTCCTTCGCCACCATGGCAGGCTTCGGTCTTTGAAGTAACAATGGCGGCCGTTCCTCGGTCTTTTGGCGTGGAATATTTGACATTGTGACATTCTGATCGACCGAAGCTGCTCAGCTGTTTTGTAGTCCAGAACCTCTATAATGTCCAGTAAATATATGCAAGCAAATGAACTGAAAGTTTTCTGTTTCTGTTTCTCTTTCTTGCAGGTCTTGAAAGACTGCTGACGTGGAGGTATTAGCAATGGCTGTGTGCGGGACACTGCTCGTGGCACTGGCCCTCGCCTCTCTCCAGCCTGTCCACTCAGCCATCATCCCGCCTAGCGCACACTCCAAGGCAGAGAGTGAGCTTGAGCTCACTGACACATGAGCAGCAGAGTCTGTCGGTCGGCGGCGCAGCTGTGGAGCGCACAGTGCAGAGTGCAAAGGTCAGGCCAGACTCGAACGAGAAAGCACTGCAGGACATTGTGCAAGACGAGCAAAAGGTGAATATGGGAGAAGATTCAGCAGAGCGAGGAGAGGGGGAGTCTCTCAATATTTTACACCACACCCTACAGGAAGGGAAAAATAAAATGGCTCAGCCGGAAGACTGGGAATCGGACGACACGGATGAAAACTTACCTGTGCTGGAACAACCTGAAATCATACCAGAAAACAAACTACTACACGACGACGAAAGCGACGAAAAGGAACTGCTTGATTTGAAGGAGGAAAGCAATCAGTCAGACGGAGACTACAAACAGGTCTTGCAAGTTGCAGACAGAATGGGGGACTACGGACCTGATCCAGGGACACATGCCGAAGATTCAGTGGCTCAGACGTCAGAAGACGGCTCCCTGTCCAGTGAAGAGTATGACGGTTTTGGCTCAGACGTCACGAACGAGGAAGAGTGGATTGAGGTAAGCGACGCCAACAAACTTGATGATGACCTTGCCGACGACCTTGCCGATGACCTTGCCGACGACCTCGCCGACCTTGGTTCGGATGGGCGGGCAGGAGGCGGGACGTCCCGGGCCCCTCAAGGCCAAAGGTCCCGCACACCAGCGTCTTCACTCAGCACTGACCAGTTCCACCATTTAAGGCCTTACCTGGATGACGTTATCGCCCAAACAGGTAGCGACCATGACGTGCACGATGACGTCAAAAGGGGCCAGGGTTTTGTGCAGGTCCCGGGCTTCCCGCCGCTTCGCGTGATCGAGCTGAATGAAACCATCTACATCAACAACACCGACGACAGCACGCAGGTGAGTTGTCTTTGTTATCTACACTGTCCAGCCAGGTGACCCACTCACTAACTGACCGACCGACGCACACACCAGTTGACAGCAAGTAATTTGATGTTTTAGCTAGCTGACAGACAGACAGACAGACAGACAGACAGACAGACAGACAGACAGACACAATGAAAACAAAAAAACATACATACAGAGAAGACAGACATTTGACAGTCTATGAAATCAGTTCAAATTAAATTCGGGTTTCCTTTTTGTTTAATTAAGCAACCGAGAGACTAACAGGCGGGCGAACTGCTGTATTGACTGATTAACTGATTGACACAGCGAATGACAGGATATAGGACTTCCGGCAGCAGCGGGGGGAGAATGGTCTTCTCCAGGGTCAACTTTCTGTGCTGACTTTTATTTCGGTATCCGTTCCACTCCCGTGTTACCACAGTAACACGTTAAAAGTCCCGTTCATTCTGCCAAAAGTGCCGATGGAAAGTTACAGGTAAACACATATAGACCGTATGTGTGCGGTTTCGAATACATCAGTAGTGTAAACCAGCATGACGTCTGTAACGGCCACAGAAGGTGCGACGAGACGGCAGCAGTTTCACGTGGCACCAGCCGTGTAACAATCAAACAGCGCTGTAGGTACACCATTTCCGTGGATGTTGAAGGCTGCAGTCACTCAGAATACATGCAAAAAGAGCGCAGTGAGTCTGCTCGAGAGCAGCGATTAGCGTTATATAAAAGTAACCAGTCAATTAATAATACAATTACTTTGTCTACAATGGAATGCAATGTTCGCTTTTTCGGCTGCAGCTTGTACTGAATACAGCACTTTTTCCCCCCCTAGCCCAAGTTCCAGCCAGTGCCTATACCAGAGAGGTTTGAAGATTATGACGTCAACAAGGACGGGCTGATTTCACTTCCGGAACTGCGTTACGTCACAGGAGCTATAGAGGGCGCTAAACAGGCCTTCCGCGATACGGACACTGACGGTAAGCAATACACAGTCCCCACGCATTCGCTGGTGTGTGTGTTTATGTGTGTGTGTGTGTGTGTGTGTGTGTGTGTGTGTGTGGTGTGTGTGTGTGTGTGTGTGTGTGTGTGTGTGTGTGTGTGTGTGTGGCGGCGGGGTGTGCGTGGTGTCTGTGTGTGCGTGTCGGGTGTGTGCGTGTGCGTGCGTGCGTGCATGCGTACGTGCGTGTCGTGCGTGGCGTGCGTGCGTGCGTCGTGCGTCGTGCGTGCGTGCGTGCGTGCTGTGCGTGGTGTGTGTGTGTGTGTGTGTGTGTGTGTGTGTGTGTGTAGAGAGAGAGAGAGAGAGAGAGAGAGAGAGAGAGAGAGAGAGAGAGAGAGAGAGAGAGAGAGAGAGAGAGGATATGGTGGTAAAGGTCAGCAGGCGATGTACAGTTAGCTGAGAACGAGTGCAGTGCGTTGGTTTCCTAGGTGACGGCTGGGTGGAACGGGAGGAGTTCCGGAAGGCAGGGTGGGGGGTACCTGTGGACTCTGCCACACCCCTGCCTGCACAGAGTTCCGCAGTCTTCATCCCCCGAGAGAACACCCGTCCCTCCGGCATCCCCCGGACAGCCGATGACGTCAAGAGCAGCCGGCCAGTCGCACGTCCATTGCAGTAGGGAAAACGATGACGTGATTCTGACTAGGTTAATGGGTTTTTGTATATTAATCTTTCTATTCTTAGAAGAATATTTAAAATAGAAATCAGATGCTGTTTGATATGGATGACTGAGAAGAACTGGTTCTTACGTGACGTGTAGGTGTGAAGTCTTGACGCGTTGTGAAATCAAGGTGTAGTGAATGAGATCAAGGTGTAGTGAATGAGATCGGCCTACCTGTTCCTCACCCATTCTGATGAGAAGATCGCGAGACGTGAATGGCGCAAGCGACTGACGTTCTGTGACGTGTGAATTCCAGAGGAGGATGTCTGTAACGGCCACAAAACGTTTTTTCACTCGGACGTCAAGGGCGGATGTTGTGCTGCTGCTCACCTCCGGGATCACGTAGCCTACCGTGCTGTGTGAGGAGGCACACTGTTTACTGTGCTGTGTGAGGAGGCACACTGCTTAGTGTGCTGTGTGAGGAGGCACGTACACTACAGAATGTGCTGTGCAACGTAACACCAGAGCTTTTGACACTGTAACTTCTTTGTTTTGTACACTGAGTTACCTGTGTCAGCGCTCCGTCTGCTGGAGGGTACTGCGCGGAGCTCTTAGACCCGCCTTCCATAGTTAGTTTTCACACGCTTTCGATCTGACCGCCGTGTTGTACAATGCTGACTGGTGATCTGACCCCCGTGTTGTACAATGCTGACTGGTGATCTGACCGCCGTGTTGTACCGTGCTGACTGGTGATCTGACCACTGTGATGTACGTGTGACTGGTGATCTGACCCCTGTTGTACCATGCTGACTGGTGATCTGACCGCCGTGTTGTACAATGCTGACTGGTGATCTGACCGCCGTGTTGTACAATGCTGACTGGTGATCTGACCACCGTGTTGTACAATGCTGACTGGTGATCTGACCACCGTGTTGTACCATGCTGACTGGTGATCTGACCCCGTGTTGTACAATGCTGACTGGTGATCTGACCACCGTGTTGTACAATGCTGACTGGTGATCTGACCCCGTGTTGTACCATGCTGACTGGTGATCTGACCGCCGTGTTGTACAATGCTGACTGGTGATCTGACCACCGTGTTGTACCGTGCTGACTGGTGATCTGACCATCGTGTTGTACCGTGCTGACTGGTGGAATGCACGGTGATGTATGGCTGAGTGCAGCGTGCAGATATGTGTCGACATCAGTATGGCATCTGGACTGGTTGGCAAATTACGGCGGCCGCTCTTCTGGCCTTTTGTGCGGAATATTATTTGTGGGTTTTCATTGGCTGAATCCGCTCAGGTGGCTGGCAGCGCGGAGCCACGTGTCGCTACAGGGCCCAGGAGTTCCAGTCACGGCGAGGGGTGGCTGAAGGATGTAAAGCCTGCTGCTGCTGTACCCAGCGCCCCCTGTGCAGATAATCACCCCGCTAGTTTGTCTCCCTTGCTGTGTAGACATAGTTTTGTCCTTCGCTGTTTGTAGGTTGGGAATGAGGAAAACCCGCGTTTGTAGGTTGGGAATGAGGAAAACCCGCTGTTTGTAGGTTGGGAATGAGGAAAACCCGCGTTTGTAGGTTGGGAATGAGGAAAACCCGGTGATAATGGTACAGGTGAACAGGGACATGCCTGTGCAGGGAGTCGACTTGGCGCCCCTAGAATTGGTGATAGCTTCCCTTGGACACAGCCAACGTCGCTTTCGTTCGCTGAGACGCCAGTCGGGAAATAGAAACAAAAAGCAGAATATAAGATGTCTGCATGGAAACAGGACATCTGAATGTGGACGTGACAACTGAATGCAGACAGGACAACTGAATGCAGACGGGAAAACTGCATGCAGACAGGACATATAAATTGAAACAGGACAGCTGAACGCAGGCATGACGTCTGACTAGAGACAGGACATCTGACTGGAGAAAGGTCATGTGACTGGAGAAAGGTCATGTGACTGGAGAAAGGTCATCTGACTGGAGAAGAGTCATGTGACTGGAGACAGGACATCTGACTGGAGACAGGACATCTGACTGGAGAAAGGTCATCTGACTGGAGAGAGGTCAAATGACTGGAGACAGGACATCTGACTGGAGACAGGATATCTGACTGGATACAGGACATCTGACTGGAGAAAGGTCATCTGACTGGAGAAAGGTCATGTGAATGGAGGTAGGACATCTGACTGGAGACAGGATATCTGACTGGATACAGGACATTTGACTGGAGAAAGGTCATATGACTGGAGACAGGTCATCTGACTGGAGAAAGGTCATCTGACTGGAGAAAGGTCATGTGAATGGAGGTAGGACATCTGACGGGAGAAAGGTCATCTGACTGGAGACAGGTCATCTGACTGGAGAAAGGACATGATTCAGAAATTATATAGTTCTTGCAGATTCTTTATAAGCTGCAGTTATATCAGTGTATTTGTCAATGTTGTATTTTGCAGTGTATTTTTTAACCAGCGTTTGTTTTCAGTATCGGCCATATAAGACGGAGTCAAATCATGAACTGATCCAATGCATTTCCTACTCTAGACTTGTAGCTACCTGTTGCTACGTTCTTTTGAAAAGCGGCAAAAACATACACGACACACACGACACACGGATAGTGATTTGTACTTTTTCACTGGTTTTATGTAATTAATATAACTGTACACACGGATAGTGATTTGTACTTTTTCACTGGTTTTATGTAATTAATATAACTGTACCCCCCCCCCCCCCACCCCCGGTCGCTGTGCACATGACATTTCCGTTTAAAAAGAAATAGCAGATTATGGTGTGTAGCCCCATTAAAAGACTTTCATTGCGAACTTTCATGTGTTTCTATCTAAATTTCTGCTCTTCAGTTAAGGAATATACAAAAGCGTGAAATATGTATGTCAAACAGGTCTAATGTTTGTGTTCGTGGTACATTGTGCCAGGTTTACTTTGTAGTAGTCGTGTCTATGGTGCACTTTGAGCCTTGCGCAAATCACAATGGGATTCAACGGAGTATAGGTGTATTGAATATTAGCACACGCACCACGCACAGAGAGAGAGAGAGAGAGAGAGAGAGAGAGAGAGAGAGAGAGAGAGAGAGAGAGAGAGAGAGAGAGAGAGAGAGAGAATCGCATTTACTCCCCCCCCCCCCCCCCACACACCCCAATGGTTAAACACAGAGCCACATGCTCATAAGTTTATTCTATTCACAAATCACACCATAAACGAGGAACAGCCGTACGTCACCAAACCTACACGTCACAAAGACAAAATTATATATATATATATATATATATGTTCTCTCAAAGAAGAAGAAAGAAAGTACTATCATAATAATATTAACAGAACCCAAGCAACACGTGGACAGCACAGCGAGTGACCAGAATGACAGTAGGAGTCACCCAAGTGCTTGTGATTATGCAGTCCGGTATGGTCCATCAAACGTACAACTACAAGTCTGGCGCTGTGGCTGTGGGTCATAGTTCAGGAGCTGTGTGAGAGTCGAGGTGGACGTCCTGGGCTGTCCGTCCTAACGAGCCTTCTGGTTTCCGTGGACGTAAAGAATTATTGAACCGTGCTTCGGCATTGGTCACAGCTTGTCCCTAATATGTCAACTGACATCTGAGGACATTAAGCATCACTTCATCAGTGGCTGTGGGCACGCCATGCCTCACTTCATGACACGCTGGCCGAGTCGCACACTGACTGCAAATACTCGATCACATACCAGATGCCCTTGCTGCTTGTAAGTTGCTCGTTCGGTAACAAACAAACACGTCCGGTAATAAACAAACACATCCGGTAAAACGTCCGGTAATAAACAAACACGTCCGGCAATAAACAAACGCGTCCCGTAATAAAAAACAAACACGTCCAGCAATAAACAAACACATCCGGTAATAAAGAAACACGTCCGGTAATAAGCAAACACGTCCTCTAATAAACAAACACATCCGGTAAATCGTCCGGTAATAAACAAACAAACAAACACGTCCGATAATAAACAGACACGTCCTGTAATAAACAAACACGTCCGGTAAAACGTCCGGTGACAAACAAACAAACAAACACGTCCTGTAATAAACAAACACATCCGGTAAAGCGTCCGTTAATAAACAAACAAACAAACACGTCCGGTATTAAACACATCCGGTAATAAACAAACACATCCGGTAATAAACAAACACGTCTGGCACTAACAAACAAACAAACACGTCCGTAAGCAAACAAAGAGCATACATTTTAAACAACGAATGCCTAGCTACTTTACTACTGACTGCCAGTGACAATTCAGACTGAACCAGCCACAGACTGAACCAATCACAGACTGAACCAGCCACAGACTGAACCAATCATAGACTGAACCAGCCACAGACTGAACCAGCCACAGACTGAACCAGCCACAGACCGAACCAATCATAGACTGAACCAATCACAGACTGAACCAGCCACATATCAGACTGAACCAAACATAGACTGAACCAATCATAGACTGAACCAGCAACAGACTGAACCAATCATAAACTGTACCAGCAACAGACTGAACCAGTCATAGACTGAACCAATCACAGACTGAACCAATCATACACCGAACCAATCATAGACTGAACCATTCATAGACTGAACCAGTCACAGACTGAACCAATCATAGACTGAACCAGTCATAGACTGAACCAATCAAAGACTGAACCAGCCACAGAATGAACCAATCGTAGACTGAACCACTCACAGACTGAACCAATCACAAACTGAACCGATCACAGAGTGAACCAATCACAGATTGAGCCAATCAGACTGAACCAACCACTGACTGACTGGCAGTGACAATTCAGACTGAACCAATCAATGACTGAACCAATCACTGACTGAACCAAACACTGACTGAACCAAGCACTGACTGAACCGAGCACTGACTGAACCAAGCACTGACTGAACCAAGCTCTGACCAAACCAAGCACTCGCTGAATTGATAGATCCGCCATTCGGAAAGGTCCACGCAGACTCACGCGCGCACTCAAGCACTCAACCACGCAGTCGCTCGCTCACTGACTCACTGACTCAGCCAGTCAGCCAAACGACATTAAGAAACCCAAAATGACAGAGGACACCCATAAAACCAGAAAAATGCGTTGTAGAAAAATGCTTGAGCGAAAGAGAGAAATTTAGTAAGCCTAAAACTAACGGACGTAGCTAGTGAAGCACATCTGAATAAAGCCATTTTAACATTTGAAAACTGTCTCAGAATAACAGCTAGACCTGTTTCTCAGTGACTAGAAATCGAGACGCATCATGAAATAAATAAACCATTGCGACGCATCTCCGCAGTCCCCAGCACGGATTGTTGACTTTGAAAATGTGTCTTCTGTCTGCATTCGCCCTAATATCTCTGGTACCTCACAACAGTCGCCCTAATGTCCTACGTAATTCACAACAGTCACCCTAAAGTCCTACGTAA
>JABMCL010000816.1:862500-865000 GCA_018857735.1 Alviniconcha marisindica
ACAAGGCCTAAGCAGTAGGTCTAGTCCTCAACATAAGGCCGATGCAGTAGGTCTAGTCCTCAACACAAGGCCGATGCAGTAGGTCTAGTCCTCAACACAAGGCCTAAGCAGTAGGTCTAGTCCTCAACACAAGCAGTAGGTCTAGTCCTCAACACAAGGCCGATGCAGTAGGTCTAGTCCTCAACACAAGCAGTAGGTCTAGTCCTCAACACAAGGCCGATGCAGTAGGCCTAGTCCTCAACACAAGCAGTAGGTCTAGTCCTCAACACAAGGCCGATGCAGTAGGCCTAGTCCTCAACACAAGGCCTAAGCAGTAGGTCTAGTCCTCAACACAAGGCCTAAACAGTAGGTCTAGTCCTCAACACAAGGCCTAATCAGTAGGTCTAGTCCTCAACACAAGGCCTAATCAGTAGGTCTAGTCCTCAACACAAGGCCTATACACAGTAGGTCTAGTCCTCAACACAAGGCCTAATCAGTAGGTCTAGTCCTCAACAAAAGGCCTAAACAGTAGGTCTAGTCCTCAACACAAGCAGTAGGTCTAGTCCTCAACACAAGCAGTAGGTCTAGTCCTCAACACAAGCAGTAGGTCTAGTCCTCAACACAAGGCCTAAACAGTAGGCCTAATCCTCAGCGCCGGACCTCCGGACTGTGTCGACCCACAGGTCACTTCTCAATGCTAAAAGTCCGGTTGCTGTCCACGTCGTTGGGGTGGTGGTGGCCGTTGTCGGTGGCGCCGATATCCGGGTTGCTCTCGCTCTCCTCCATGCGACTGTAGTACTTGACGTTGGCGGGTTTGATGAGAGTGCTCTCCCCTTGCAGCACCAGCTGTCTGCACGACAGCCAGATGAACGAGTCTGGCTTAGCCGCTGAAAACGACCAGCGTCATCATCAGCACGGCGGGCAGACAGGTAGACAGGTAGGCAGAGAGACAGAAATACAGGCAGCGTCAGCAAGGCGGGTAGACAGGTAGACAGGTAGACAGGTAGGCAGAGAGACAGAAATACAGGCAACGTCAGCAAGGCGGGCAGACAGGGTAGACAGGTAGACAGAGAGACAGAAATACAGGCAACGTCAGCAAGGCGGGTAGACAGGTAGACAGGTAGACAGAGAGACAGAAATACAGGCAACGTCAGCAAGGCGGGTAGACAGGTAGACAGGTAGACAGAGAGACAGAAATACAGGCAACGTCAGCAAGGCGGGTACACAGGGTAAACAGGTAGGCGTAGATCGAGAGACAGAAATACAGGCAACGTCAGCAAGGCGGGTAGACAGGTAGACAGGTAGGCAGAGAGACAGAAATTCAGGCAGCGTCAACAAGGCGGGTACACAGGAAGGCAGAGAGACATACAGACAGGCAGGCATACAGACAAATAGACAGGCAGGCAGGCAGGCAGAAATACGGAAAGACAGACAGGCAGGCAGACAGACAGACAGACAGACAGACAGACAGACAGACAGGCTGTACCTTTATACTTGGGAGTCTGACGGCCGGCCAGGAGCAGGGCCCAGTAAAGCAAGATGGAGACGAGACTGAAGGTCAGACAGAAGGCCAGGAAACTGGTAGGACCGATGCCCACCACCAGCTGCGGCACCAGAGGTCAACAGTCAACTATATATCCAGTCAATCAATCAACTATCTCAACAATGAGCTATCTGGTCAACCAATCACCTATCTAGTAAATCAGTCAACTATCTGGTCAATGAATGAACTATCTAGTCAGTCAGCTGTCTAGTCAATCAATCAACTATCTAGTGAAACAGTCAATTATCTAGTCAGCCAACCATACCTGGTCAAACAATCAAATATCTAGTCAATCAGTCAACTATTTCGCCAATCAACTATCTTGTCAAACAGTCAACAGACTAATCAGGCAATCAACTATCTAGTCGATGAACTGTCTAATCAAACAATCAGCTCTCTAGTCAATCAAATGTCTAGTCAGACAATCACCTATCTAGTCTGTCAACTATCTATTCAAGCGATAAACTGTCTAGTCAGTCAATATCTCGTCAAACAATCAAATATCTATCCCGACAGTCAACTGTCTAGCCAATCAACTATCTAGTGAAACAATTCACTATTTAGCCAAACAATCAACTACCTAATCTGTCAATTATCTTGTAAAGAGATAAACTATCTAGTCAGTGAACCATATAACCACACAATTAACTGCCTAGCCAAATAAGCACCTGTCTAGCCAAACAATCAACTATCTAGCCAAACAAACAACTGTATAGCCAAACAGTCAACTATCTAATCTCTATTCAAGCAATCAACTGTGTAGCCAAACAATCAACTGATAGCAAAACAGTCAACTGATAGCCAATCAACTGTACAGCCAAGCAGTCAACTATCTAATCTCAATTCAAGCAATCAACTGTGTAACCAAACAATCAACTGTATAGCCAAACAGTCAACTATCTAATCTCTATTCAAGCAATCAACTGTGTAGCCAAACAGTCAAATGATAGCAAAACAGTCAACTGATAGCCAATCAAC
>JABMCL010000816.1:870000-900000 GCA_018857735.1 Alviniconcha marisindica
ACGATGCTCACTATACTGACAGAGAGAACAGAGCCACACTGTTCAGTGTGTGACGATGCTCACTATACTGACAGAGAGAACAGAGGGAGCCACACTGTTCAGTGTGTGACGATGCTCACTATACTGACAGAGAGAACAGAGCCACACTTTCCAGTGTGTGACGATGCTCACTATACTGACAGAGAGAACAGAGGGAGCCACACTGTTCAGTGTGTGACGATGCTCACTATATTGACAGAGAGAACAGAGCCACACTGTTCAGTGTGTGACGATGCTCACTATACTGACAGAGAGAACAGAGCCACACTGTCCAGTGTGTGACGATGCTCACTATACTGACAGAGAGAACAGAGCCACACTGTTCAGTGTGTGACGATGCTCACTATACTGACAGAGAGAACAGAGGGAGCCACACTGTTCAGTGTGTGACGATGCTCACTATACTGACAGAGAGAACAGAGCCACACTGTCCAGTGTGTGACGATGCTCACTATACTGACAGAGAGAACAGAGCCACACTGTCCAGTGTGTGACGATGCTCACTATACTGACAGAGAGAACAGAGCCACACTGTTCAGTGTGTGACGATGCTCACTATATTGACAGAGAGAACAGAGCCACACTCACTATACTGACAGAGAGAACAGAGCCACACTGTTCAGAGTGAGGATACTCACTGTACTGACAAACATGAGAACAGACAACCACACTGTGACGACACTCACTATATTGATAAGCAGCATGAAGGCAGCTGAGCAGCGAGAAGCCACGGGTACAGCCACCATGCGTCCCAACGCAAAGAGGCCCTGAAACACACACAACGCAAACAGACCCTGAAACACACACAACACAAACAGACCCTGAAACACACACAACGCAAACAGACCCTGAAACACACACAACCAAACAGACCCTGAAACACACACAACGCAAACAGACCCTGAAACACACACAACACAAACAGACCCTGAAACACACACAACACAAACAGACCCTGAAACACACACAACACAAACAGACCCTGAAACACACACAACACAAACAGACCCTGAAACACACACAACACAAACAGACCCTGAAACACACACAACGCAAACAGACCCTGAAACATACACAACGCAAACAGACCCTGAAACACACAACGGGAATGTCAAGGCCGCACTGCTAAATGACTTTAAAATCAACGATTTGGCAAGAAACCAACGTTACTGATGTTCACGCTTCCAATTCCCCATAAAAGCAGGAGTGTTTTTTTCTGTTTTAGCTGGAGTGTTTTTCTGTTTTAGCTGGTGTGTTTTTCTGTTTTAGCTCTCTCTCATCTCCCTCTAACCTTTGACCTTCCTTACGGTCCAGTGGTCCGCCGTGTCCCCAGTTTTTGTCCTCGGCCATGTCTGTTAATTCCCCCCCCCCCTCCCCCCCCCTTTCCCCTTCCTAGCCTTGAGCTCTGTAGGTATGGGGTTCTCTGTGTGGTTCTCTTCAACAATGCTGTAACGGGCACTTTGTTCCAAACTGCCCTCTTCCGTGTTTGTGTTGGGTGAGTTCAGTAAGTCTCGTTCTTCACCACGCACGGCCAGATAAACCGGAAATACGAACAACACTGCCTCCAACTCTCCAGCTCTCCAACTCGTCCGTCACCCGTGAGGATTCTCGGCGTGTCAGCTGTCACACGCCCCCCCCCCCCCCTCTTGTAACAATCGCAACCACCTTTGGTGTTTTGGCCATAGTCCAGCTTTAAGCACGTGCAGCTCACACTTGACCCCCCCTCCCCTTTAACCCCCACTCAGCTCACACTTAACCCCCCCCCCCTTGCCCCACCTCCCTTTAACCCCATCAGCTCACACTTGACCCCCCCCCCTTTAACCCCGACTCAGCTAGCACCTTACCCCCCCCCCCCCCCCCTTTACCCCACACAGCCAGCACCTGACCCCCCCGCCCCCCTTTAACCCTCTCTGCTCACACCTGACCCCCCCGCCCCCCTTTAACCCTCACTAAGCTCACACTTGACCCCCCCTCCTTTAACCCCCAATCAGCTCAACCGTGACCCGCCTTAACCCCCACTCAACTCGCACTTGACCCCACCTTTAACCCCCCCTCAGCTCAACCTTGACCCTTGTGAACTCACCCAGAAGCAAGCGTCCAGCACGGCCCCCTCGTACTTGAGTAATCCCTCCAGGTGAGAGTCGTGGGCGTAGGTGTAGATGTAGTTAGCGAACGACGACTGCAACACACACACACACACACACACACACACACACACACACACACACACACACACACACACACACAGATAGATTATGCAAATTTTGAAAAGAAAGATCAAAATACTCATAAATGTACAACACGATGAAAATTGGCGCATGTTTAGTGTTGCCCTATTACTATCTGCGTTCTTATTAACCACGTGTGTTTTGTTGTTGAAAAGAAACCAAGAGAAAGAAGCAAAGAGCAGAAAGAATCAAAAGTGCTTTTGATAGGACCGATGCGGCAAGCAGAAAGGAGCGTGTCCAGAAATAACCACCATTCAATGCACGCCCCAGCTGTCAAACCACTCTTCCTTTGTCTCTTGCTGCACTTCACCAGGGTTGGCCACACTGACCGGCTGTCTGGCTGCACCCACTGACCAGCCCATTGACCGGCTGTCTGGCTGCACCCACTGATCAGCTGTCTGGCTGCACCCACTGATCAGCTGTCTGGCTGCACCCACTGACCAGCCCACTGACCAGCCCATTGACCAGCTGTCTGGCTGCACCCACTGACCAGCCCACTGACCAGCCCCCTGACAAGCTGTCTGGCTGCAGCCACTGACCTGCAGTCCGTCGAAGAGGAAGAGGGAGCAGCAGGTCAAGAGCGTGACCATCACGGCGTCACGTGGTCCGCACGAACCCGCTGCGTCACGCAGCCAGCCTTTCACGCCCGCCACCGACAGACCTGCACACAGACCGCTGACGTCACCAGCTGTTGTGTAAAACGTCAGGAACCGCGACAAGGGTGCTAACTGTACGCCTCTCCCCAGTGCACTGCCGAATAGTCATAGTGAAATATGCAGACACCGTAGAAACATGTACACATCATAGGTAGTCTGGATCCCGGAAACTAACCAGGAGAATTCTCATTGCGCTTCACGTCACACTCTGTACATCTCCAACACCTCACTTTTGTTCTTTTGTTTGGAATAGTTTTAAAGCTAGTCTCTTTGTAGTACGCTACAAAACAAAACTGCAAATGATGATCATACGTAATCTCCAGTCCACACTCAAAACACATTAAGACAAAGGTACTACATAACTGACACTAGTTATAATAATAAATAATGATTAAAGTATTTATAAAGCGCAAAATGCTGTCCTTAGAGGCTACTGTAAGCGCGCGCGCGCGTGCACACACACACACACACACACACACACACACACACACACACACACACACACACACACACACACACACACACACACACACACACACACACACACACACACACACACACACACACACGCACACACTCACACACACCCGCCATAGACCATATATAGTTTTTTAGTGGTAAGACATAGTTCCATAGTACCTGTACATTTATACTATATAGTTCCACAATATTTGTACAATTACTCTGTAATTCCACAGTAGTTGCACAGTTATGCTATATAGTTCCATAGTTATATACACTACATAGTTCAATAGTTATATACACTATATAGTTCCATTGAAGATGCACAGTTATGCTGTACAGTTCCATAGTTATATACACTATATAGTTCCATAGTTATATACACTATATAGTTCCATAGTTATATACACTATATAGTTCCATTGAAGGTGCACAGTTATACTATATAGTTCTTTTAAACCTTCCCTACGCACACTGGATACGTGTGTGGCAAATAAAACACACACACACACACACACACACACACCACGCACGCACGCACACGCACGCACGCACGCACGCGCACGCACGCACGCACACACACACCGCGCGCGCACACACACGTGATCAAGTGAGGGTGATGTACTGACCTTTACAAGATGTGATTACGCGAGATGACGTACGGACATCGCTTGGGATTGGTGTACTGTGGGTTGGTATACTGACCGTTGATGGGGGGTCCCGTGGGCTGATGAACTGGCCGTTACTAAGTCGAGTCACAAGGTAAGCCACAAGGTGTGGGTTGGAGTACTGTCCTTTGCTAGGTGGGGTCAGGTAGGCTGATGTACTGTCCTTTGCTAGGTGGGGTCAGGTAGGTTGATGTACTGTCCTTTGCTAGGTGGGGTCAGGTAGGTTGATGTACTGTCCTTTGCTAGGTGGGGTCAGGTAGGTTGATGTACTGTCCTTTGCTAGGTGGGGTCAGGTAGGTTGATGTACTGTCCTTTGCTAGGTGGGGTCAGGTAGGTTGATGTACTGCCTTTGCTAGGTGGGGTCAGGTAGGTTGATGTACCTTGCTAGTGGGGTGGGGTGATGTACTGCCTTTCTAGGTGGGGTCACGTGGGGGTGATGTACTGACCTTTGCTAGGTGGGGTCACGTGGGGGTGATGTACTGACCTTTGCTAGGTGGGGTCACGTGGGGGTGATGTACTGACCTTTGCTAGGTGGGGTCACGTGGGGGTGATGTACTGACCTTTGCTAGGTGGGGTCACGTGGGGGTGATGTACTGACCTTTGCTAGGTGGGGTCACGTGGGGGTGATGTACTGACCTTTGCTAGGTGGGGTCACGTGGGGGTGATGTACTGACCTTTGCTAGGTGGGGTCACGTGGGGGTGATGTACTGACCTTTGCTAGGTGGGGTCACGTGGGGGTGATGTACTGACCTTTGCTAGGTGGGGTCACGTGGGGGTGATGTACTGACCTTTGCTAGGTGGGGTCACGTGGGGGTGATGTACTGACCTTTGCTAGGTGGGGTCACGTGGGGGTGATGTACTTCCAGGTTTTCAAAAGTCAGACCCTTAGGCTTCAGCCCGCGGAAGGTCTCCATAAAGATGACGTAGGCCACCATCATGGCGATGATCAGCTGACAGAAAGGTCAGTTTGGAAGCGTTACGTTTGTGGAAAAACTGACGAAGACTTTACAAGTCACACACACACACACACACACACACACACACACGGCGGTGGGGGGGGGGGGGGGGGGGGGGGGGGGGGGGACGGGTGACGCAGTGTATACATTTAATTTTTACTTTGTCTGTTTGATTTTTGTACATGTGCATTAACCAACTCCCCCGCTCCCATCATGTTCTTTGTAAAGCGCTGAGTATTTTTCAGTGAAGAATTTGCGCTTTAGAAATGATCATCAGTTTTATCATTATTACACACACACATAACACACACACACACACACACACACACACACACACACACACACACACACACACACACACACACACACACACCACCACACCACGCACGCACGCACACACACACACACAGTCACACACACACACATACAGTCACACACACACACAACACAGTCACACACACACACACGCACACACACACACACACACACACACACACACACACACACACACACACACTCCTCTAATCAGAGCAGACTTCCACACACACACAGTCACACACACACACACACACACACACACACACACACACACACACACACACACACACACACACTGCTGTAATCAGAGCAGACTTCCCCAATCAGCCCGTCCCGACAGCGGACTGACAGACAGAAGCCGAGTGTAGCTGTGGTTTGGATGGAGCGGCAGGACTCATTTGCATGCGCGACGTCAGCCGGGCAATTCCGGTCAGCACTCACCGGACACGAAGCGGAGCAGACCACACACGTCCGTCCACATTGACGGACAGACAGCAGATACGTGCGTCCATATTGCCGGACAGACAGCAGACACGTCCGTCCATATTGCCGGACAGACTCCACACACGTCCGTCCATATTGCCGGACAGACAGCAGACACGTCCGTCTACATTGCCGGACAGACAGTATACACGTCCGTCGACATTGCCGGACAGACAGTACACACGTCCGTCCACATTGACGGACAGACACCACACACGTCCGTCCACATTGTCGGACAGACAGCAGACACGTCCGTCCACATTGCAGGACAGACAGCAGACACGTCCGTCCACATTGCCGGACAGACAGCAGACACGTCCGTCCACATTGCCACAGGCAGCACACAGTCCTCCACATGCCGACAGCAGCACCACAGTCCTCCACATTGCCGGACAGACAGCTACACACGTCCGTCCACATTGCGGACAGACAGCAGACACGTCCGTCCACATTGCCGGACAGACAGCAGACACGTCCGTCCACATTGCCGGACAGACAGCCAGACACGTCCGTCCACATTGCCGGACAGGCAGCAGACACGTCCTCCACACTGCCGGACAGACAGTACACACGTCCGTCCACATTGCCGGACAGACAGCAGACACAGTCCGTCCACATTGCCGGACAGACAGCAGACACACCGCTGCCACACCACAGCGTCCACGTCCACCAACACTGCCACACCACGGCTGCTCACACACGGCTGTTGCCAGGCTGCCACACCACAGGCTGCCCACCACACCACAGGCTGCCACCCACCACAGGCTGCCACCCACCACAGGCTGCCCACCACACCACAGGCTGCCCCACACCACAGGCTGCCCACCACACCACAGCGCCCACCTGCCCACCACAGGCTGCACCACCACAGGCTGCCCACCACACCACAGGCTGCCACCCACCAGGCTGCCCACCACACCACAGGCTGCCCACCACACCACAGGCTGCCACCACACCACAGGCTGCCCACCACACCACAGGCTGTCCACCCACCTCACTCACAGGCTGCCCACCACACCACAGGCTGTCCACCTCACCACAGGCTGCCCACCACACCACAGGCTGCCCACCTCACCACAGGCTGCCCACCACACCACAGGCTGTCCACCTCACCACAGGCTGCCCACCACACCACAGGCTGTCCACCTCACCACAGGCTGCCCACCACACCACAGGCTGTCCACCTCACCACAGGCTGCCACCACAACAGGCTGTCCACCTCACACAGGCTCACACACAGTGCTGCTACACACGCTAACACCACAGGCTGCACACTACAGGCTGCCCACCACACCACAGGCTGCACACTACAGGCTGCCCACCACACCACAGGCTGCCCACCACACTACAGGCTGCCCACCACACCACAGGCTGCACACTACAGGCTCAACCGAGTGTCAACCGCTATCAGTTTACACCTCTAGCACAGAGCTGTGAAACGCGTGGTGTGTGTTTTCTATGGCTGCCTGCACACGCTGAGTCGCTGAACCCACGCGGACATGGACGATGCGTCTGTAGTGTCTACGACCACTCTCAGTAGTGTTTAAGCTCCAGCTGTCTGTGGTGTCTGCATCTTCTCTGTGGGGTCTACATCTACTCAGTAGTGGTTAACTGTAAGCCCTCTCTGTAGTGTCTACGTGTTCTCTGTAGTGTTTGAGCCTTCTCTGAAGTGGTCAGCGTTGAGCCCTCTCTAAAACACGATGCTTCCTGTAGCCATACCTCTGCCAGTTGCATCAAACCGTTCCCTGCACTGACGGCTGTGGACCTTGTTGTTTGGTTGCCTGTTGTGGATGTGCGCTGGCCGTGGCGATGCCTAGTGGACCAGTAACTGGGCACACGGACGTGGGGGTGAGGGTGGGGGGATCGATTGACGGTAAGCGGACACTGTGGGTGTCATCGTACTGTGCCTGACAGAACACAGCACTCAGCACTCAACAACGCCTAGGTTAGGTTACAACTGGATATCGGTTCTAAAAAAACGTTCCTATCATTCTTTCCGGCGGAAACTGTACGGTAAAGAGGCACCCCTGCGCGCACAATCACACTCTCTTACACACACACACACACACACACACACACACACACACACACACACACACACACACACACACACACACACACACACACACACACACACACACACACACACACACACACACACACACACACACACACAAACACACACACGCACACTCACACACACACACACCCACTCACACACACACACACACCTGCAGAGCCCCCAGGATGTAGAAGGCGACGGGCACGTGACTCATGTGGCGGTAGCGGAAGACGCGCTGTGGTTGTGGCGCGATGTGCAGCGTGGCATGAGTCACCGTGCTGTTGTCGTCGTCGTCGTGGTTGTCCAAGAAGTGCGTTCGGTCCACCGGCGTCTCGATGGTGAATCCGTCGATGAAGGGCGAGCAGTCCTTGTTGAGCAGGAAGGCCGAGGCGATCATGGGGCTGACGAAGGCACCCAGTCCGTAGAAACAGTGCATGGCCTGGGGCACACACAGCACAGTGAGTACTGACAGTGGGGCACACACAGCACGGTGAGTACTGACAGTGGGGCACACACAGCACAGTGAGTACAGACAGTGGGGCACACACAGCACGGTGAGTACAGACAGTGGGGCACACACAGCACGGTGAGTACTGACAGTGGGGCACACACAGCACGGTGAGTACTGACAGTGGGGCACACACAGCACGGTGAGTACAGACAGTGGGGCACACACAGCACGGTGAGTACAGACAGTGGGGCACACACAGCACGGTGAGTACTGACAGTGGGGCACACACAGCACGGTGAGTACTGACAGTGGGGCACACACAGCACGGTGAGTACTGACAGTGGGGCACACACAGCACGGTGAGTACTGACAGTGGGGCACACACAGCAAGGTGAGTACTGACAGTGGGGCACAAAAATCTCAGTGAGTACAGACAGTGGGGCACACACAGCTCAGTGTCTACAAACAGTGGGGCACACACAACTCAGTACAGTGGGGCACACACAGCTCAGTCAGTACAGTGGGGCACACACAGCTCAGTGTCTACAAACAGTGGGGCACTCACAACTCAGTACAGTGGGGCACAAAAAGCTCAGTGAGTACAGACAATGGGGCACACACAGCTCAGTGTCTACAAACAGTGGGGCACACACAGCTCAGTGTCTACAAACAGCGGGGCACACAGCTCAGTCAGTACAGTGGGGCACACATAGCTCAGTGTCTACAAACAGTGGGGCACACACAACTCAGTCAGTACAGTGGGGCACACACAGCTCAGTGTCTACAAACAGTGGGGCACACACAGCTCAGTGTCTACAAACAGTGGGGCACACACAACTCAGTCAGTACAGATGGGCACACACAGCTCAGTGTCTACAAACAGAGGGGGACACACAACTCAGTCAGTACAGTGGGGCACACACAGCTCAGTGTCTACAAACAGTGGGGCACAAACAGCTCAGTGTCTACAAACAGTGGGGCACACACAACTCAGTCAGTACAGAGGGGCACACACAGCTCAGTGTCTACAAACATGGGGCACACACAGCTCAGTGTCTACAAACAGTGGGGCACACACAGCTCAGTCAGTACAGTGGGGCACACACAGCTCAGTGTCTACAAACAGTGGGGCACACACAGCTCAGTCAGTACAATGGGGCACACACAGCTCAGTCAGTACAGTGGGGCACACACAGCTCAGTCAGTACAATGGGGCACACACAGTACAGTGAGTACTGACAGTGGGGCACAAAAAGCTCAGTGAGTACAGACAGTGGGGCACACACAGCTCAAAGTCTACAAACAGTGGGGCACACACAGCTCAGTCAGTACAATGGGGCACACACAACTCAGTCAGTACAGTGGGGCACACACAACTCAGTCAGTACAGTGGGGCACACACAGCTCAGTCAGTAGAAACAGTGCAAACCAGCGAAACGGTAGTATGGATGAGTGAACAGGAACAGGATGAAACAACCAGTACCCACTGAAGCAACCCAGTTCGCCTGACCAACTCCCCTACCAAAGCCTGACCCACTCCCCTTCCAAAGCCTGACCCTCCCCTTCCAAAGCCTGACCCACCCCTTCCAAAGCCTGACCCACCCCTTCCAAAGCCTGACCCACTCCCCTACCAAAGCCTGACCCACTCTCCTTCCAAAGCCTGACCCACTCCCCTTCCAAAGCCCGACCCACTCCCCTTCCAAAGCCTGACCCACTCCCCTTCCAAAGCCCGACCCACTCCCCTTCCAAAGCCTGACCCACCCCTTCCAAAGCCCGATCCACTCCCCTTCCAAAGCCAACGGTCCACGCAACCACCGGACTACACTACATGGCGCAGACACCGAGAAAGCAGACAGTGCTAGCCATGCCAAGCAAGTCGCCCAGCCACCTACCCACCCACCCAACGAACAGGGAGGCCTGGTTGTGACTTTAAGTCACTCAGAATCCACCATTCGGGTCCAAACACAAGGAGAAAACACACACACACACACACACACACACCACACACACACAACACACCCCACAACACAACAGCGAGAGGCCGTACACACACAGCACACGCACAAATCACACACACACACACACACACACACACACACACACTTGTGTGGGGCGTGCCTGACCTGCAGGAAGGGCGAGACGTGTTTCCCGAAGAGCAGGATCATGCGCAGGTTGGCGAGGCAGTCGAGACAGCCCATGCACCACCCCATGACGATGAGCACGAACAGCAGAGAGGCCAGGTTGTCGCAGGCCGGGATGACGAACATGGCCAGCGACACGCCCAGCCCCGCTCCCAGCATCATCATGTGGTTGGGGAAGCTGCACACCGCAACAACGCCTTACAACGACCACACAGGTCACTCCCAGTCAGCACCTCATCGTCATGGTGCTGGTGGTGGTGGTGTGCGTGCGTGCGTGCGTGCGTGCGTGGTGCGTGTTTGCGTCCGTGAGCGGATCTGCGGGTGGTGGCGGTGCAGTGTGTGTGATGCGTGTCGTCGTTGTGTGTGTGTGTATGTCGTGTGTGTGTCGTGTGTGTGTGTGTTGTGTGTGTGTGTGTGTGTCTGTGCCATTGGGTCATTGCTGCTCGGGCCCGTGTCGCAGCTTATGTGTTGTGTTGGGTGTGAGTGTGTTGGCATCAGTCTGTCATAATGGCTTCACTGACCAAGGTCACTCGCAGTGTGGTTGTCTGGTGTGTGTGTGTGTGTGTGTGTGGTGGTGCGTGTGTGCGTGTGTGTGGTGGTGTGTGGTGCGTGCGTGTGCGTGTGTGCGTGTGTGTGTGTGTGTGTGTGTGTGTGTGTGGTGTGTGTGTGTGTGTATGTGTGTGTGGTGTGTGTGTGTGTGTGTGTGTGTGTGTGTGTGTGTGTGTGTGTGTGTGTGTGTGTTGTGTTGTGTGTGTGTGTGTGTGTGCGCGCATGTGTGTGTGTGTGTGTGTGTGTGTGTGATAAGCAGGTTATATCTGCTTGACTCAGGGCGTTTGTGACGCTTGTGTAATTTGTAATTGTGGTAATAATTGAAGAATAAAAATGTTGGCACTCAAAAATCTGTCAGGTAATCTCTCACTGATACAATTGCAACATAATGAAACAATAGACGAAAAATGAATGAGAAATGTACCTGTTGTCGGAAACGTATGGTTCATCGTTTGGTATGCTGTAAATAAGCAACAGCACTCAGTTCAATGCATTTGCTGACTATGCATACATCACTATTCGCTGACAAACAAGCTACTACTGACATCACGCTTGACGAATACACATCAGCAGGGACACACACACAACGCACACACACACCACACACACACACACACACACACACACACACACACACACACACGCACACACGCGCGCGCATGTCTTTAACCAACAAAAACAAAAAGGACAACTCCAGTTATCTGATTGCGCTGGGAAGCCACCACAGCTTAAGTCTGCAAGAGAAATCGAACATGTACACAATACGTATTGGACGCATGTTTTCGATTGTGCACGGCAGGCGAGTCAGCTGGTGGCTAAACAATAACTTCTCTGAACCCCAGCGGCCCGCAAGCCGATTACAGGAGCTGCAGAAATCACCAGTGCAACAGACTGCCGTGTTGACACACCGAGGTCTACCGTCTTTCGGCTGAGAGAGAGAGAGAGAGGAGAGAGAGAGAGAGAGAGAGAGAGAGAGAGAGAGAGAGAGAGAGAGAGAGAGAGAGGAAATTGTAAACCTGTACTCACACACATACACGCGTGCGCACCCCCCCCCCACCCACCCACAGTCCCCCCCCCATCCCCCCCACCCCCCCCCCCCACACACACACACAGTCACACATACGCACACACACGCTGACCACCCCCAACCCAACATCCGCAGCAATCTGGAAAGGCGGCAGCAGTGGCCAGCCCCAGGCCGTGGATGGGAAAGGGTGGGTGTGGAAGGACACCTCCAGCTCCTCCACGCTGTGAGAGGCAGGCTGACTGGCGCTAGCAAGGGGCTGAAGCCAGTCTGCGTCCTTAAAGCGACAGGCCTTGCGGCAGTGGAGTCGTTTTGACAGCTTTCTCACTCCTCCACAAATCGATAGGAACTGCGGGCGATAGGGATTCATGACTTGCTACGGCTATTGCAACTATTGAAATTCAAGAACACTACAGAAATCTCGGTACAAAATCAGGCGATAGTTACGAACGTGTGTGTGTGTGTGTGTGTGTGTGTGTGTGTGTGTGTGTGTGTGTGTGTGTGTGTGTGTGTGTGTGTGTGTGTGTGTGTGTGTGTGTGTGTTTGTGTGTGTTGTGTGTGTGTGTGTGTGTGTGTGTGTGTGTGTGTGTGTGTGTGTGTGTGTGTGTGTGTGTGTGTGCGGTGGGAACGTCCTTCATTTAATCCACAACAGTTAATATGCAGACTGTTATATAGTCCTCCACGACGTTTCAACGTACCTAAATAAGAGAAAGCAGAGGAGGAGGAAAAGAAGAAGGACAAGAAGTGTACTTCCCGACGTGTATCACTGGTAAAGAGAATATACAGGACAGAATATAGTGATGACAGACTGTTTCTCCGAAACTGGTCAGTTTCGCTCCCTCACAGCCCCCGCACACACAGATACACCCCCACTCCCCACATCCACCCCCTCCCACACACACACACAGATACACCCCACACTCCCACCCACATCCACCCCCTCCCACACACACACAGATACACCCCACACTCCCACCCACATCCACCCCCTCCCACACACACACAGATAACCCCACACTCCACCCACATCCACCCCTCCCACACACACCAGATACACCCACACTCCCACCCACATCCACCCCTCCCACACACACACAGATACACCCCACACTCCCACCCACATCCACCCCCTCCACACACACACAGATACACCCCACCACTCTCACCCACATCCACCCCCTCCCACACACACAGATACACCCCACACTCACAGACACACACATCCCCACCATCACATACAGGAAAAGACCTACACCAACCCCCGGCAACCTCCCTCCGTACACACATACTGACACGCGCACACATCCCCCCCCCCCCCCACCCCTCCCCAATATTTAACGACCACAAACTAGTAACTGGGTCATAACGTACACATAACGGTAGTTAATAATTAAAGCAGGACGATAGCTGTGCAGACCCAAACTCCGAGCATCGCTTTCCGGCACCTTCCCCCACCAGTGTCTGGTTCCGGCACCTTCCCCCACCAGTGTCTGGTTCCGGCACCTTCCCCCACCAGTGTCTGGTTCCGGCACCTTCCCCCACCAGTGTCTGGTTCCGGCACCTTCCCCCACCGGTGTCTGGAGCTGGGTGCAGTCCCTGACACGAGTCTGGCGTTCGGTGGCGGAGGGGACAACGGCGTCAGCCAGCTGCCACAGAGCTGCGCCCTCAGCGCTGCAATCAGGACCACGGAGAACCGCGGAGGATCACGGAGGACCATGGAGGATCATGGAGGATCACGGAGGACCACAGAGGACCTTGGAGTTTTAAGAAGATCCGCGGTCTCTGGGTTTGACACGGATCTCTGCTGTAGGTAGGCGTGTGCAGCAGTGACAGCAGACAGCAACAGACTGCTACAGGGGCTGAGCATTCGTTGGGACATAATAAATCCGTTGGGAAAGTAGGACAAAAACCGCTTGTCGGAAAGTAGGGCAAAAACCGCTCGTTGGAAAGTAGGACTAAAACAGCTTGTCGGAAAGTAGGAATAAAATAGCTTCTCACAAAAGCAGGATGAAAGGAGCTTGTTGTAAAATAGGGCAGATGTAGCCTGTAGGAAAAGTAGGAAAAAAGAGCTTGGAGGAAACGTAGTAAAAAGAGCTTGGAGGAAACGTAGTAAAAAGAGCTTGTTGGGAAAACAGGACAACAAGAGCTAAGCAGCGCAAAAACCGTTCGCGTTTCCCTGACTTGTCCGCAGTTGTCCGCTGAGGGCGCGCCAACGGCCAGCACCGTTCACTTCAAATGGAAGTTCACTGGCTTTTCCCAGTGGGTGTACATGCAGCAGGCAGAGAGAGTGGCTGCATGCAGTGGGTGTACATGCAGCAGGACGAGTGAGTGGCTGCATGCAGTGGGTGTACATGCAGCAGGCAGAGGGAGTGGCTGCATGCGACACGGCGAACCCAATCTGCAGTCAGACCGTGTCACAGTTCCTGGATTTCTTCTTTTTTCCTGTTGATAATTATCGTCTGCAACAGACGATTGGAACAATGCGCCGTGAGCGTGGAGAACAGTGGCACCGTGCAGAAACTCTGCAACACCCTCACAATGCTAGCTCCTCTAAACCACTAGTACTTTAAATACGTAAAGCTGTAATAGCATTCTACTCCTAACTTATCTGAACACATTTGAGGATGTATTTTTTGGTGGAGTTTATCTACCTTGTATTTACTCGCATACCAGGTGGGAGTTACCATAGGGGATTCGAGTCTTTGTTGTTTTGTTCAGGTGACGTCTTATGGCCGCTCCTTAACTCCCGCTGATTGTTGTTAAGAGAATATTTCAGCAAATGCTCGAACATGTCCAAACAAACGTGATCTTCAACAGAAGAAAGAGACAGACAAACAAAAAGTCTCTTCATCGGCCTTCAATGGAAGGACCTTGCTGAGGGCTTTACTGTGGCTGTGATGCACTGGAGTCTGGCGCGCTTTGTCCTGTACCTCAAGTCCCCAGGCCGCGGGGCCACAGGGACCCTCCGCACAGTCTGGGAGGGAATCGCATTTCCCTTCTCTCCTAATTGACCCATTGACCTACAGGCCAACGCCACTCGGCCGCAGTCTGCACGGACCCGCCTCACAACGGCAGACACCAGGGGGCGCCACATGCGTACTGCAGACACCAGGGGGTGCCACACGCGTACTGCAGACACCAGGGGGCGCCACATGCGTACTGCAGACACCAGGGGGCGCCACATGCGTACTGCAGACACCTGGTGCTGCACGATGCAATCAGCGACCACATCCCTGCCTGTCTTCACGCCTCTGATACGCGTGGCTTCCTACGTCACAGCCGACTGAATGCTGCTCAACATCCACAGAAACCGTGTGGGTCACTAGACCCGGGGCAAGAGGAGGCGGCAGGCAGTGAGACCCCAGCTCCACCCTGTTCACACAGCGAAGTCACAGCCCAACACTGATGGCTGACCTTCGGTTTTTCTCCGTGAGCGAAAGAGAGGTAGGACATGACCGGCTGTGACGTAACCCGCTGGGGCAGAGAGGGGAGGGGGTAGGACGTGACGTAACCAGCTGGGGCAGAGAGGGGAGGGGGTAGGACGTGCGTACCCGGGGGCGGGGGGTGTGGGGTGTGTGTTGTGGGGGGGGGTGTTGCGTGTGGCAGAGGGAGGGGGTAGGCATGTGACGTAACCAGCTGGGGCAGAGCGGGAGGGGGTAGGCTTGACGTAACCAGCTGGGCAGAGAGGGGGTAGGTTTGTGGGGATAGGCTGTGACGTAACCAGCTGGGGCAGAGCGGGGAGGGGGTAGGCTGTGACGTAACCAGCTGGGGCAGAGAGGGGAGGGGGTAGGCTGTGACGTAACCAGCTGGGGCAGAGCGGGAGGGGTAGGCTGTGACGTAACCAGCTGGGGCAGAGCGGGGAGGGGGTAAGGCTGTGACGTAACCCGCTGGGGCAGAGAGGGGAGGGGGTAGGCTGTGACGTAACAACCAGGCGGGCGTTTGCTGACGGTAGTGCACAGCTCCACAGAGATGCTGCAGCAGCGTTTTGGAGCTCCCCAACCACAGCGGAGGCTCAAGCAGCGTCTGAGTCACAGCTGACGCAGGCAGGCATTGTGTCTGGCAAAGGAACAGTCGGGCAGTTACGTTGTCAGACACGTCTACGACCCAGTCCGCCACAGCGATGTTGTCGGGCACTGTAGCGAAGGCAGAACGGGAGCGGCGCCGCGTAGCCCTGACACGACTGACGATTAACAGGAGACCACCACTTCCCCTGATGGAGGGACAGCTTGAGCAGCTGTGGGAATTCAGCTCAATATTACTTTATTGGGAATAAAAACATCAACAGAATGTGTGTGTGGGGGCAATCTCCTTTGAGAAATCTATGAAATGGAATATGCCCCAATCACAAAGATACCGACTATGGATAGTGAGGCATGAAGACGCAGTGAGGCATGAAGACGCTGCGCCACCTCCGTCATTCCCCGGGAGCCGTGCAGTACATCAAACACCACCTCATCAAACACCACATCATCAAACTTCGCCTCATCGAACACCGTCTCATCAAACACCACCTCATCAAACACCACCTCATCAAACTTCGCCTCATCGAACACCGTCTCATCAAACACCACCTCATCACACCACCTCGTCAAACACCATCTCGTCAAACATTACCTCCCCAAACGTCTCACAAACATCGGTTCATCAAACACTAGGTCAAAAAGCCTTCATCGACCGGCATTTTGCCGAGAGACACACCGCCCGTCATGGGCAACTGGCCCCGTCCTCCGGGAATTCACGGCAACACAGAAGGGTCTGAATGTAACAGGCAGAGAGAGAGAGAGAGAGAGAGAGAGAGAGAGAGAGGAGAGAGAGAGAGAGAGAGAGAGAGAGAGAGAGAGAGAGAGAGAGAGAGAGAGAGAGAGAGAGAGATTGATTGATTGATTGATTGAACTTTATTTCTCAACAGAGAGAGAGAGAGAGAGAGAGAGAGAGAAGAGAGAGAGAGAGAGAGAGAGAGAGTTTTGTTGTGATTTTCTTGTCACAGGAGGACCAGCGACGTAAAGTACAAAACGAACGCAAGTGCCAAGAGACAATAGCGCTGCGAATACGCTTTCTGAAGTGATTGTAACTGCCGGTCGGCGACAGTGCCAGTGCCTGTGTATCCCCACACGATCGTTGACTGCCGGTACACCAGGGGACCCGCATCGGTCGTGTGCCGCCACGAGCAGTGTGACCTATTTTATTCCGCTGGCCCAAGGGAACCTGTGGCAGACACATCTAGCGCAAGGAACAAATGGACAGAGTATTTGGAACAAATGTAGTCGAATGCACCGGATGGGGAAGGCACAGAAATTCCTGCCGGTGGCGAAGCACTGCCGGCTATGAATATTCTGACCTGCTGCAGGCTTCACCGGGAGAAACGTTGTCAGACTGGCAGGTTCTAAGCAGAGGTGATCTTAATTTCTGCGTCCGCATTACCACATTGCGGGTGACCAAAAAATAAAATACAATAAAAAACGGACAAAAAGACAGTACAGTACCATATGTACATATACCAATAAATATGTTTGTGTGTTGTGCCCCATCACTCCCTATACTGGGACAGTAGCCTGTCGGTCAACTCGCTGAATGGTGAATACTCGACTTGAAGGACTGGGTGACACACAGTCAATTACAATTCAATGAAGGCAAGACCGAAATGATCGTAATTTCTTCAGTGAAAACTTTTCACGTCTCTCCCTCTTGTTCTTTCACTTCTATTACTGACGTGTGTGTGTGTGTGTGTGTGCGCGTGCGTGCGTGCGTGCGTGCGTGCGTGCGTGCGTGCGTGCGTGCGTGTGTGTGTGTGTGTGTGTGTGTGTTCATGCACTTACCAGATACAACAATAGTTTATGGACGCTTTGTTGTAACTTTATTGCTGGTGAGAGTAGTGGTGTTTGGGTTTGTGATTGCTGTGTAGTGGTGTTTGTGATTGCTGTGTAGTGGTGTTTGTGTTTGTGATTGCTGTGTAGTGGTGTTTGTGATTGCTGTGTAGTGGTGTTTGTGTTTGTGATTGCTATGTAGTGGTATTTGTGTTTGTGATTGCTGTGTAGTGGTGTTTGTGATTGCTGTGTAGTGGTGTTTGTGACAGCTGTGTAGTGGTGTTTGTGATTGCTGTGTAGTGGTTTTTGTGACTGCTGTGTAGTGGTGTTTGTGATGCTGTGTAGTGGTGTTTGTGATTGCTGTGTAGTGGTGTTTGTGACTGCTGTGTAGTGGTGTTTGTGATTGCTGTGTAGTGGTGTTTGTGACTGCTGTGTAGTGGTGTTTGTGATTGCTGTGTAGTGGTGTTTGTGACTGCTGTGTAGTGGTGTTTGTGACTGCTGTGTAGTGGTGTTTGTGACTGCTGCGTAGTGGTGTTTGTGACTGCTGTGTAGTGGTGTTTGTGTCTGCTGTGTAGTGGTGTTTGTGACTGCTGTGTAGTGGTGTTTGTGACTGCTGTGTAGTGGTGTTTGTGATTGCTGTGTAGTGGTGTTTGTGACTGCTGTGTAGTGGTGTTTGTGATTGCTGTGTAGTGGTGTTTGTGACTGCTGTGTAGTGGTGTTTGTGATTGCTGTGTAGTGGTGTTTGTGACTGCTGTGTAGTGGTGTTTGTGATTGCTGTGTAGTGGTGTTTGTGACTGCTGTGTAGTGGTGTTTGTGACTGCTGTGTAGTGGTGTTTGTGACTGCTGTGTAGTGGTTGGTCCCTGTGACGTGCCCTGTACGACTGGCTGTCATGCTCAAAGTATGATGATGATGATGAAGTGATGCTTAATGTCCTCAGATGTCAGTTGACATATTAGGGACAAGTTGTGACCAATGCCGAAGCACGGTTCAATAATTCTTTACGTCCACGGAAACCAGAAGGCTCGTTAGGACGGACAGCTCAGGACGGCCACCTCGACTCTCACACAGCTCCTGAACTATGCTCAAAGTATGTACGCGCTTAGGGCCTTAACTGTAGGATGAGGCGAACCCGACAGACTCATTATGCTTTTGACGTTGGCGTCTTTATCTGACCATAGTATCGCTTATTGGAGAGCCGCTTGTACCACACGTGGGTTGGCAGTTACAACCTGCTCTGAGCTGCAGGTACTCCCGCACACGACAAAAGAAAAAGAAAAAAGGGAGAAAAAAGAAGATAAGATTATTAAAGAGCGAGATACATCATTGTGTGAAGAATAACCAGTTTGCACCTTTAAGTCTAAGAGGGGTACAGTCTGTGTGCTGCTTGTTTTCTGTCCAACTGGACATCCTGTGTTGCAAGCGTTATTTGCTAAGTCAGTGATAGCACTGACAACATTTGACATCACGAGCCGCTGCAAGCGTTATTTGCTAAGTCAGTGATAGCACTGACAACATTTGACATCACGAGTCGCTGCGGCAAGACCAGTGTTGGCCCTGCAGTGTTTTGATATTGTATTGAACTGTTTGATCGCGCGCCACTGCATTGTGAAGAAAATTGATTTCATGATCCGACTGTGCGCTTAGTGAACTCAATCTGGTTGAAATTATATACTGCCCCCCCCCCCCCCCCCCACCCCACATCCACGATTTTCCGTTGTGCGTCTTCTTTTTGGTTCCGGTCAGAACAAGTACATAATTCTGCAGCTGCGCGTGAGTTCCAGCGCTTCACTCGGATTATTGTTCCTGTCAGCAAGTGAATACACATCTGCATACTTTCCACAGAATCTCTCTCTCTCTCTCTTCCTGTAATTTTATATTTACTCATCAGTAGCTTCGCAAGGATTAGTTGTTAGACGGGGTTTGACTTAACCTAAACTACGATCCTTGTAAAATAAAGTTTTAGAGTTTGAGTTCTCTGTCTCTCTCAGACAGAGAAAGAGACTGAGGTTTTCGAGTGACTGCCATTGCAATGACAGGTCATTTGAGATCTATTTTATGCACCCATAAAACTCCGCCCAGTCCTTCCGCCTGCATGTGAGAGTACCCCCCCACCCCCCTTTTTTTTTCTCTCTCTTTTTTTCCGCCCTCCCCCCTTTTTTTTTCTTTCTTCTCCTTCTCCCTTACTGTTCTTTATATGATAAGCATTGACTGCTTCTGTTTTGTTTTGTTTTCCGATTCTAGTCATACGAACTGATCAGATGTTCTGCTGCTTTATTTGCTGGTTGTAACTTAAAGATGTATGGCATGTGTTCGTCAGGCGCTGTGAACACGCTATGTTTGTGTGGGAATTCTCATGTATAACGTTTCACTCACTCATTCATACCTATATGTATATAAATAATGCCTGTAATTTGATATCTGCTCATTAATAGCTTAGCAAGGACTAGTCGTTAGACAGGTTTTTGAATGAACCTAAACTACAATACTTGTAAAATAGTTTTCTTGAGTTCTCGTTCTCTCTCTGTCTCTGTCACTCTGTCTGTCTGCCCCCCCCCCCCCCCTCTCTCTTCTTCTTCTTCTTATTGATGCTGTATTTGTCTATAGCCCTCTGTCATCATATTGCACTGTGAATGTCTTGGTTATTATTAGTACTGTAGCAACGGCAGATATGTGAGTCGGCCTTTGTGCTAATATCTTCACCGCTGAGAAATAAATTTCAATCTCTCTCTCTCTCTCTCTCTCTCTCTCTCTCTCTCTCTCTCTCTCTCTCCCCCCTCTCTCTCTCTCTCTCTCTCACACACACACACACACACACACACACACACACACAAACGTGGCTGTACAAGGAGCATCCAGGGGTGCACTTACTTACTAGTTCCGTTTGCATTCTTCTCTTTATCATTTTCTTCGACGCTTTCTTATCATTGGCTGTAGTTTCTGCGTCAGTTCTCTCCCAGACTTTTTCACCACTGGCTGTGGTTTCTGCGTCACTTCTCTCTCCAAACAACTTTGTCACCACTGGCTGTGGTTTCTGCGTCACTTCTCTCTCCAAACAACTTTGTCACCACTGGCTGTGGTTTCTGCGTCACTTCTCTCTCCAAACAACTTTGTCACCACTGGCTGTGGTTTCTGCGTCACTTCTCTCTCCAAACAACTTTGTCACCACTGGCTGTGGTTTCTGCGTCACTTCTCTCTCCAAACAACTTTGTCACCACTGGCTGTGGTTTCTGCGTCACTTCTCTCTCCAAACAACTTTGTCACCACTGGCTGTGGTTTCTGCGTCACTTCTCTCTCCAAACAACTTTGTCACCACTGGCTGTGGTTTCTGCGTCACTTCTCTCTCCAAACAACTTTGTCACCACTGGCTGTGGTTTCTGCGTCACTTCTCTCTCCAAACAACTTTGTCACCACTGGCTGTGGTTTCTGCGTCACTTCTCTCTCCAAACAACTTTGTCACCACTGGCTGTGGTTTCTGCGTCAGTTCTGTCCCCGAGCTTTGCCACCATTTCCTCATGTCCATCAGCAGCTACTTCCTATACATGGTCCTCTTCCTCGACAGGCTATTTCTCTGCTGGCTCTCACTAAAAGACTGAGTAGCAGGCCTTCTCTGGCCATCCCATCCCGATGAACATCAGCGGAAGTCAAAACCGTCTTACGGTACGTAGGGAAGGGAAGCAGGGCGATGCAATCGATCGTGGCCTGGCTACAAAGCTCACTTCCATTTCCTGGCCCCGAGAGGCAGGCTGTAGGCTGTGGCTGTTGAAGGAGCGGGAACAGGTTTACACCCAGCCGGCCCTCTGCATCCCGTGTTGTCTTCCTCCGCTCGTCCATTAGACCCCTTTCGCTTCAATCTTCGCGCATGCGCAATGAACTGGCGTTCGCTATTTGCCGGAAGTAGGAGGGAACGCGTCAGCTGGGTTGCTGGCCCAGCGCATAGCTGTATTTTCCCCTGGTACTGGTGGTAGTGAATTAAGTAAACATGGTGCTTAACGTCCACAGAATCCATAAGGCTTATTAGGGACGGGGAGGGGGGGGGGGGGGGAGGGTATGGAAGGGGAAAGGGGAGATTATTACCCATCGCTCACACTGTCACCACCAGTGACTTCTGCATTAAGGTGGGCAGCTGAGAGCCATTTTAATGTTTCATAATTGTGAAAACAAAGTCACAAGACAGTGTCCACAGACCACAACTTTTGAAGAGAAAGGAAAGCCGAAGCAGATTCGAACCGAGGTCCTTCTGCTTACCTGCCTAACGCCTTACCGCTCGGCCAAACCGGCTGACCCAGTAGTAGTGAAAACCTCGCAATTCACGGTGACCAGACGGGCGGAACAGACCACCGCCGTGTAATCCGCAAACACTGGTGGAATAAAAGCCAGGAATTCCGCGGAACGTCTGCCCTTTAGTTTCAGCAACAAGGCAAAATATCGCAATCAGAGCTTACCCGAGAATGATCCCAATCAGCTGAGAATGATTTTTGTTTTGTTTGTTTCTGTTTTGTTTTTTCGTTTCTTTTTTCTGCATCTTACTCCAGTGTACCGGCTGTGCACTTAATTACTACAGTATATATCACTGTTGTCAGAATAGGAGAATGTGTGTGCGTGAGAGAGGCTGGGCAGTAACTGCAATATAAAGGTTCATGCTGTTTTGCCAAGATGTGTCAGTGTAGTGTGCATGTGAGGGTGAGGGTGTTCTGACCTGTTACCTTAAATTTGACTATATGTACAATCCTTCAGGCTAATTTGCTCTCTCTGTCTCTCTGTTTCTCTCTGTCTCTCTCTCTCTGTCTCTCTCTGTCTCTCTCTCTCTGTCTCTCTCTCTCTGTCTCTCTCTCTCTCTCTCTCTCTCTCTCTCTCTCTCTGTAGCGTTTACTAATTTCATGATTTTCGTCCTGTTTTAGGAATAATTGTTGGGGCTACCTTGGTCCGTTGTGTTGTTGTTGTTGTTGTTGTTATTGTTAATAATGCTTATAATATCAATAGTGCTTGTCTGTTGTTGCGCTCTGTAAAATTTTGAATCATTTATGCATGGTCATTTTCTTTCTTCATTTTTTCTTTTCATTTTATTTTTTATTCATGTTGTTGTTTTGTTGTTATTGTTAGTTTTGTTTTGCTTTGCTTTTTCCTTTAAATGCAATAAAGAAGTACTTGGCTCGACCTGACATCAAACGGCGGACTACCGACAAGCCTAATGGTAAAGGCACCAAACACGATCAGTCTAACAGACTAGAGTCTGCAGCAAATTAATAATGGGGACAAGCGCAGACTAAGCATTAATTCCACAGAATCAATGACGGGAAGGGGGGGGCGTAAAGGGGGAGGGGGGAGGGGAGGGAGGGGAGGGGGAGGGGGCATCCTAACCTATCTCTCTGATGAGGTTCGATACTTATTCATCACACACACACACGCACGGACGTACACACACACACACACACACACACACACACACACCGACGCACGCATACACGCACACACACACACACCACACACACATACCGACGCACGCAACACGCACTCACACACACACACACACACACACACACACACACACACACACACACGCACGCGCGCGCGCGCGTGCGCGCGTAGATGTAGACTGTATGTGTGTAAATTAGGACCTGCCTCAAACACACATGTTCACAGGTTTGCGTGCACGCGCCCACACACACGGCATTAATAGTGTGCGTTCGGCGACTCAAAGCGGTTTGTCATAAAAAAAAGTAAAGCATGGAATGCAGAAATATCCACACTAAAACCAATAGCATCAAAACACATTGCTACGTATATACTTAGTCATACAAAGCAAAGTGAAACTGACACACACTCAACACACACGCACGCTCACACACACACACACACACACACACACACACCACCCCCCACACACACACACCCCACACACACACCCAGCACACACACGACAACACCACACTACTAACCCTCCGAACCCCCCCCCGAACCCCCCCCCACACACACACACAGGCGGATCACGCGCACTCGGATCGCAAGTGCGGCTACCCCCTCTCCCCCTCCCCCCCTCCTTCGGCTCAACCCGGAAGAAAAAAAAAAAAAAATAATAATAATAACGACAACGGCCAGCCAGGTGCCGGAGCTTCTTTCTCAGTCAACGGATTGAATGAACCGGAAATTTTACTACGTCTGTGGGCATCCAAACTGGTTCAGTGCCGTCAGATCTCAGTACGCACGAAGTCAGTGTCAGCACGTTCCCCTCTACGTCCGCTTTGGAGGAGTTGTAGAACTTTTGTAGTTGACCCTGACTGGTTGTCGCTGTGCGACAGCGAGCTAAACAAAAGGGGTCTCTCAGCGTCACACCGCGCGTCGCCCGGTTTCCGGTGTGTTGTGGGGAAGTTCGCTGCTGTTTCGGTCTTCAGTCGTTTCCTGGTCGTCAGTTCAGCCCAAGCTTTCGTGTGTTAAAAAGAAAAAAAGAAAAAAAGTGATATAAAAATAAATTAAACAAAACAAAAACAAAAACAAAAAACGTTTGTTTTGTTGATCCTCTCCTTCTCTTTGCGTGATGCATTTCTCCTTGAATCGATACTGTTTGCTTCGCGGTATTCTATCTTTTTCTCTAGCCATTGAATGCAGTATAAAGACCAGCAACCAGGGAAGAGAGTGCACATCTGACTGTGCAGTGAACAGCAGCGCGCCCCCTGCCACCACCACCCCACCCACCTCAATACGCTTTTAAAGCTCGTCGTTATCATTAGAGAGAGCATCACTGCCTTACGGGACACCGTGGTCCCCTCCATGGGTCAGTGACTTCCTCCCCAACGTGACGTTTGTCAAGCCGAGCGTGATACGATCAAGGTCTACTTACAAAACCAAGCGGGAAACTGCCCCAGTTCTCCTGCCATATTCAACACGATTTTTACCTGAAGAGAAGACTGCGGCTCGAAATGTCTTGCTATATCTTACTTTAATCTTACTATAAGCTTAGCTCGTTTAATGCTCATGCAATGATTAGGATTTTCCATATTTTCACGAACGTAAATAAACTTTGCTTAAGCCAAATGTCTTGCGCCCTTATCCGAGGGACTGTGTGCCAGCGGGGCCAGAAAGGAAGACGGATGTCCACCCTCGTGCAAGTAAAGAACGAGGGACTGTGTGCCAGCGGGGCCAGAAAGGAAGACGGATGTCCACCCTCGTGCAAGTAAAGAACGAGGGACTGTGTGCCAGCGGGGCCAGAAAGGAAGACGGATGTCCACCCTCGTGCAAGTAAAGAACGAGGGACTGTGTGCCAGCGGGGCCAGAAAGGAAGACGGATGTCCACCCTCGTGCAAGTAAAGAACGAGGGACTGTGTGCCAGCGGGGCCAGAAAGGAAGACGGATGTCCACCCTCGTGCAAGTAAAGAACGAGGGACTGTGTGCCAGCGGGGCCAGAAAGGAAGACGGATGTCCACCCTCGTGCAAGTAAAGAACGAGGGACTGTGTGCCAGCGGGGCCAGAAAGGAAGACGGATGTCCACCCTCGTGCAAGTAAAGAACGAGGGACTGTGTGCCAGCGGGGCCAGAAAGGAAGACGGATGTCCACCCTCGTGCAAGTAAAGAACGAGGGACTGTGTGCCAGCGGGGCCAGAAAGGAAGACGGATGTCCACCCTCGTGCAAGTAAAGAACGAGGGACTGTGTGCCAGCGGGGCCAGAAAGGAAGACGGATGTCCACCCTCGTGCAAGTAAAGAACGAGGGACTGTGTGCCAGCGGGGCCAGAAAGGAAGACGGATGTCCACCCTCGTGCAAGTAAAGAACGAGGGACTGTGTGCCAGCGGGGCCAGAAAGGAAGACGGATGTCCACCCTCGTGCAAGTAAAGAACGAGGGACTGTGTGCCAGCGGGGCCAGAAAGGAAGACGGATGTCCACCCTCGTGCAAGTAAAGAACGAGGGACTGTGTGCCAGCGGGGCCAGAAAGGAAGACGGATGTCCACCCTCGTGCAAGTAAAGAACGAGGGACTGTGTGCCAGCGGGGCCAGAAAGGAAGACGGATGTCCACCCTCGTGCAAGTAAAGAACGAGGGACTGTGTGCCAGCGGGGCCAGAAAGGAAGACGGATGTCCACCCTCGTGCAAGTAAAGAACGAGGGACTGTGTGCCAGCGGGGCCAGAAAGGAAGACGGATGTCCACCCTCGTGCAAGTAAAGAACGAGGGACTGTGTGCCAGCGGGGCCAGAAAGGAAGACGGATGTCCACCCTCGTGCAAGTAAAGAACGAGGGACTGTGTGCCAGCGGGGCCAGAAAGGAAGACGGATGTCCACCCTCGTGCAAGTAAAGAACGAGGGACTGTGTGCCAGCGGGGCCAGAAAGGAAGACGGATGTCCACCCTCGTGCAAGTAAAGAACGAGGGACTGTGTGCCAGCGGGGCCAGAAAGGAAGACGGATGTCCACCCTCGTGCAAGTAAAGAACGAGGGACTGTGTGCCAGCGGGGCCAGAAAGGAAGACGGATGTCCACCCTCGTGCAAGTAAAGAACGAGGGACTGTGTGCCAGCGGGGCCAGAAAGGAAGACGGATGTCCACCCTCGTGCAAGTAAAGAACGAGGGACTGTGTGCCAGCGGGGCCAGAAAGGAAGACGGATGTCCACCCTCGTGCAAGTAAAGAACGAGGGACTGTGTGCCAGCGGGGCCAGAAAGGAAGACGGATGTCCACCCTCGTGCAAGTAAAGAACGAGGGACTGTGTGCCAGCGGGGCCAGAAAGGAAGACGGATGTCCACCCTCGTGCAAGTAAAGAACGAGGGACTGTGTGCCAGCGGGGCCAGAAAGGAAGACGGATGTCCACCCTCGTGCAAGTAAAGAACGAGGGACTGTGTGCCAGCGGGGCCAGAAAGGAAGACGGATGTCCACCCTCGTGCAAGTAAAGAACGAGGGACTGTGTGCCAGCGGGGCCAGAAAGGAAGACGGATGTCCACCCTCGTGCAAGTAAAGAACGAGGGACTGTGTGCCAGCGGGGCCAGAAAGGAAGACGGATGTCCACCCTCGTGCAAGTAAAGAACGAGGGACTGTGTGCCAGCGGGGCCAGAAAGGAAGACGGATGTCCACCCTCGTGCAAGTAAAGAACGAGGGACTGTGTGCCAGCGGGGCCAGAAAGGAAGACGGATGTCCACCCTCGTGCAAGTAAAGAACGAGGGACTGTGTGCCAGCGGGGCCAGAAAGGAAGACGGATGTCCACCCTCGTGCAAGTAAAGAACGAGGGACTGTGTGCCAGCGGGGCCAGAAAGGAAGACGGATGTCCACCCTCGTGCAAGTAAAGAACGAGGGACTGTGTGCCAGCGGGGCCAGAAAGGAAGACGGATGTCCACCCTCGTGCAAGTAAAGAACGAGGGACTGTGTGCCAGCGGGGCCAGAAAGGAAGACGGATGTCCACCCTCGTGCAAGTAAAGAACGAGGGACTGTGTGCCAGCGGGGCCAGAAAGGAAGACGGATGTCCACCCTCGTGCAAGTAAAGAACGAGGGACTGTGTGCCAGCGGGGCCAGAAAGGAAGACGGATGTCCACCCTCGTGCAAGTAAAGAACGAGGGACTGTGTGCCAGCGGGGCCAGAAAGGAAGACGGATGTCCACCCTCGTGCAAGTAAAGAACGAGGGACTGTGTGCCAGCGGGGCCAGAAAGGAAGACGGATGTCCACCCTCGTGCAAGTAAAGAACGAGGGACTGTGTGCCAGCGGGGCCAGAAAGGAAGACGGATGTCCACCCTCGTGCAAGTAAAGAACGAGGGACTGTGTGCCAGCGGGGCCAGAAAGGAAGACGGATGTCCACCCTCGTGCAAGTAAAGAACGAGGGACTGTGTGCCAGCGGGGCCAGAAAGGAAGACGGATGTCCACCCTCGTGCAAGTAAAGAACGAGGGACTGTGTGCCAGCGGGGCCAGAAAGGAAGACGGATGTCCACCCTCGTGCAAGTAAAGAACGAGGGACTGTGTGCCAGCGGGGCCAGAAAGGAAGACGGATGTCCACCCTCGTGCAAGTAAAGAACGAGGGACTGTGTGCCAGCGGGGCCAGAAAGGAAGACGGATGTCCACCCTCGTGCAAGTAAAGAACGAGGGACTGTGTGCCAGCGGGGCCAGAAAGGAAGACGGATGTCCACCCTCGTGCAAGTAAAGAACGAGGGACTGTGTGCCAGCGGGGCCAGAAAGGAAGACGGATGTCCACCCTCGTGCAAGTAAAGAACGAGGGACTGTGTGCCAGCGGGGCCAGAAAGGAAGACGGATGTCCACCCTCGTGCAAGTAAAGAACGAGGGACTGTGTGCCAGCGGGGCCAGAAAGGAAGACGGATGTCCACCCTCGTGCAAGTAAAGAACGAGGGACTGTGTGCCAGCGGGGCCAGAAAGGAAGACGGATGTCCACCCTCGTGCAAGTAAAGAACGAGGGACTGTGTGCCAGCGGGGCCAGAAAGGAAGACGGATGTCCACCCTCGTGCAAGTAAAGAACGAGGGACTGTGTGCCAGCGGGGCCAGAAAGGAAGACGGATGTCCACCCTCGTGCAAGTAAAGAACGAGGGACTGTGTGCCAGCGGGGCCAGAAAGGAAGACGGATGTCCACCCTCGTGCAAGTAAAGAACGAGGGACTGTGTGCCAGCGGGGCCAGAAAGGAAGACGGATGTCCACCCTCGTGCAAGTAAAGAACGAGGGACTGTGTGCCAGCGGGGCCAGAAAGGAAGACGGATGTCCACCCTCGTGCAAGTAAAGAACGAGGGACTGTGTGCCAGCGGGGCCAGAAAGGAAGACGGATGTCCACCCTCGTGCAAGTAAAGAACGAGGGACTGTGTGCCAGCGGGGCCAGAAAGGAAGACGGATGTCCACCCTCGTGCAAGTAAAGAACGAGGGACTGTGTGCCAGCGGGGCCAGAAAGGAAGACGGATGTCCACCCTCGTGCAAGTAAAGAACGAGGGACTGTGTGCCAGCGGGGCCAGAAAGGAAGACGGATGTCCACCCTCGTGCAAGTAAAGAACGAGGGACTGTGTGCCAGCGGGGCCAGAAAGGAAGACGGATGTCCACCCTCGTGCAAGTAAAGAACGAGGGACTGTGTGCCAGCGGGGCCAGAAAGGAAGACGGATGTCCACCCTCGTGCAAGTAAAGAACGAGGGACTGTGTGCCAGCGGGGCCAGAAAGGAAGACGGATGTCCACCCTCGTGCAAGTAAAGAACGAGGGACTGTGTGCCAGCGGGGCCAGAAAGGAAGACGGATGTCCACCCTCGTGCAAGTAAAGAACGAGGGACTGTGTGCCAGCGGGGCCAGAAAGGAAGACGGATGTCCACCCTCGTGCAAGTAAAGAACGAGGGACTGTGTGCCAGCGGGGCCAGAAAGGAAGACGGATGTCCACCCTCGTGCAAGTAAAGAACGAGGGACTGTGTGCCAGCGGGGCCAGAAAGGAAGACGGATGTCCACCCTCGTGCAAGTAAAGAACGAGGAGACTGGTGTGAGGCCAGAAAGGATAGAGGTTACGCCGCGATTTGAGGCAAAGGTATTTTGTTAACTTCTTCCATTCACAGAGCATCAGCGAGCGTTCTGATTGCTCTGGGCTGCCTCCGCGCTCCGCTGGCTATTTCCATGGCAACGAAAGCCATTAAAAGCAGAATTCAGACATTAGCACAAAATCCTTTAGTTCGTGGATCTCCCCATTGTCCCCCTCCTCATTCTCTTCTTCTTTTTCTTCCTTTGCCTCTTTCTTTCTTCCCGGTTCTTCCTCGCCCTGATAATTATTACCCGACTGGTTGACTGGGAGTAAAACACCAACGTACTTACTTACTCCTGGTTGTTTTGGTCCTCTTTCTTTCTTTCTTTCTTTCTTTCTTTCTTTTCCTTTTCTTTTCTTTTCTTCGTCACAATGCCTTTCTTCTTTTTCCTCTCCACACTCTTAGACACGATATGGCCCTTCCTGACCTTAAGACGTGGCGCTTCCTGACCTTAAGACATGGCCCTTCCCGACCTTAATACATGGCCCTTCCCGACCTTAAGACGTGGGCCTTCCTGACCTTAAGACGTGGCCCTTCCTGACCTTAAGACATGGCCCTTCCCGACCTTAATACATGGCCCTTCCGACCTTAAGACGTGGCCCTTCTGACCTTAAGACTGCCTCCTGACTAAGACGTGGCCCGTCGTGACCTTAAGACGTGGCCCTTCCTGACCTTAAGACATGGCCCTTCCCGAACTTAATACATGG